>VWZI01001940.1:291811-329459 GCA_013396835.1 Psilopogon haemacephalus | reverse complement strand
GAAGCCTTCTCTTCTCCAGGCTGAAAAGCCCCAACTCTCTCAGCCTGTGCTCATAGCAGAGGTGCTCCAGCCCTCTGATCATCTTTGTGGCCCTCCTCTGGACTCTCTCCAACAGTTCCATGTCCATCTTGTGCTGGGGGCACATGACAATTGGAGATGTGGTTTAATGTTCTTGGTGGTGTTGGAGATCCTGGAGATCTTTTCCAACCAAAACAATCCTATGGTTCTACCCATTAGCTATAACTGTAATTTCTAGCTGGTATGTGTGAGGTTCTTGTTTTACAGCTGACCTTCCTCTAGTGACTATATAAATATATTTGTTATGCTCAGTTAATCCTCACTGTTTTCCTAGTGAATGGGCTATCCTGGGACCCAGCAATACAGAGCTTCCTTTTGCATATATTTGGGTGGCAAGCACTTTTCAGAGTATCCTGTTTGGTGTGAACTGTTGTCAGTTCAGGTTTCAGTTGTGCTCTTGGGTTCCGAAGCGCTTGCAACGAGCATCTATAATTAATTTTAAAGGCTGAAAATTATGAAACTCAGGAAAACCCAGATGAGTTGCACAAACTGTCTGCTGGATGACTGTGAAAGCTTCCCTGGAACATCACAACACCTGTCTTCAGGAGGTTGGGTTTGTTGTTTCATTTTTTGGTGTGTGATTTATGTTACTCTTGCTCTAATTGGAGAGGCAATTTAATTTGGACTCACTGGGTGCTAATCATAAGTTGATCCATTACAAAATGGTGGGCTTCAGGTTGCTACAGAACTTTGTGTAGAATCATAGAATGTATTGGGTTTGAAGGGACCTTCAGAGGTCATCTACAGTCAGTAGGGATGTTGAATCATAGAATGGTTTCAGTTTTAAGTGGCCTCCAAAGGTTATCATGTCCAACACCCCTGCACTTAACAGGGACATCTCGAATTAGATCATGTTGCTCAGGGGCATGTCAAGTCTGATCTTGAATGTCTCCAGGGATGGGACCTCAACCACAGCCTTGGGCAACATGTTATAGTATTTCACTATCCTCATTATGAAGAACTTCCCCCTGATGTCCAACCTAACTCTGCCCAGCTCCGCTTTAAAATCATTGCCCTTATCCTGTCACTCCAAGCCCTTCTGAACAGTGTCTCTCCACCTGTCCTGTAGGTTCCCATCAGATATTGAAATGCAGCTCTGAGGTCTCCCCAGAGCCTTCTCTTCTGCAGGTTGAACAGTCCCAACTCTCTCAGCCTGTCCCTAGAGCAGAGGTTCTCCAGCCCTCTGATCATCTTTGTGGCTCTCTAGACCCTCTCCAGCAGGGGGCCCCATAGCTGACCCTAGCCCTGCAGGTGAGGTCTCAGCAATGCAGAGGGACAGGATCCCCTCTCTCCATCTCTGGCCATGCTGCCATTAGCCTTCTGGGCTGCAAGTGCCCATTGCTGGCTCCTGTCCAGCTTCTCACTCACCATTGTTTTTTTATACAGTGGTAGGAATTTCAGATTCAAACAATGGACTCTTTTCATACCTCTTCATGTACTTAGTCATTTAGGCATTCAGGAGAACACTACAGTTCCAGTTTAGAGATCCACGTGTCATCTGAAATGTGTAAAATTGACTTGGAAGTGTAAATTCTATCATAAATTTCCAGTGGGTTGCAGGCTTTTAAATGTTGGTGTTTTGTTCTTTTGGTTTTTTACCCCAGAGCAGTTTTTCTGTTGGTAAGCTGAAGTCATGTGTGTTCTAATACAATTCTGTATTTCTTTACAGTTTGTGAAATGTGGCTATGCAGGCTCAAATTTCCCGGAGCACATTTTTCCAGCCTTGGTTGGCAGACCCATCATAAGATCAACTGCTAAAGTGGGAAACATTGAAATCAAGGTAAATTTTTTTTCTGTTATTGTCCCTTTCTGACAGAGAAAAGTGTTTAGGGAAGTGTTTGACTTTTATAATGTCTGTTTGTTGGTTTTTTTTCCCCCTCTAGTTCTCCTTTATGCTGTTTCAGTGTCTCTTGGTTCATTTGTGTGTTGGATTTTAGCCTGCTGACCATTTACAAAATTATTAAGAGAGTGAGTTGAAACACTGGAGGTCTTCCGATAGTGCAGCTGAGTTGGCAGCAGGTAGGGCTCAAGTGGTTGTGGCCAAAAAGGGGCTTCAAATGCCATGTGAATGATGCAAAGATTAGAAGGGCAGAATCAGACAGAAGCAGTTGATGTCTGTCACCAAAGTGTACGGTTGGGTTCTGAGATGGTGCTGAAGAACTTCTATGGCTTCCAGGTCTTTCTATACTTCTTGCTTTCTACTTACAGTTTAACCTTGGTTGTGTTTGCATTTCAGTGTTCCTGTTGTTTTTCTTTTTGCTGTTAGGTGAAGGTACTCCATACCAGCTAGAGATGGAGAGGCTGTATTCAGGCTACTTGGGACGTTATTCCAAGCTTGGAATGGGGATGAACAGCTGCTTGAGAATTTTCTTCTGAAATCTAAGGAGCTACAATTTCCCACTTTATTTTGTAATTATAGATCAGCACTTCAAATGTCAGTAGTTGGTTCTGCAGTACAGGTTTCAGGAGATGTCTTAGCCCTACTGTGGTCACATTCTGCCTTCTTGCCTGTAGCCACACAAGACCTTGTGCTGGTTGTACTGCTTCTGAAAGTTGTGGAGTGAGCCACTTCAGTGAGCTGCTCCAGCTGAGGAGGAGTAATTTCTTTGTCAGGTGTTGACAAAGTTTTGACTGCCTCACTGGACAGTTGTGTCAGCTCCAGTTTGAGAACAAGGCAGAAGCAGGAATTGGAGGGAGAAGCAGGAGGTGACCTTTCCTGTGGGGACAGGCTGAAAGAATCTTTCCAAAACAGGCTTTTCCTTTTCTTTCTTTTCTTCTCTTTTTCAATATTGCAGTGCCTCTTACCTTGTGTCAGCTGCAGCAGCTCGGTTGAAAGGACGTAGGTCTTTCCTTTTTGCAGTAGGTAGGAGATTTTGTAAGGAAAGGCAAAACATCCTCCTTTTTTTTTTAAGACTTAGTGAGAGATTTTGCTTCAGGTATGTACTTGAACTTAACATGATGGATTCTTCAAGGAGGTCCTGGTAAAGTGGACAAGAGGTCAAAGTGGGTAGCTGCTGTGAGATTGATATGAAAGAACCAGCCAGCTATAATTTTGCATGTATTCCTCATCTTCTGCTTGAGCATGGGTCACAAGGATGTGTTTCAAAGACTGAGCTGTGTCTGGATTTTTGGTAGAAGTTTGTAGAATCATGGAATGCTAGGTTGGAAGGGACCTCCAGAGATCATTGAGTCCAACTCCCCTGCAAAGCAGGACCAGTTAGGGCAAATCATACATCCAGGAACACATCCAGGTGGGCTTTGAAGGTCTCTAGAGAAGGGGAATTTACAACCTCTCTGGGCAGCCTGCTCCAGGGCTCCACACCCTCAAAATAAAAAGTTTCTCCTCAGGTTGAGATGGAAATTCCTGTGATTGAGTTAACTTCCATTGCCCCTCATCCTATCACTGCGTATCAACGAGCAGAGTCTGGCTCCATCTTCCTGATAGCCAGCCTGCATGTATTTGTAGACATTGATCAGATCCCCTCTCAGCCTTCTCTTCTCCAGACTAAACAGCCCCAGGCTCTCAATCTTTCCTTAGAAGAGAGATGCTCCAGTCCCTTCCGCTTGCAGTGGTTCGCTGAGGTTTTTATGTTGTCTGCCTACAATGGCTTGTCACTTCTCCAAGGAAACAGTGCATCAAGAGGTGAAATCCCTGCCACAGATACTTTGGGTATCCCAGGAAGATCATGCAGTAGTGTGAGTGCTGCTTTCTTTGTGACATTCTTGAAGATTCCTTTGAAAAAGATAATTATTTTAGTAGGTCAGGTTTATGCCAAAGCTCAATTCCAGCCATTCATTGCGAGTTCTTGCGGGATAAACTAAAAACTGAGTAACAGAAGCTGGCAAGGTGATGAGCTTGACTTTACAAAACTTAGGAAAAGCTGTCATTCCTGTCAAGTGGAATCCATGGAAGCTTTCAAGAGTAGATTCCAGAAGATGATGTAAACAGTGGTTATCGTCTCTCTGTGCAGTTACAGCTTTCAAGTTGCTTTGAGCATGTTTTTCTGCTGGATTCCTGTTTCAGCCAGCAGCAGGGATGTAGCTTTTTTAACTTATTCATAATCACCAGCTCAAGACATGAACATAGAAGTTCAGTTATTACTGGAATTATTTTGCTTAAAATTGCAACCTCAGAACTCTAATAGCAGGAGCAGAGATGCTGCTTGGAGCTTTTACAGGCTTCTTACGCTTTGCAGCAGGTTTAGGAGCTGATAGCCCTGGGCAGTTCAGACCTGCTGAGACAGTCCTACAGTTCTGCTCAGTTTCTACCAAAAGCAGGCTGGAGAAGATAATTTTCTGGATCCGAAGTGAGGAGGAGGACACCCTTTGAGCAGCCTCTTTGGGCTTGTGTAACAGCAGCTGACAGAGATGACCTCCTTTTCACAGATTGCATTGGGTTGGAAGGGACCCTCAAAAGGCATCTTGTTCATCTTCTCTGTACTCAGCAGGGACACCTCCAACTAGAACAGCTGCCCAGGGACACAGTAAGGCTGATCTGGAATGTCTCCAGGGATGGGGCCTCAAGCACAGTCCTGGGCAGCCTGTGCCAGAGTCTCACCATTCTCCTTGTGCAGAACTTCTTCCTGATGTCCAGCCTAACTCTGCCCTGCTCCACTTTCAAACCATTGGCCTCAGCCTATCACTCCAAGCCCTTTTGAACAGTCCCTCCCCAGCCTGCCTGGGATCCCCTTCAGAGATTTCCTTTGGCATAATTTGCCCTGATGGTGCTGCTGATAGTTATTCTATGGCTTTTGATGGCTCAGATGATTCCAAGTGAATTTAATTGAAGGAGGAAAAGTCTCAGTAATATAATTTTGGACAATGGCTGTGCCCCACATGCTTCAAATATCTCTTAGTGCTTCCTGGCTGCTTTAATTACCTTGTCTTGCTCCCTCCATAGCTTGCTGTAGAGAAATAGCTTTGAGGCACTACTCTTACTACTGCACTTCATGATTGCCACTTTCTTTTCTGTGAGTGGATGCTATCGTGTAAGTAACTGTCCGATTTGATTTGTTTTTGAGCTATTTGCCAGGACCCATGGACAGATTACCCTGCCTAGAAGCAGATACTTTTGTTACAATTTTCAGATCCTGGGTATTTAAAGCAGGGTTTTTTACCCCACATTTGAATGTACCCTTTGTCAGAACTAGTTGTGGTCAATTGCCTTGGGTAGGGTCTTGTCTGTTTCAGATAAATGCCGCTCAGAGTAAAAGCCCAGTGTTCAAGAATATTTCTGTATGAGAAACAGGTAGATACACTGATCTTGTTTGTAGCTTGACACGCCACTGACAGGGAATCATTCAGGTTGGAAAAGATCCTGGAGATAATCAGGTCCAACCATGTAGCAACAGCTTCCTTTAAAGAGACATTCTCAGGTTCTCAGATTTAGAATGTTAGTTTGGCCCTAACTAAACTAACTCAGATGGTTTCCTGTTGTACTTGCATCTCTTTTCAGCCTATTTGTACCATCTGCTTAAAATAATTTGAGAATTTCATTTAGGCCTTTTCTGACTTTCTTGCTTCTACCTTCTTTCTTCACCTTTTTGACCTGTTGAAGTAGAATAACAAAATGATGGTAAGTGAGGTGCCCCTGTGCTGTTTCTTTGCTCTTTTTGCTTGGTCCAGAAGCTGTTCTGTTCTCTTGATGCTAGTCATTGTTTTGTCTTTTTAATCCTTACTTATTTTGAATGTTGTTCATGGCTTTGGTTTACTAGCAGCTAATTCACGAGACTCTTACCTCTTGCTTCTAAATGCTACCTAAGCTGTGTTTTTGCAAGATGTAAGAATAACTCTCAAAGATCAGCATGAGCTCAGCATCTTTGACACTAGAAATTGCTCGGTTTAATGAACCAAAAGCTTGAAACAACTTGCAGAAACCTCCGTTAGACACAAGTTACCAAGTACCCAGGTGCTGGAAACATTGAATGTCATGACAGTGGATTCCTCTCTGCAAATTCAGCTGTGCTTTCTTCCTCTTCACCTCCTAACAGCACGTGCTTGCTTCTTTGCTCTTGAGAGAAATTGTTCTGCCCTTTGACTTCATTTAAAAAGGAAGTGAAAAGGTTGGTGCAAGCTTCACATAATCACCATAGAAGGGTTTGGGTTGCAAGGAGCATTGAAGATCATCTAGTTCCAACTCCCTTAGCCTTCCACTAGACCAGGTTGCTCAAAGCCTTGTCCAGCCTGGCCTTGAACACCTCACTGCATGTTTGAATAGTGGCTTTTCTTGGGCTGGGTCCTGTTCAGCAGCACACAGCTTCCAAGAACACCACACACAGCTGATTCTTCTAGCTGATGGAGTTTCTGCAGTCTTGCATTCTCAGGAGTGATGTGGCTGTGTGGTAGAGTTTTCACAGCATGGTTTTACTGGAGTGCATTTAATTTTAATCTATTGGAGACATTTCTGTCTTCTCTATAGTGAGTCTGGAGCGTTGCGCCCAATTCTGGTGCCCCCAGTATAACAGAGACATGGAGCTACTGGAGTGGGTCTTGAGGGAAGCCACAGAGATGATCAGAGTGCAGGAGAACCTTTGCTATGGGGACAGGCTGAAAGAACTGAGGCTGTTCAGGCTGGAGAAAAGAAGGCTCTGGGAAGACCTTAGAGCAGCCTTCCAGTACCTGAAGGGGGCCTAAAAGAAAGCCAGGAAGGGACTTTTCACAAGGGCTTGTAGGGCAGTGGGTTGAAGCTTGAGGAGGGCAGATTTAGACTGGAGATGAGGAAGATAGTGAGGGTGAGGAGACACTGGCACAGGTTGCCCAGGGAGGCTAGAAGTGTTCAAAGTCAGCTCAGATGAGACCTTGGGCAACCTAATGCTGTGGAAAGTGAGTGTCCCTTCAACCCCTTGTGAAAAATCCCTTCCTGGTTTTCTGGCTACTCTAAGGTCTCCCTGGAGCTTTCTCATTCCCAGGCTGAACAACCCCAACTTTCTCAGCCTGTGACCTATAGAGAAGGTGCTCCAGCCCTCTGATCATCTTCATGGCCTCCTCTGAATGCACTCCAGGAGTTCCATGCTGGAGACACCAGAACTAGGTGCAGTAGTATGGATGTTGTTGTGCACACCTGCTCCAGGGAATATGTGGGAAAGGAGAGGATTTGATGCTGTTAATTTGCATGTGCCATGTTTGCATAACTAACTTTAATAAACCAATTGTCTAATCTGTGAAATGGCTGTGCAAACTATGCATTGGGTGATAGGATGTATGTAAGAATGTGGTGGTGGGCTTTTTGGCTTGGGATTTGGGGCATGGAACTGCAGAGGGTGTAGATACATCTCTTCACACTCTGTATACATAGACAATACATAAACCATTCTTTCTGTTAATGTCTAAAGTGGATCTTACAGCCTCTTACTTGCTCTTACTCCTGTTGAGTGTGCTTATTCATTACTCATTACTCCCCTTTTGGTGTTTGCAACATGCACGGAAAAACTCTCTGCCAATCTCACTTACTGGTTTTGTTTGCATCTCAGCTTTTCGAAATCATTATTTGCTGTAAGAAATTGGGAGGTGCCAGTGGAGAAACATCTGCACTTCTAAAGGTCTTTGTGGTGTCAAAGTGTAGCAGGCTTTAAGGTTAATTGGAGAATTGAATTAACAGAGTTGGTTTTGGAAGAGGTTTAGGATAGGTCCCCATGATACTGCAGGGCTAAATGAAATTATGTTATTCTTTTCTCCTGAGTACCTGAGAACGATTCCAAAATGTGGGCTTTAAGAACACAGTTTGACACAGGCTGGAGCAGCTCACTCTCCCTCTTGAGGACTGTGGTGTTTGGCAGAGTTTGCAAGCACTGACAGGTTTCTGTGTTGAAAATTTTACAGGATCTGATGGTTGGTGATGAAGCAAGTGAACTGCGGTCGATGCTGGAAGTGAATTATCCCATGGAGAATGGCATCGTCCGGAACTGGGATGATATGAAGCACCTCTGGGATTACACCTTTGGACCAGAGAAACTTAATATTGACACAAAAAACTGTAAGATTCTGCTCACAGAACCTCCTATGAATCCAACTAAAAACAGGGAGAAGATCGTGGAGGTATGTCTGCCCAGCAGAAACTGGTCTGTACCGTCGTGGAAGCACTGCTAAGGGTTCTTAACTCCTTTGAATGCTTCAGAGCTGAAGCAAAGCATTTCTGGTTTGGGACCAAAACTTGTCCTCAAGCATAGTCCTGAAGTCTGCTGTGGTTAAATTCAGCCAAGCAGCTGAGGGAACTGGGGGCGTTGAGACTGGAGAAAAGAAAGCTGAGGAGAGAACTTCTCACTCTACAACTTCCTGAAAGGAGGCTGTAGTCACGTGGGGGTTGATCTCTTCTCCCTAGTAACAAGTGATAGGAGGAGAGGTAAATGGCCTCAAGGGGTAGTTTAAGTTGGAGATAAGAAGAAGCATACTGACTAGAAGGGTTCTCAGACATTGGAACAAGCTGCCCAGGAAAGGTGGTTGAATGCCCATCCCTGGAGGTGTTTCAAAGAGGCAGAGATGTGGTGCTGAAGGCCATGGTTTATCAGCAGCCTTGACAGAGTTGGAGAATGGTTGGACTGGATGATCTTAAAAGGCTTTTCCAACCAGAACAATTCTGTAATTCTAAGCCAACCTCATTCAAAAACTGCAAGCAGGCTTCCTGTCTGAAGCCCTGGCAGCAGTAAGACCCAGCACTGGAAGTACTTGCTTATCTCTGCGCATTTAAGATCTGTTAATTACTAAGTGTGAGATCATTGTTAATTACTCTAAATGGTTTGGACTCCTCTAAGCCAGTAATGCTTCAGAGGAGACTGAGGCTTGAACTAGATGATGCTTACCAGAGGCAGCAGTGTTGCTGGAGGTAGGAGAGACAAAGGTAGCAGAGACAACCAAGTCACTAATCTTTGATTAAGGCTAGAGATTATCAATCAAAGCCTTCTAAGAAGGAAAGCCTGGTTCTCAGATCCTGAGCCTCACAGTTCTGCCCTGTGGGTGATCTAAACTCCATCTGAACCTTGCGTCAAGTCATCAGATGTAGTGTTCAGCTCCAGCACCATGTGACAAAGGCTTGAGTTTGAGGTGCAGAATAGAAAGTTTAGTTTCCCTTTTTTTTCTTTTCTCAATCAGTTAATGTCAGTATTCAGTCTAACAAAAGTGTTACTAGAAGCACAGAATATTAGGGGTTGGAAGGGACCTCCAAAGAGCATCCAGTCCAAACCCCCTGTACTCAGCAGGGACATCCTCTACTAGAGCAGGTTGCTCAGAGCCTTGTCGATCCTCACCTTGAATATCTGCAGGGATGAGGCCTCAACCACCACCCTGAGCAACCTGATCCAGTATATTACACCACTCTTATGGTGCAGAACTTGTTCCTAACATCCATTTGAAGTCTGCTCTTCTCTCATTTCAAACCATGGTCCCTCATCCTGTCACTTCAGGCTGTTGGAAATGCTCCCTCTGCAGCCTTCTTGTAGGCCCCTTCAGGTACTGTCAGGCTGCTATTAGTCTTCCCAGAGCCTTCTCCTCTCCAGGCTGAACACACCCAGCTCTCACAGCTTGTCCTCATAGCAGAGGTGCTCCAGCCCTTCAGTCATCCTTGTGGCCCAACTCTGGACTCACTGCAATGGCTCTGTGTCCTTCTGCTGGGGACACCAGAACTCGACACAGTTATTTGAGGTAGGGTCTCAATAGAGTCAAAGGGCAGAATCCCCTCTCTTGCCGTGCAGCTCACACTCCCCTGGCTGCAGCCAGCACACAGCTACCTGCTGGGCTGCATGAATTCACTGCTGACTCCTGGGGAGCTGCTCAGCAACCAACATCCCCAGGTTTCTTTCAACCCACTCTGCACCCAGCCTTGATTTGTGCTTGGGGTTGGCCTGACCCACTTGCAGGACCTTGCCCTTTGACTTGTTGAAGCTTAAAGCACTTGGTTGATTTCTCAAGACTGTCAAGATCCTTCTGTATGGATCCCTTCCGTTAAGTGAGGCTGCCCTTGGTATCACTGTCCATGTTGCTGACAAGGGTGTCAAACAACATTGGACCCAGTGCAGACCACAGAGGAACTCCACTTGTCACTGAGCTTCCCAGGAAAGCATCTGACTTCTTAAGGGTTTTGTAGTGTGCTCAATACAGCTGTGAAATAATGACCATGACATGAAGGATCAGGAGAGTTGATTGAGGGCAGCCTTTTAAAATGAGGTTGCCCTAAAAGAGGAGGTCCTCTAGTTCAGAATGTTAAAATTGTCAGGCATCAGCTCTTTTCTCCTTGCAAATATTTATCTCTCTTTTAATTGAGCTGTGGGAGTACTTGGGGTTTAATGAATTTAGTCCTGGAAATTACAGAAGTGCTCAGAAGGTTGCACAGTAGCAAAATGCAAAACTCTCTGTGTGCTGGAATAGTCAGAGGTCGTCTGGGGCAGGGGGGAACTGCTCTACAATATGACTTGTCTAGGTGGACTTTTTTATGTTTATGAAGGTGGTAAATAGGTCAAGAGGGGTTCTCTTCCTCCTCTACTCTGTCCTAGTGAGTCTACATCTAGAAGATTGTGTCTAGTTCTGGGCCCCTCAGTTCAACTAAGAAGGACCTCAGGGAACTGCTTGGAATTGTCCAGCATGATGCCACAAAGCTGCTATAGGGAGTGGAATATCTTGAGAGGCCAGGCTGAAGGAGCTGGGTCTTGGGGCTTGGAGCAGAGGAGTCCGAGGGCTGCCCTCATTGCTGATGATAAAGATGTGCAGGGCAGTGTCAGGAGGACAGAACCAGGCTCTGCTCAGGGATGGCCAAAGACAGGGCAAGGGGCAGTGGGGGGCAAACTGGAGCAGAGGAGGTGGCATAGGAACAGAAGGGAAAACTTTTTCCACTTCTCTGTTGTGACAGAACCCTGGAGCAGGCTGCCCAGAGAGGTTGTGGAGACTCCTTCTCTGGAGACTTTCAAAACCTGCTTGGATGTGTTCCTGTGTGACCTGCCTTCCAACAGGAGCGTTGGACTGAATGATCTTTTGAGGTTCTTTCTGACCCCTAACATTCTGTGATCCCAGAAATTCTTCAGCCTTCAATTCAATTTTAGGCTATTTCTTCACTGAAACTAGTTCAGTGATTATGGGAGCCTTGTGTATGACACAGGCAGCTACTTTGCATGTTTCAGTGAGAGGTCTGCAAACCTGTCAGGGTTGGAAGGGACCACAAGAATCATCTAGTTCCGAGTCTCCCTGCCATGGGCAGGGATACCTGACACTAGATCTGGCTGTCCAGAGCCTCGTCCAGCCTGGCCTTAAACACCTCCAGGGATGGGACTTCAGTCACCTCCCTGGGCAACCCATTCCAGGGTCTCACCACCCTCATGGTGAAGACCTTCTTTCTAACATCCAGTCTAGATCTATCCATTTCTAGCTTTGTTCCATTCCCTCCCAGTCCAATCACTACCTGACATCCTAAAAAGCCCCTCTCCAGCTTTCTTGTAGGCCCCCTTAAGATACTGAAAGGTCACCTTGGAGCTTCCTCCTGTCCAAACTGAACAGTCCCAGCTTCCTCAGTCTGTTCTTGTAGGAGAGGTCCTTCAGCCTGATCATCCTCATGGCCCTTCTCTGGACATCTTGCAGCACATCCATATCCCTCTTGTAACAGGGGCTCCAGAACTGGACGCAGTACTCCAGGTGGGGTCTCACCAGTGCGGAGTAGAGGGGGAGGATCGCTTCTCTTGCTCTGCTGCCCACACTGCTCTTGATGCAGCCCAGGATCTGGTTGGCTTTCTGGGCTGCACGAGCACCCTCTCTGTAGTATGTCAGTTGCAGTGGATTTTTCACTTGCTTTAGTAGTTTGCCACCTGTTGTCCTTTAAAGAAGGTAGTCCAGATGCAGAGAACAATCTGTGACACTGAGCTTATTCTAGACTCATATGCGTGAGCAGTCTTTGGTCTTTACAACACAGAATCACAGAATGCATCATGTCGGAAGTGACCCTCAAAGGTCATCTTGTCTCTGCTGACTGCTGGAGAGGTAGACATCTCCAGCTTGATCAGGCTACCCCAGGCCACATGAAGTTTGACCTTGAATGTCTGCAGGGATGCATGCAACATAGTTTGCAGTTGTACAAAGTCTATAAGGGCTTGATAGATAGAAAGAATAATTAGAAAAACCATCACCTGAACTTCATTAGGTTTGAAGTTTATAGATTCACAGAGTGCACTGGGTTGGAAAGGATCCTCCAAGGGCATCTTGGCCAATCCCTCTGAAGTCAGCAGGGAGACTTTCAACTAGATTGGGCTGTACAGGGACACAGCAAGGCTGAGCTGGAATGTCTGCAGGGACAGGGCCTCAAGCACAGCCCTTGGCAGCCTGTGCCAGTGTCTCACCACTCTCCTTCTGCAGAACTTCCTCCTGATGTCCAGCCTAACTCTGTCCTGCTCCACTTTCAAACCACTGCCCTCAGCCTGTCACTCCAAGCCCTCCTAAAGCAGTCCCTCCCCAGCCTTCCTATAGGTCCCCTTCAGATATTGAAATGTAGCTCTAGAATCTGCCTGGAGCCTTCTCTTCTTCAGGTTGAACAGCCCAAATTCTTTCAGCCTGTCCCAACAGCAGAAGTTCTCCAGCCCTCTGATCATCTTTATGGTCCTCCTCTGCACCCACTCCAGCAAGATACACACCTTTAATAGATACTACATTCCCATCTCACACTTGAGTAGTGGATTAGGCTGATCTAAAGTACTGCCTGCCTCTCACAAAGCTGCAGGAGCTGCTGTGTGATTTTTTTGTGAGCATTCACTGTGGATGCTGAAGGGATGTGGAATATTTTGTATGACTGGTCTTATACTGTTAGGGAAGGTCTAGAACTGAATGTCTTGCTGCATTAAAGTAGGTGCTAATATGCATGTAAAATCTGAAGTGATGACATTTCTTGGAAGGTGTTTTTTTGTTAACAAAGGAAAATAATCAATTTTCCTATGTATTTAAAATTTCCTAAGTATTTGGCCTGTTTTGGACATTAATCCTTTTGCCTTCATCTTGCAGGTTATGTTTGAGACTTACCAGTTTTCTGGAGTGTATGTTGCCATCCAGGCTGTTCTTACTTTGTATGCTCAAGGTAGGCAAAGATAACTTAAAATCTCTTTCATTTATTAATGTGTTGCTGAGCCAAAGGGCTAAGGTGGTGTGAATGGGCAATCCAATGCTGCTGTAAATTCAGCTCTGATTTTAAGGGCTTGTTTTTGGTTTGGAGGAACTCTTCCTAGGTACCACACTTGGTGTTCTATTCACGACGTGACTGTGGAAGAAGTGCTTGAAAATGCAAAAACCTGCTCCAGCAAAACTGGCAGTGCTTTGGGGTGTGGGCATGTAGCCTTTGGCAGCAAGTCTTTGGATTTTCTGGTTGTATTGATTGTGGGCTATTGAAGAGGCTGAAATTATAAATTATGTAGCTTTTATAATTTCCAAAAGCCCCACCCACAATCTGTGTGTAGATTAGTTTAAGTTTGGGTTCTAATTCGGTCGGGAAAAGTCTTCACAATGATGCCTTTTCTTGTAATTCAGGAAAAATCAGAAAAATGGAAAGGTTTGAGCATGAAACTTGCCCTACTTACAAATGGGAGACTGTCTCAAAGTCCGTGCGAGGTTCATGTCTCCAGGTCCGTGTTCAGGTCCCAGTGAAGGTCTAAGCAAGTCCTTGCAAGTCCAAGCAAGTCCTGCTCCAATCTGTCCAGCTGCCATATATATACTGTGGTGATCTGTTGCCTCCCTGTTCGAGCCCACAGAGGGTGGGAGAAGGCACTTCACACCTATTGTACTAAACCTCCGGTGGGGCAGTGCCCTGCTCTGCCACACTGGTAAAGGCCAAAAAGTGTTACCAGGAGTAAAATTCAGGAAGAGGATCAGGAGCTTTGATACTGCTTTCAGATTTCAAAGAGGAGGAAAAAAAAAAAAAAAGTTATTTTGGGTTGTTTGTTTTTGTTGGGTTGGCCTCCTCTTCTCCAGGGTGAACAGCCAAAATTCCTTCAGCCTGTCCCCATAGCAGAGGTTCTGCAGCCCTCTGAGAATCTTTTTAGGCCTATTCTCGACCCTCTCCAGCAGCTCCATGTCTCTCTTGAGTGGGGGCCCAAGAACTGGCCCCAGCCCTGTAGGCGAGGGCTGCCCACCCTGCTTTGAATGCAGCCCAGGCTGCCCTTGGCCTTCTGGGCTGCCAGTGCCCATTGCTGCCTCCTGTCCAGCTTCTTGCACTTCGGCATCCTCAAGTCCTTCAAGCACATCAGTTCTGATAACATGGCTCTTTACATCAGTTTACCAGGGTCTGGCTGCATATGGCTGTCACATAGTGGCACACAAATATGCTTGTCCACTACCGTGTCCCAGTATTTGCTGTGTCCAGGAGCAGAACTGGATATGAATTTTATTTGCTGTGATGTTACTCTTTCTTTTCTGTTTTGTTTTAACTTGTGGGGTTTTTGTTGTTTTTTTTTTTAATTTCTTCGGTTTGCTTCCTTTAAAAGTATTGAAGTAACTAACATATACAGTCTTAAACTGTGCTGGAATTGTCCCTGTAATTTCTGCTCTAGTGCTGGCTTGATTTGTGAATAACAAAATGTAAAAAACATTAAAGCAGTCCACAGTGTTTCCATAATATGAAATTGAAAGACCTTCCCAAGTATTTTAAAAAACCCAAGTGGCACATAAATAGAACATTTGCTCTGGTAAATAAAAAAAACCCTTTAAAAGATGCTAGTTATTGATACCACATTAAAGATGAAAGTGACAACTCAAGCTGCATAGACAGATGTGCCTCATTTCAGCACACTGCACTTCAGTGCTGCTGTTCAAACTGTAAGAGGAACTGCTACTACTCCCTGCTGTTCTGTGTGCCTTTTAAAGGCTAAGGAATTGTGGTGGTTTGGCAGTTACCCACCCCCCCCACACACAATTTGAAATAAGCCAGGCTAGAACTCAGTAGGCTGTAAGTTAATAAATGAAGCTTTATGTTTACAGCTTTGCATAATATGCAAGCAGATATTTACAATATATAACAGATATTTGCAGATATATATAGTAAAAAGGTAATACAGAAACACCACACCCCTCTCAGAAATCAGAGTCCTCAAGAAGGGGTTTCTAACCACCCTACCACCTTCCCCCCTTTCCCAGTCTTATCTCACCATCTGTCTTATGCAGCAGATAAGTGAAGGTAGATCGGCCACGGGGACTAGCAGCAGGAAAGAAGTTAGAGAAATTATTGAGATCCAGCTAGGAAGGGAGAGAAAGAGAGAGCCATGCAGCAGCAGCCACGGCCTGAAGTGGTCTATCTTATCTATGTTTGGGTTACAACTCTTAAACTTTTTGGTTTTTTTTTCTTTCAGAAAAGCTATGAGTGAAGTAGCATCATCAGTGTTTTCCTTTCTCAGCCTATAGTCTAATTTCTCATTCAGATCCTCCAATTAGTTCAAACCAGCAAAGGGTTAATTAATTATGGAGTGGCTTAGGTCAGAAGATACCTTAAAGATCAGCTGCTTAAAACTTCCTACCATGGGCAGGGACTTCACTGTTCCAGAACTCATCCAACTAGTGCCTTGGACACCCTGAGGGAGGAGGTATCCACAACCTCCGTGGGCAACCTGTTCCAGAGTCTCAGCACTCTCATACTGAAAAACTTCTTCCTCAGCTCTAGTCTAACCCTGCTCTGCCTCAGCTTCAAACCATTCCCCCTTGGCCTGTCTCTAGGCACCCTCAGGAAAAATCCCTTTGCAGTCTTCCTGTAGGATCCCTTCAGCTATAGAAAGGCAGCTCTAAGTTCTCCCAGTCTCTTCTCTTCTCCAGGCTGAACATCCCAAGCTCCCAGCCTATCCTCATAGCAGAGATGCTCCAGCCCTTGGATCATCTTTCTGGTCCTCCTCTGGACTTGCTCCACCAGCTCTGTGTCCTTCTTCTGCTGGGAACACCAGAACTGGACTATTGAATGTTTAAGGCAATGTTGATCTTAATATCCACCACCTGCTTAGTGACTGAGACTGATAAAAGGGAATGACAGGATAAAAATGCTGCACTTTGCACTGTAGACACCCTCAGGAGAAATCCCTCTGCAGCCTTCCCATAGGATCCCTTCAGATACTGGAAGGCAGCTCTAAGATGCCCCTGGATTTTTCTCTTCTCCAGGCTGAACACCCCCAGTTCCCTCAGCCTATCCTCATAGCAAAGGTGCTCCAGCCCTTGGATCATCTTTTTTACTTGCTCTGGACTGAAGATGTGTGCTATGTAGCCCAAATATTCTCTGCCTTATGAAAGCATTGTTTTGGTTTTGAATACTGGTCTAAATCAAGTCCTAAGAATTGCAAGCAGGGGATAATTATGGCCTGAACGCTTCTAGGTTTCTTCATGTTTAAGAAGTTGCTATAAGGCTGCTAATATAATCTGAGGAGGAATTTTTGCTCCCCAAAAGCATTTAATGATCTGAGCTCTTCTCTTCAATTAGAGCCCAATTTAAGATGTCAAAATTGTGAATGGTGGAGTTACAAGCATCTAGGTAGTGCTTTATAAAAAAACATGTATGGAAGCATTTATTGCTCTGAAAACTAAGCTTAAAATCCATCTGGATGGTAATAAGTGAATTTTAAGTTGTGACAGCTCTTCCCAAAATGATGACAGGGGGTCAGAGGTTATGTTAAGATTACAATGAAAAAAGCAAATGATCTTCAAATTGCTGCTGTTCTGTTTGGTTTGTGGAGGTGCTATTAAGTGTTACATCTTTCCTCGTGGGGTTTGTTTTTTTTTTTCCCCTCCTGTTTTCTTAGGTTTGTTGACTGGTGTCGTTGTGGACTCTGGAGATGGTGTAACTCATATCTGCCCGGTTTATGAAGGTTTCTCTCTCCCTCACCTCACCAGACGGTTAGACATTGCTGGGAGGGATATCACAAGGTATCTCATCAAGGTAAGCCCAGGATAAGTTCTAAGACTGAAGCTGTGGTACATTTGGTTCAAGTTCAAATCCCCTGGCAGCAAGAACCATTCTATGATTCCCCTTTATTATTCGTATATTATTTAGATAAAGAATTTCTGTATTCCCTGTCTATCCTTATTATGTCTCCTCACCTCAGCCAAACTATTGATGCTATTCAGAGGCTTCACATTTTCTTAGTGGCAGTCTTGTAGCAAAGGATTTTATTTAACCTAGTCAAGAAGTTGTCTTTCTAGGTACAGAAAATGAAAATAAAATTGTGTCCTCTCAGTTCTCATCTATTTTCAGAAAGACTTTGTCTTAAAGTGTGGAAGAGAGAGCAGTGTAGTGATCTTTCCTTGATTATTCTGTAAGACAATATGTTTTGGAGATGGTTTCTTTGATTGGATTGGCAAATACTATGGTTAAACTGGACTGCTGGGTTGTTCTGATGTAAGCTGCTAAGTAGGATTATTTTGGTTAGCTTCCACTCAGCTTTATTAGACCAAAAGTTGTAATGATGAAGAAAATTACTCCCTGCTTTTTAGTGAAGCTACTGCTGTTCTGCTTCTCTGGTGATAATGGGTACTCTGGGACAGATAGGGCTTCATACTGAGTCTGCAGTTAAAAAGGGGGAATTAACGTTTGAAGATGAATAGAATCACAGAACTGTCAAGGCTCTAAGGGACCTCAAGGACCATCCAGCTCCAGGCCCCCTGCCATGGTCAGGAACACCTCACACTAGATCAGGTTGCTCAGAGCCACATACAGACTGGCCTTAGAAATCTCCCGCGATGAGGCTTCCACTACCTCGCTGGGCAACCTGCGACAGTCTCTCACCATGCTTATGGTGAAGAACTTCTTAACATTCACTCTGAACCCACCTGCTCCTAATTTTGCTCCATTCCCCCCCATCCTATCACTACCTGACGCCCTAAAAAGTCCCTCTCCAGCTTTTTTGTAGTTCCCCTTCAGATACTGGAAGGCCACAATAAGATCACCTGGGAACCTTCTCCTCTCCAGACTGAACAGTCCTAACTCTCTGCCTGTTCCCATAGCAGAGCAGCTCCAGCCTTCTGGTCATCCTCGTGGCCTTTCTCTGGACATGCTGCAGCACGTCCACATCCCTCTTGTAACAGGGGCTCTAAAAATGGATGCTGTACTCCAGGTGGGGTCTCAGCAGGGCAGAGTAGAGAGGGAGAATCACCTCCCTCACCCTGCTGCCCACACTTCTCCTGATGCAGCCCAGGATCTGGTTAGCTTTCTGGGCTGCAAGTGCACACTGCTGGCTCATGTTGAGCTTCTCATCCACCAGCATCCCCAGGTCCCTCTTCTCAGGGCTGCTCTCCAGCCAGTCACTGCCCAGCCTGGATTTGTGCTTGGGATTGCCTCAATCCAGATGCAGGACCTTGCACTTGGCCTTGTTGAACCTCATGAGGCTGCCTTGTGCTCACCTCTCCAGCCTGTCCAGGTCCCTCTGGATGCCATCCCTGCCCTCCAGCGTGTCTGCTGTGCCAATGGTAAAGAGAACTGGACGACTGTTCCTCTAACGCTCTGCTAACTTGCTATGTTCCCTCTAGCTGCTCTTACTATGAGGGTATCATAGACTCAGAGGATGGCTTGTGTTGGAAAGGACCTTAAAGGTCATCTAGTTTCAACCCCTTGCCATGAGCACCTTCCACTAGACCAGTTTGCTCAGGCCTCATCCATTGTGGTCTTAAACACTTCCAGGGATGAGGCATCTACAAGTTCTCTCAGTTCTGATCTTCCTGAGAAGATCCTGAGAGTTAATTTTCCATATTTTTGTCTATACTTCAAAATACCAAGTTTGCTGAATGCTTTGAATGCTCTGCTTGCTCCTGATACTGAACCATGAGCAGTTTATTCTGATAAAGCAGGCGAAAAATGTCAATCAAGGATACACAATGTTGGTTCTCAACCAACCAACCTAGAATTGCCTCTTTGGCAGTAACAACAGAAATGTATTTTGTCTGCACAAGCTCCTATGTGTAGTTTGTGCAAGTAAATCCTGACCTCTTCATTACCAGCTCAAATCAAAAGATGCAAGATGACAAAATCACAGGATTACAGGATTTTAGGACTTGGAAGCTCTGGAGAGCTTCCAGTCCAACCCCCCTGCCAGAGCAGGACCATAGAATCTAGCGCAGGTTGCACAGGAAGATAGCCAGACAGGGCTGGAAAGGCTCCAGAGGAGACTCCACAACCTCTCTGGGCAGCCTCTGCCAGGGCTCTGGGACCCTTACAGGCATTCTTGCATTCTTCCTCAGCATGAGGTGCAGCTTCCTGTGCTGCAGTTTCCATCCATTGCCCCTTGTGCTGTCACAGGGCACAAATGAGCAGAGGTTGTCCCTGTCCCTCCCCTCCTGACCCCCAGCCCTTAGCTATTGATAGACATTGACCATATCCCCTCTCAGATTTCTCCTCTCCAAACTAAGCAGCTCCAGTGCTCTCAGCCTTTCCTCATCAGGCAGTGCTCCAGTCTCATCAGCATCAGGTACAGACATTTACCAGTTTCCTTGCTTTCAGTCTCTAATTCTCTGCTAACCTGGTGTGTCCCCTCTAGCTGCTCTTACTCCGAGGCTACGCTTTCAACCACTCTGCTGACTTCGAGACCGTTCGCATGATCAAGGAGAAGCTGTGTTATGTAGGGTACAACATTGAGCAGGAGCAGAAGCTGGCATTAGAGACCACAGTGCTAGTTGAATCCTACACAGTAAGTATTTGGAGACAGGTTTTTTTTTTTTCCTGTCCTGAGCTTTGTAAGTTTAAATTCAGGCAGCATTTAGCTCAGATTTTTTTCTCAGTTTTCCTTGGCAGTAGCTCACTTCCCAGACAAAGGAGCCTGTAGAATCAGGTTGGTTCTAGGAAAATAGTTAAAAGCTGGGTTTATTTCTTTTCAGATCTTAGAATCATAGAATGCTTAGCATTGGAAGTGACCTCCAGAGACTGAGTACAATCCCCCTGCCAAACCAGGACCACTTAGGGCAGGTCACACAGGAACATGTCAAGATGCCTTGTGAAGATCTCCAGAGAAGGAGACTCCACAGTCTCTCTGGTCAGCCTGCTCCAGGGCTCCAGCACCCTCACAGTAAAGAAGTCTCTTCTTGTGTTGTGACTCAGCTGTGGCTGAGTTTATGTCCGTTGCCCCTTGTCCTATCACTGAGCATCACTGGAAAGACTGACTCCATTCTTCTGACAGCCACCCTGAAGATACCTCTAAAAATTGATAAGGTCTGCTCACAGCATTCTCTTTTCCATACTAAACAGCCACAGGTTTTTCAGCCTTTCCTCATAATAGGGAGATCCTCCAGTCCCTTTAGCATCCCTTGTACTTGTTTTTGTCATTGTAGATCCTACACATTAGAACGTTACAGCAGAGGAATCTGTAGAGAAAGTGGCCTTACTCTAAGCATGTCAGATTGTTTCAGCTTCCTTCATCCAGTAGTACCACAGCTGAGACTGATCCTGGTGACAAGAATGGTAAATTGGTCCTAGTGGGAAGTTACTGTAATCACACACAGAAGGAAGGAACTTCCAGCAGAGCATTGCTCTTGCTGGAAAACATGTAAATTGACACTGAGAGCTGGAAACGTTTGGCATGCCAGTAGCAACTCTCTCTAATGGTTGGACATGATCTTAAAGGTCTTTTCTAACCTAGAGGAGTTTATGATTCTGCGATCAGTGCATCTGGCCCCTGATGTCTCTTCAGTGAATTACGTAATGGTGGAAGAATTTGTCTCTTATGTTGGTAGCACTGAATGACTTCTTGTCGTGGTGAGAATTATCAGCAATTTCCTGTTTGAGAACATTAGGGAACAATACAGGGTCATTTCCTCTTGATTTGCTCAGTAACCAAGTGGCTCAAAGTATCCTTCTGAAACATGTTTGGTTTTTTGTTTTCCTTAACCAGCTCCCAGATGGCAGGATTATCAAAGTAGGTGGAGAACGGTTTGAGGCACCCGAAGCTCTCTTCCAGCCTCACTTAATCAACGTAGAGGGAGTTGGTGTGGCTGAGTTGCTGTTTAACACCATCCAGGCTGCTGACATCGATACCAGGTAAGAGCTGAGCACTTCAGATCCTCTGTCAGGGTGCAGGTTTGGGTGAGGAGAACCATATTCAAACAAAACAGCACCTTGTGCTCTAGACACTCGTATGTGTGCTGCTGGGGAGTGGGTGTGCTGGGAGTGTCCTGGCAAGGTAGATTTGCTTAGAGAAGGTCACACAGAAACATGTCCAGGCAGGTTTTGAAAGCATCTTTAAATTTAAAAAGTTCCTCCTTCAAGTTTTTGCCTGTTACCTCTTGTCTGCCTGCTACGGAAAAAAAGCCTGGTCCCATCCTCCTGGCACCCACCCTTTAAGTATTTATGAGCTGTGATAAGATCCCCTCTCATTCCTCTCTTCCAGACTAAACAGCCCTAATTTTATCAGGCTTTCCACATGAGAGATGTTTGTCACCTCATCATCTTTGTAGCCCTTTGCTGTACCCTCTCCAGCAAGTCTGTGTCCCTCTTGAACTGGGAAGCCCAAAACTGGACACAGTACTCCAGATGTGGCCTCACCAGAGCAGAGTGTCAGGACAGGAGAGCCTTGTTTGATCTGCTCTTCTTGATGCACGCTAGGACACCCTTGGCCTTCTTCACCAGAAGGGCACATCACTGGCTTACAGTTATCCTGTTGTCCACCAGCACTCCCAAGTCCTTTCCCCAGAGCTGCTCTCCCACAGATCTTGGAGCTTAGCAATTGTCTGGAATGCTATTTGTTTTGGTGTGAGTGGGCAGGTGTAAAAATCTTTCAAGAGCAAGATTTTTTTTTTTATTTTTTTTTTTTTAAACTGCTGCTTTTAGTGTTGCCTGATGAAGCTTGAGCAAGTCTGGCCAGGTCATGTAAAGTCTGTCTTCAGGTTTGGATTTCTATTGGGCTCCCAAGCATGTACAGGCAATTCCTTGCACTTCAGAGGATGCTATAGGACACTAGAAAGACTCTTATTTTCTTTTGGTCAGGTCTGAATTCTACAAGCACATTGTGCTTTCTGGAGGGTCCACCATGTACCCGGGGCTGCCTTCACGACTGGAGCGAGAACTGAAACAGCTCTACCTGGAACGGGTCCTGAAAGGAGATGTGGAAAAGCTCTCGGTAGGTCCCAGAATCGCTGCCTTTTCTAAATCTAGGTCTATCCTCTATCTCCACTAGAGGGGGCCAAGAAGTAAGATATTGGAGGATATGCGGCTGGCCGGAATCACAAAGTTAACCAGGTTGGAAAAGACCCTCGAGATCATCGAGTCCAACCTAGCACCTGACACCTTCTAATTAACTAAACCATGGCACCAAATCCCTCATCCAGTCTCCTTTTAAACACCTCCGGGGATGAGGACTCCATGACCTCCCCTGGCAGCCCATTCCAATGCTAATCACTCTTGCTGTAAAGAACTTCTTCCTGGCATGGAGCCTAAACCTGCCCTGGTGCAGCTTGAGGCTGTGTCCTCTTGTTGTGTCCCTAGTTGCCTGGGAGAAGAGACAAACCTCACCTGGCTACAACCTCCTGTCAGGTAGCTGTAGAGAGGAATAAGGTCTCTCCTGAGCCTTCTCTTCTCCATGCTGAACAACCTCCAACGCCCTCAGCCTCTCCCCACAGTGCTGTGCTCCAGCCCCCTCACCAGCCTTGGTGCCCTTCTCTGGACACGTTCCAGCACCTCAGCATTTTTCATAAACTGAGGGGCCCAGAGCTGGACACAGCACTCAAGGTGTGGTGTAACCAGTGCCAGTACAGGGCCAGATCAGGGCAGATCCTGCCTGACAAACCTGGTGACCTTCTGTGAACAGGTCACAACATTAATAGATGAGGGATGAGCAACTGATGTCATTTATCTGGACCTGAGCAAAGTCTTTGACACTGTCCCACACCACATCCTGGTCTCCAAGCTGGTCAAACATGGGTTTGATGGGTGGACCACCAGATGGATAAAGAACTGGCTTGATGGCCACACCCAAAGAGTGGCTGTCAATAGGTCCATGTCCAAGTGGAGACCAGTGACAAGTGGAGTCCCTCAGGGATCAGTCCTGGGACCAGTCTTGTTCAACATCTTTGTGGGCAACACGGACAGAGGCATTGAGTGCACCCTCAGCAAGTTTGCTGATGACACCAAGCTGTGTGGTGCAGCAGACATGCTGGAGGGCAGGGATGGCATCCAGAGGGACCTGGACAGGCTGGAGAGGTGAGCACAAGGCAACCTCATGAGGTTCAACAAGGCCAAGTGCAAGGTCCTGCAGCTGGGTCGAGGCAATCCCAGGCACAAATCCAGGCTGCGCAGTGACTGGCTGGAGAGCAGCCCTGAGGAGAGGAACCTGGGGAATGCTGGTGGATGAGAAGCTCAACATGAGCCAGCAGTGTGCACTTGCAGCCCAGAAAGCCAAGCAGATCCTGGGCTGCATCAGGAGAAGTGTGGGCAGCAGGGTGAGGGAGGTGATTCTCCCTCTCTACTCTGCCCTGCTGAGACCCCATCTGGAGTACAGCATCCATTTTTAGAGCCCCTGTTACAAGAGGGATGTAGATGTGCTGGAGTGTGTCCAGAGAAAGGCAACGAGGATGACCAGAGGGCTGGAGCACCTCTGCTATGGGAACAGGCAGAGAGTTAGGACTGTTCAGTCTGGAGAGGAGAAGGTTCCCAGGTGACCTTATTGTGGCCTTCCAGTATCTGAAGGGGCTACAAGAAAGCTGGAGTGGGACCTTTTAGGCTATTGGGTAGTGACAGGACTAGGGGGAATGGAGCAAAACTGGAGGTGGGAGATTCAGATTGGATATGAGGAAGTTCTTCACCATGACAGTGGTGAGACCCTGTAATGGGTTGCCCAGGGAGGTTGTTGGGGCCACATCCCTGGAGGTGTTTAAGTCCAGGCTGGGTGAGGCTGTGGGCAGCCTCATCTAGGGTAAGGTGTCCCTGGGCATGGCAGGGGGGTTGGAACTAGATGATCCTTGTGGTCCCTTCCAACCCTGACTGATTCTATGATTCTATGAGAATGAGCTCCCTGGTCCTGCTGGCCACACTGTTCCTGATAACAGGCCAGGATGCTATTTGCCTTCTTGGCCACCTTCTGCACACTGCTGGCTTATGTTCAGCTGTCAGCCAGTACCCCAAGGTCACTCTTTGCCTGGTCGCTCTCCAGCCACTCTACCCCCAGCCTGTAGCACTGCATGGGGTTGTTGTGGCCATGATGGCCATTGAAGTGTTGCTGCTTCCCCACAGCCCTGCCTTGGCTAGAGGTGGCTTGTGTGTATTGGCAATAAAGCAGCCTTCTGGTCTGTGCTAATAACAAAGCATTGCTGAAATCTTGGGCTAGTTTGAATGGAAAATGGGCAGATAAATGCTAGGACACAATTTCAGTTCTTAGCCTTAAAGTCATCATTCAACAAAATTGTTTATTCAAAGCTGTGAAAGTTTTGGTTTGTGCTGGAAGTGAGAGGAAATGGCCTCAAGTTGGACCAGTGGGGAAGTTTAGGTTAAATGTTAAAAGAAACTTTTTCACTGTAAAAGCTTCTACATGAGAATAGGCTGCCCAGAGGGGTGGTTCAATCCCCATGCCTGGAGGTGTTTTTAAAGAGGCATAGATGTAGTTTGGTCATGGCTTAGCCCCAGCCTTGGTGGAATTAGAGAATGATCTTAAAGGAATTTTCCAATCAAAACAATTCTGTGATTCTATGAAACGCTCCAAAGTAAGAGGGTGGACTTCTCACACACCTTCAAGTGGAATGAATTTGCCATCTTCAGTGGCTGCTGTGATAAGCAACCAAGAGTTACACACAAGCTGCAGAGGTAAGACTGCATTGTAGTGCTGCCTGTTTTTCCCAGAGGAGATATTTATAGAGAAAGTTCCTTTGAGTTGATTTTTTTAATGCTGAACTGAACTGAACTTCCCTGCTTCTTCATGCAGTGTTCTCTAAAGATCTTTTGCAATCTCTGTGGAATGACTCAACTGTACAGAACGTTTTAAGTATTTCACATGAAGCTTTAGCTGCACTCATCGTTGCTCTTGAACTCAGAGCTTCAGCATCAAAGAATTTAGAATCACAGAATGGGTTGGGACACCTACTACTAGCCCAGCTTGCTCAAAGCCTCATTCAACCTGGCCTTGAATACTTCCAGGAAGGGGGTAGCCACAGCCTCCCTAGGCAACCTGTGCCAGTGTCTCACCACCCTCACTGGCAAGAATTTCTTCCTGATCTCCAGTCCAAGGCAATTTTAATTAAGATGGTCTAGGTTGTGTACATTTCAAATCTCTTCCACCTGCCCTTCTAAAACTTGATATAGAATCCTAGAATGGCTAAGGCTGGAAGAGACCTCAGAGACAAGCTACTCCAACCTGTCTGCCGTGGGCAGGGATGACTCTGAACTGTACTTGGTTGCCTGAGGCCTCATCCAGTCTAACATTTAAACACATTCAGAGAGGGAGCATCCACAACACCTTTCTGGGTACCCCATTCCAGAGTCTCAGCACCCTCATACTGAAGAACTTCTTCCTAAAGTTCAGCCTAAACCTACTCTCCCTCAGCTTCAAACCCCTTGTTCTAGACACCTTTATGAAAAATACTTTGTGATTTGGTGGTCTGGTAACTCCTGACAATTTTAGCTATGGAAGCTTAGGAAGTACTTTACCCTTTACCATGTTCATGAAATGCAGAACTACCATCTTTTAATTTCATATTTCATGTGCACTGGAAGTATAATTTTGGGGAAAGCATCAATAGCTGTCTCTGATGTCCAGTACAAAGTAGTTCCTCATTTACACAAATTGGAAGCTCACACAGAGTTGTCCTTTGCTTGACAGTTCAGTTTTTTGGTTGCATTTTATCTCACTAAATGGTTTCCATTTCATTACTTCTCGTGGCAAGCTGAGTTTCACAGAATCACAGAATGTCAGGGGCTGGAAGGGATCTTGAAAGCTCATCCAGTCCAACTCTCCTGCAGAGCAGGATCACCTGTACTCGATCACACTGGAATGCATCTAGGTGGATTTTTAATACCTCCAGAGAGGGAGACTCTACAACCCTCTTGAGCAGCCTGTTCCAGTGTTCTGTTCCCCTCACAGGTTAGAAATTTCTCCTCACATTTCCACGGAACTTTCTGTGCCTGAGCTTCCATTCGTTGCCCCTTGTCCTGTCATTGGGCATCACCCAGGAGAGCCTGGCTCCATCCTCCTGGCACTCACCTTTACATATTTATAAACATGGATTAGGCCCCCCCCTTCAGCTTCATTCTCTCCAGGCTAAAGAGACTAAAAGAGTTTTATTTTGCCAGGCTTTGTTTCAAGAACCTTACTGACAATTTCTTGTCTTTCCTTAGAAATTTAAGATCCGGATTGAAGATCCCCCCCGCCGAAAGCACATGGTGTTTTTGGGGGGTGCAGTCTTGGCAGACATCATGAAAGACAAAGACAACTTCTGGATGACCCGACAAGAGTACCAAGAGAAGGGAGTGCGTGTGCTGGAGAAGCTGGGTGTGACTGTTCGATAAACCCCAAAGCTGGTTCCCATCACATGGCTAAAGCTTTCTGGTTGTTTGGGTTGCTTTTGGTTTGTTTTTTTGTTTTCTGGGGCTTTTTTTCCCTTTCGTTGCCCATCTCTGAACTCACTCAGTTACATGCGAGGATGGAAAGGGCCTGGTCTGTGGCCTTCTGACCTGAAGGGCAGGTTTTGTTCTGGTTTCTCGGGGTAGCTTTTGTTAAACGTTTCTTAATGTGGCTCCATTTGACTATTAAATTTGACCACTTCCCTGGAAACAAAACCAAGCAAGAGCAGCCTGTCTACTTCATTGTTCCTGCCCAGTAGGCAACTGGGTAATTCTGGGAGGCTTTTTTTTTTTCCCCCTTCTGGGTTTATTGCTGTAGTGCTGCTAGCTTTTGTCTCTAGTTCACAAGGGGTTGTGTGCCTTTATTAGCATAAGAAAACCTTGAAATAGGGAGGGTTTGCTATTGGATCACTGCAGTGGTTATCTCTGCATCTTTTGGTTGTTTGGGGTTTTTTTTATGCCATTCAACAGTTAAGATTTTGCTTGCTTGTTTGTTTTCTTGAAATTAGGCATTTTGATTAAATGTTGTTAGATCCTCGTTTTAACTAGCTGGAATGGCTGTAACGCACTGTTTTGATATAACGTGGTTCTAAATGCACTGCTGCCTAATCTGGTTTCTGGGGTGGGTGATCTGCAAGATGGTGGTGGTGCTTTCATACTGTCTTTCTCTGAAGTGGGCATATCCACAGTTGCCACAAAGAGAGAAAACACCTGGGATGCTGGCAAATGGCAATTTGTGGCCAGAGGTGTGTAGAGGAAACAGGTTTGAGCTGTGTTGCTTTTCTGTAAAGGGACAGCTGGGGGGTGGGGTATCAATCTGACCAAAAATGCCTCTTTTTTTAAACAGCTAAATTTTGGTACTGTGTTGTTTCGTCTTAGGGAAGCAAGAATGTTAAATAAATCCTTCTGTTAATTGTTGGGAGAGAAAAAAATGAACCACAATAGCTATTCTGAGACAGGAGCCTCTAAACTTCTGAAGAGATTTAATACTTGGAAGAAATGCTTATGAAAACTGTAACTGCAGATATTAACACACCCTCCTCAGAAAAAAAAAGAGCCCTAATTTTTTTGGAAGTCTGATGTTTAAGTGCTTGTATGTCCATCAGAAGCGCTTCCATTTAACTTTTAGAAGTATGTTAACCTAGTGCCAAGTAGTTCCTGCAAATGAATGTTTCAATGAGCAGTGTTTATTCCAGCAAGCAGATATTTATAAACAACCCCTGGCAGTTAGGTTAGAAAGAATGACCTATATTTGCTGCAGTTAAAAATAACCCTGGGGGTATGAGATGTTGTTGGTTGGTAAATATCCACAATTCATTTTGTCCACTCTTGAGTTTGTTTGGGGTTTTGGTGGGGTTGGGGTTTTGTGGTTTTTTGGGGTTTTGGGTTTTTTTTTTTGATACTTTAACATGGGATGGGAAAGGAAGTGAAAACCAGTGATGAAAATGCTGTTTCCAGAAAGTACATTAAAGAAGACTTGTTCTGAAAAAGAGAAGTTGTCACTAGTAATTCTCAGCCATCTTCTCAGTAAAGTTGCCTGTGTTTTCTTCCTGCTAGCAGACTGCCTCTGCAATAAAATCTGCCTTAGAGCAAAAGCTGCTTGCATCCAGATGCCAGTTAAGCATTAGCTCTTTCTTTGCTTTTCATGGCAATACCCTGTCACCTCTTACTTGGTTTTCCAAGCCTACAGTAACACAAGCATAAGGAAGTTAAGATCTGCTTTTGACTTCCAAACCTTGGAATGTATGAGAGATGCTTTCATCTACTTGCCATTTGTCTGCATTTTTACATCAACAATTGACCCCGGGAATGTGGAAATATTAAACTTTTGGATTCTCCAACTGTGCTTTCTTTCTAAATCAGGCAGACAGCTTCCTTTGGGCTGAGCAGAAGCCATGTCTGCATTTCTTTAATAACAAGACACTCGCTGTACTACTGCTAGTGATGAGCATTTAATTATAGGTGGGTGAGGGTTTGTTTTTTGGTTTGTTTTTTTTTTTTTCAGCTATATTTACTCTTAACTTGAACAATATTAAATTTACAGGCATGCTGGTCATGCCTCAGTGCATACCCTTCAGCAGTTACTAGATTTTTGGGGACATGAATGTAAGGGGTGCTCTGAATTCCTGTAGTCTTCTGAACATTTAATAGACAAGACTTTAAAATGCTGAGGGGGCTTGATTTAGAGCTGTGGTTCCTCATGTGTCTGTCTCTGGGCTTTTCAGGCAGTGCTGAGAATCATGGAAATAAACCAAAGAATGACTTTAAAACTTTTTCTTTTTTTTTTTTTTTAAACGACAATCTGTCCTGTGATTTTTTTTTTTTTTTTTAAATTGTTTTGGTTTCCAAGTCTAGACCATGACCCTGCAACCCCCTTTTCTAAAGCATTTTCTCCCTTGCTTTGTTGGCTTTGGGTAGGTATGGGCACATTTGAGTAAAGCTGTTGGGAGTTTGGCCCTTTCACACTCAAGAACTTCACAGCGCCATGAGTAATACATGTCAGTTGATTGTGCAGAGCCTTGGGTATCCATGGGAACCATGTATATATTAGGGGGTGGGGGGGAAAGGCAACTAGCATTTGAAACGGCAGCTTGCAAGGATTCAGAAGCATCACATCATCCAAACACCAAATGGGCTGTTCCAGTTGTGGTTCTCCATGTGTGTTTTCTGCACACAAGAGAGTGTCTATGTGTGTGTGTTCTCTTCAATGTTGCTATGAGAGCAATCTGATTTTAAAGTGGGGTTGGGTGGGTTTAGGGTTTTGGGTTTTTTTGGTCCTTTTAATTATTTGTTTGTTTCTTGAAGACCAAATAACTTGAGTTGTATTTGCAGTACGCTTCAGCTCCTATCAGATTAGCCACATCAGTTGTAAGGGTTTTGGGATTTTTTTTCTGTTGGGCAACATCCTATTTTTTAATGTTAAACTGCTTCAAACCCTCCACACCCTCCATTGTCCTAGGATGTTAACCAATGTAACATTTTTTTTATACAGTTCTGAATAATGTTACCACACCATGCTGGTGGAGGCCACCATGCATGGAAATAAACAGCTCTTTAAATGGACAGGTCTCTTCAATGCAAAAAAATAAAAACAAGAGTTGGTTTTCAAAGTAGATTGTTTGCTTTGTGTCCTTTGGGAAAATCACAGCTCTGGCAGTTTTTCTCTTAACTTCCAACATGAAGCTATCCTGAGCTGCTTATGCTGAGGAAATCTGATATGACAAAACACTCTCCCCTTGGTCACTGTCTTAGAGTGAGAAAAGCACCTCTGCCCCATGCTGTAGCCAAGACTTTACTCCCTCCACCCTAGTTTCTTTAAAAACCTTTTCTTGGACAGAAAACTTTGCTCATACAAGCTCTACATTCTTTTCTTGGACAGAAATCATAGATTCCCCCAGGTTGCAAGGGATCTCCAAGGGTCACCCAGTCCAGCCCCCCTACACTGAGCAGGGATATCCTTAACTAGCTCAGGTCTCCCAGAGCCCCATCAAGCCTTGCCATTAATATCTCCAGGAATAGAGAAATCTTTCCTAGTTGGAGCTCTACACCCAGTGCTGTAAAATGGGAAGAGCCCTCAGCCAGTTTTGACCTTAGCATCCCTGGCTAAGCTCAGAAGCTGCTAAATGATGCTGTTCAGGAATACTCCTTGGCATTGCAACCTTGTGTGCTGCTTCATCTGCACCTCTTGTTTGCACTGACAGAAGAACTGTATGAGGCCGTCATAGCACTGTTTGAAGCAGCTGTGGCACCTGAAACTCTGTAGGTCTCAACTCACTGTGTGAGCTGAGGCTGTGCAGTCTGGAGAAGAGAAGGGTGAGAGGGGATCTGATCAACATCTATCAATATCTGAGGGGTGGGTGTCAAGATGAAGGTGCCAAGCTCTGTCTGGCGGTGCCCAGTGACAGGACAAGGAACAACAGGTACAAGCTGGAACCCAGGAGGTTCCACCTCAACATGAGGTGACAACTTCTGTATGGGGAGGGTGCTGGAGCTCTGGAGCAGGCTGCTCAGAGAGGTTGTGGAGTCTCCTTCTTTGGAAACCTTCCAAACCTGCCTGTATGTGTTCCTGTGTGACCTGCCCCAGCTGCTCCTGCTTTGGCAGGGGAGTTGTACTGGCTGATCTCTGCAGGTCCCTTCCAAGCCCTGGCATTCTGTGAATCTAATTCTATGACTAGTGTCTGGCCCACTAATATCCATGCACTTACCTGGCTTTCGAAACAAGCTCAAGCAGCCTTTTCATCCCAGCTCACTGCAGGTGCTGCTCCGCTTGCTCATCCCCCGGGGACTGTGTCCCCAGTAGGGTAATAGTTTGGTTTTCTTTGAGTCACTCAGTATGTGCAGTTTGGCTCTGGCTGCAGCTGTCTAAGTGGCTCGGGTACAGGTAGATAGGATTTTGATAGTAAAACAAAATAAGCCCCCAACCCAGATCTTGATTCCATCACTGCATTTTAGGGTGTATGTGTGTGTGTGAAAGCTAAATCTGGCTTTACCTCTGCTGAGCAATAATTCATGTTCCCCACCTCCTCCCTTCGGTTTGCTTTGCCTGGAATGGCTTTTGTGTGGAAAGGACTAAAGATGGCTCAGTTGCCATTTGCCAGTCAGTCTTTTCAATAGTGAATTCCTGCCTGCAGGCACATCAGTTCTGCCACAAATAGCCCTTTTAATTCTGTGAAAAATCAAGTTTGGGAGGGGGTGGGGAGTGTCGTTTTGTTTGTTTTGCTTTTTAAAATCCAAACATATTCTTAGCACCCAGGAAGATGATGTTAAAAGACATGGTTTGGCCTATTAAAACCTCAACCACAATTTTGCTTTGAGACCTGCCACATGACAGGGTTGGGTTGTTGTCCTGGTGGTGGAAGTCACTTTGCTCTTCACAGATGTTTTATGTTGGAAAGGACCTTAAAGATCCTTTGGTTCCAACCCACCTGCCATGGGCAGGGACATCTTCCACTAGAGCAGGTTGCTTCAAAACCCTGTCGAGCCTGGCCTTGAACACCTTCCTACTATTACACCTCTAAGGAGGGGGCATCCACAACCTCCTTGAGGCAACCTGTTCCAGTGTCTCATCACCCTCACTCTCAAGAACGTCTTCCTAATCTTCTAAATCAGCCCTCCTCAATTGTCCTATCACTACAAGCCCTTGTAAAATGTCTCTCCTTGTCCCACTGGTGACAATTCTCTTGCTGCACCCCAGGACATCGTTGACTTCTGGGCTGCTAGTGACCACTGCTGGCACATATTACAGGCCTCAGGGAGGAAAAAAACAATCTGCCATCCAGAGCAGGCTGCTCATTTTGTCTTCTTCCCTTCACTGCATTACAGCAAGAAGAGCTTTAAGCAGTGTCCTGCAGGTAAATCACTTACCTTGCTGGCAACTTGGTCTTGCATCCATTGTCCCAACTAAAGACTGTGTGAAGGGTTGCAGAGTGCAGCTGCTTATCACCCAGGCAGCTTGGAGCGTCTTCCCTTGTGCCCAGTTCTGCTCTGTTGCAGAAGTTCAAAGATGAAGGAAACCAGGGAGGGGCTTTGCTTCCCAGTATAATTTGTTGTTGCTTCCCTTTGAAAGCAATTCCTTAATGAGGATCAGGGCTGCAGCATCTCCCCTGTGGAGACAGTCTGCAAAGGTTAGGATTCTTCAGCCTGGAGAAGAGAAGGTTCTGGGGAGATCTTAGTGCAGCCTTTCAGTACCTAAAGTGGGCTACAAGGGCTTGTAGTAATAGGAAAAGGGACAATGGATTGAAGCTTGAGGAAGGCACATTGAGACTGGAGGTTATGAAGAAATTCTTGCCAGTGAGGGTGGTGAGACACTGGCACAGGTTGCCAGTGCCCTCTTCCTGGAACTGTTGATGGCCAGGTTGGATGAGGCCTTGAGCAAGCTGGGCTAGTGGGCAGTGTCCCTGTCTATGACAGGGGGCTTGGAACTAGATGATATTTAAGGTCCCTTCCAACCTAAATCTATGGATCTATGAAACAGTTTCTATTCTGGGTGATGAGTAAAGTCCAGAAAGATTCTCCCACTTGTGAGAATTGGGATGATGCTAAGGAGCATCTTCCAACCACAGAACTTGTGTTCCATCCCATACCTTTAAAAAAAAATCTGTTCCCCAAGACTGGGATTGGTAATTGAATTGTAGCTGCAGGAATAATGACAGATATGGGCCCCTTGCCTACACCTTTTCATCACCACACCCATCTCCCGTCTGGTTTTTGTTTGTCCTAAAGCTGAAGTGGTTTCCAGATCCTCCTCCTCCTCGCACACGTATTCTCACCGTGTACCCATTTTAAATCTCCAGGTATTTTAATGAAGTAATTAATTGCCAGTTGCTGACCTCCACACAAGTAGACCCTGTAAGTCTTGACTTGCATCAGGAGCTTTTCTTAGCACAGCAGCTCTTCCTGGGGGCTACTCCAAACCTAAACCTTTGTGTTCTGCAATGAGTTTCTGTTCCGAAGCACTATGTGTAACCCTGATGCAGGCTTTCCCTGCCAAAGCAGGAAAGGCAAGGGTGGCATTAAGGACATGTAAGGCAGTATTTTGGGAAGCACCATACCACATCATCTCCTGGGAATCTTTGTAGGGTGTTTCACATTGTGATGGATATTGACACCACTTCCAACTACCATGGAGCAAGTGGAGTAAGAGCAGGTGGGCACCTGTATTACTGGTGGATTGTCCCCTCTAAGAAAGCCTTGCACAGCAGATCCTAGTGCTTCCCTGAGTTTTACTGGGTAATAACCTGCCCCAGGAGCCTTTGAAACATGGTCCCTGCTGGAAGCCACACAGAAGATGTGAAAACAAAATGCTGGGATGGTAATTGCTCATTAGCTAGTTATGTAAGGGCTTACAGCCCCAAAAGCTGAACAAGTGCTTTAATGGTCATCCACTGTCAGAACGGCAACAGAGAAATGAGGAATATTCATTCCTTTGGCTCTCATTCCAGTAATGTCATCAAAGTCATCTTCTGTGCCTCCAAAGGTGGATGAGGCAGTCCAGGATGGGCAGAGCTCTCTCCATCCTGATGCCCTCAGTACTGTAGGGCGTTATTGAGACAGGAAATTTGCGTTTAGGAGAGTAACCTGCTTACTGGAATGCAACTCAACTTTTGAGCTACACCTCAAAATTAAGGAGGATCCCCTGAGCCATGTTATCCAGAAAGGCAGCTGATGCTGGCCTCTGGAGTGGTATGGGTCACATTTTACATTCCAGGATTTGCTTGTGCAGAATGGTAAAGAGGATGTATCTACTACACGTGGTCCCTTGGCATAGATGCAGTGTGCTGGGGACGGGCCCTGCTTTTACCCCATGTTAGGTCATGCCAGGTCTGGACAACAGATCTGGTGAGGAGCAGCTGAGGGACCTGGGGTCATGTAGTCTGGAGAAAAAGAGGCTGAGGGGAGACCTGGGTCTCTACAACTCCCTGACAGGAGGTGGGAGCCAGGTGAGGGTTGGGCTCTTCTCCCTAGTAAGAAGTGATACGATAAGAGGAAGTGGTTTCAAGCTGGCCCAGAGGAGATTTAGGTTGGATATTTGAATAAACTTTTTCACTGGAAGGGTTCTCAACCACTGGAAGAGGCTCCCCAGTGAGGTGGTTAAATCCCCATCCCTAGAAAGGGATGTGGTGCTTAGTGACATGGTTTAGCACCAGTCTTGGCAGAGCTAGAGAAGGGTGAGACTCATCTTGAAAGTCTTTTCCATGCTAAATGGTTCCATGCTGCTCCCACCTAGGAAAAGTGCTGCCTATCAGGCAGCAGCAGCAGCAGCAGCAGCATTTCACTGTGTGATTAGAGATCCTGCAGCTCTAGCATTGACAGCAGTAGACATCTGTAAAACTCTTACCCTGAATGCCAAACCTGCCAACAATCCCAGAATCACAGAATCTTCTGATTGGAAGTTCAACCCTTGACCCAGCTCTGAAGGGTCATCACTAAACCATGCCCTTAAGCACCAGGTCCACACACTGCTTAACCACCTCCAGGGATGGTGACTCCAGCACTGTCCTGGACAGACCTTACCAAAGTTTGAGAATCCTTTCAGTGCAATAATATTTTCTGACTCCCAGCCTGAACCTTCCTTGGGGCAGCTTGGAACCATTTCCTCTGCTTCTGCCCCTTGCCAGCGAAGAGCAGAGGCTGCCCCCTCCTCGCTCCAGCCTCGCTTCAGGGAGCCACAGAGAGCAATGAGCTCTGCCCTCAGCCTCCTCTTCTTCTCCAGACTGCACACCCCCAGCTCCCTCAGCCCCTCCTCGTAACCCAGGTGCTCCAGGCCTTTCTCCAGTCTCATTGCCCTTCTCTGGACAGGCTCCTCAAGTGAGTGGCCCAGAAATGAAGAGAGATTAGCACCCAAGGCTCCAATTTAACTTTCCAAAAAGTACCAGACAGCTTCTATGTCAAGGTGCATGCCTGCCTTCACAGCTTTCACCACTGGGGGGGGGGCTTATTGCCCCAGCCACCTCACTGCTGAAGCCAGGGACCCCTGAATATGAGGGACATGCCAGCCTTGTCAGAGCAGAGCAAACACCCCTGACCTGCTGTTTTTCACTGCTTTGAGATGAAGGTAGGCAAGAAGTGTGGCTCAGCAGGTATCAGTAGGACAGCACAGCTTTTGTGTCGTAGTGGTGCTCCAGTAAGAGACTGAGGCTGAGCTTCTGTGGGATGTAGAAATGTTCCTCTGCCTGCCCTGCCTACCTCAAGTGTTGCATCCAGTTCTGGTGTCCCCAGCATAAGGAGGACACGGAACTGTTGGAGTGAGTCTAGAAGAGGCCACAAAGATGATCCAAGGGCTGCTATAAGGATAGACTGAGGGAGCTGGGGTGTTCAGCCTGGAGAAGGGAAGGCTCCAGGGGCGCCTCAGAGCTGCCTTCCAAAAGCGAGAAGGAAACCTACAAGAAGGACTTTTCCTAAGGGTGTTTAGACAGGCCAAGGGAGAATGGTTGGAAGCTGAGGCAGAGCAGGGTTAGACTGGAGCTGAGGATGTTCTTCAATATGAAGGTGGTGAGACTCTGGAACTCCCTGGAGGTGTTTAAGACCAGACTGGATGAGCCTTGGGTAACCAAGTCTAGTTGGAGTAGATGATCTCTCAGGTTTCTTCCATCCTAGGCCATTCCGCAGTTCACAAAAGGCAGCCTGCAGGTCAGCAAACACAACTGCACTGTCATGGTGCTCCCTTCTAGCTCACTGCACACATCTGGCACACAGCTGGCACTGCTTTAGAGCTGTTTGCTTTGGGGTGGGCTGAAAAGCCTAGATTCATAGAATCACAGAAACATTCCAGTTGGAAAAGATCCCCAGGATCACCAAGTTCAAGCTACATCCCTACTCTTAAAGCACCACATCTAAATGACTTTTAAATAAATCCAGGGTTGGTGACTCTGCCACCTCCCTGGGCAGCCCATCCTGATGCCTGACCACTCTTGTTGTGAAAAAAAATCCTCCTAATGTCCAGTCTAAACCTTCCCAGTTCTGTAACTGTTTACCTGTGAGAAGAGACCAGCAGCAACCTCTCCTTTCAGGTAGCTGTAGATAGTGATGAGGTCTCCCCTCAGCCTCCTCTTTATCACACTAAGCATCCCCAACTGCCTCAGTCACTCTTCATTAAGATTTATTCTTCATGCCCTTCCCCAGCTCTGTTGCCCTCCTCTCCACAGGCTCTAGCACCTCCTTATCTCTCTTGTATGGAGGTGCCCAAAACTGAACACAACACTTGAGGAGTGGCCTCACCAGAGCAGAGTCCAAGGGGTCAATCACCTCCCTTCTCCTGCTGGACACAGACTTTCTAGTACAAGCCAGGATGCCATTGGCTTTCTTTGCTACCTGGGCACACTGGTGCCTAGTTTGTGTTGGAAGGGGCTTCAGAGATCATCTAATTCCACTCCCCCTGCCACAGACAAGGACAATTTCCATGAAACCATGTTGACCAAGGCCTCATTAAACCTGGCCTTGAAGACCTTCAAGGAGGGGGGCATCCACAGCCTCTCTGGGCAAGCTGTTCCAGTGTCTCACCATCTTTTCTGTAAAGCACCTAACCTCAGCTGAAAACTCTCCTCAGACGGAAGCACTAAAAGCAGGAAGTGGAGTCTGTGCCCTTCCCAGCCTCAGGGACCAAGGATTGGAATCAGAAATGCACGGTGGTGCAGCAGCAGTTTCTGGGGAGCAGCTGATGTGCTCCCGTCCACATTCTTGCAGTAACAAGGGTGTGTACATTTCTGGGTTGCTTGTTGATTACAGAGCCTTTAGCTGGATTGCTTTTATACGCAAGCTCAATTTTTCCCCCACTTTCCCCAATCGCACGGTGCAAGTTTATGCTGTTAAGGGTGGGGTTGGGGGGGTGTCGTTTGAGTACTAACTTGGGAGGTAGAGCTTGGTCCTTTATAAACCAGAACCCTTGCTGGTTTTGGAGGTTTTCTTNATGCATGGTCTGTTTTCTTCAGACTCTTGGCTCATCTGGTAAAATAATTAGCTGTTAGACAGACAGAGGGAAAGGATCACATCTGCACAAGACAGGAAGACCGGGACAGTAGAAGGGGGCGGTGGGGGGGAGAAAATAAAATCCCTGCTTGAATCACAGCTGCCCACCATGCACAGTCACAAAGCTTGCCAAGATTATTCGAGTTGATTTAGGGGGAGAAGCTGAGGGAACCGTTTAACCCCAGCAGGCTTGGATCCATGACAGTATCTCTGTGGGCTGCCCTGCTCCCACTTTGGGCCAAAAGAGGGAGTTTCAAGCCAGATGTTTCACCAACCATCCTTCCTCTGTCTCTCTTCACCTTTTGCCATGGGAACCCAGCACACAAATGGCCAAGCATGAGGCTATGAGTATCTTTCCACACCGAGAAAATACTCCAAGGTGGGAACATTTATTTCATATTGATGGGAATGTTGACATTGGACCATGTGATTAAAATCCAAGAGCCAGGCAAATGATTTGTGACTAGTTTTGAGCAACAAAAAACTTTTTGCTGCCTGCCATACACTCTACATCAGGCCCTGTCTCAACAGAAGTGGTTGGTGTGGACATCATCTGCAAACAACCTTCTCAGATCCAGAACTGACTTGCTCAAGAGTTTCCAAGCACATACATCCACTGCAGATTGTTCACAAGTGGTTGTGAGGGGGTTTGCATCC
>VWZI01001940.1:266246-291790 GCA_013396835.1 Psilopogon haemacephalus | reverse complement strand
AGGGGTTTTCCATCAAAAAAAAAAAAAAAAAGAGTAGCAATTAGTTCAGACGTGTGAGTCATTCAGCAAGTCCCTTTCCCTACTGAAATAAATCTCAATCTGGAGTGCTATGCTCATTTAATGATTGAAAAAAAAATTGAGCACTGGGAGTATTTGCTCTCAGAACCTGTCGTCTCTGGGACCATCTTTTCCTTTGGGAGTCCCAAAGCTCAATCTCAGCAACCTCTTTGGGGTAAATCTATAAGAAGGGTAAATGTAGAAATGCCGAATAGGAGTGATATAATGCAGATGCTTGATTTCAGCTGCTGGTTACTCAGGTTGAAATCTGGAGCCCTAAATGCCAACTAAGCTGTGAGTGGCCCTCCTTGCCCCCTGGAGCAGTGAAGCTCCAGCATCCAGCCCCTCCAAAGCCCTGCTCAGCTGCAACTTCCCTTACTATGTGAGGCCTCTGGCACAGAAGATTTTTTTTCCAGTTAAAACACAAGTTCCCTGGGTACCTAAATGTCTGCTGTGAGGTGAAGGCATATCTGCTGAGACCCTGACAGCACTGAGGAGCTATGCGCTGTGTCTCTGCCTAAACCACAACAAGCTTTACTAGCAAAGCCTTCTCCATCAAGCCTGCCTGCAGAGCCCGGCTGGAAGATGCGTGTGCAAGACGTTTTTGGATCAGGTCTTGCACAAAAACAGATGTGGAAAGCAACGGGCCCAGTAGTCAGACCACATTTGCCATTAATATTCATTTATGCGCAAATACTAAGACAACCAGAGGTGACTTCTAAAGGCATGGGCCTAAGTACCTCCAGGAAGAGACAGTTCTGTGCTCTGGACAAATGATTTAGAGGCCACCGAAAGCCAAAGCCGCTTCTTTAATGGGAGGGGCCTCTTTTTGTGCATCCTGACACAGAGGACACAATTTCCTCATAACACACAGGCACCTGAATGACTTTGAAAGGCCATGGCGGTGTCCTCATCCTCTCCTCTTTGACAGCTTTGGGCAGCCCATTGCACACAGCTGAGCGACTCCTGAGGATCGCCTGCGCACCCTCCCATACGCACCAGAAAGAGACAGGGTACCACACTAGCAGCTGCCCCAGGCCCATAGAGATACAGGTCTCCAGCTGCTCTGCAGCTCCTGTGGAAGAGAGATGGTGTTTCCCCACCTTCCTGCAGCACAGGAGCGCTAAGCAGGTACCAGACAGAAACACGTTGCAGAAGACTCAGATGCAGGAATAACACAAGCTCCATTTGTAGTTAGGTTACAGAACTGAGACGAATCATCAGCTCATAGCAGGACAGAAATGGAACAAGGAAAATGCAACTCAAGAAAGCCAAAGAGAACAAGAGAAAAGCAGAGAGAGGGACAACAGAGAAGATGAGGGTAGGAGGAAGGCAAGCAGGCAATGAAATGGATACCGCTGGCTTACTAACCATAGTTACACAGTCAAGACCACTACAGACACGTGTGCTGGAATGTGTCCAGACAAAGGCCACAAGGATGATCAGAGGGCTGGAGTAACTCTGCCTTGAGGACAGGCTGAGAGAGTTGGGGTTGTTCAGTCTGGAGAAGAGAAGGCTCTCAGGAGACCTTTTTTTGTGGCCTTCCAGTATCTGATGGGGGCTAACAGAAAGCTGGGGAGGAATATTTTAGGATATTGGGTAGTGATAGGGCTGGGGGGAGTGGATTCAAGCTAGAGGAGAGCAGATTTAGATGAGATGTAGGAAGAAGTTCTTCACCATTAGGGTGTTGAGATACTGGAACAGGTTGCCCAGGGAAGTGGTGGAAGCCCCATCTATGGACCTTCTTAAGGCCAAGCTGGGTAACCTGATCTAGTGGAAAGTGTCCCTGCCCATGGCAGGAGGGTTGAAACTTCATAACCCTTGAGGTCTCTTCCAACTCTATGATTCTATGATTTGCTGACCCTTGCTGGTGCTCATACAGTCAAGCATAACCCAAGGTGCCCTTCAGAGGACCATGGTCTGTCTCACTTCACTTTGAGGAGGGTAACAATGGACAGTGTTCAAACATGTGGCACTTTTCCCAGTGTTCAGAGTAGGGTCAGTGCTCACCCCTGGCCCTGCTCCATCTGAACTTGATGAAATAAGCTCTGGAAGGGATAAGAGAGGTTTTGACTCCAAGGAAGGCCCAAAGATTTTTCATTTGTTCTAGCATTGCGGTTTTATTTAAAGTGCTTGGTGAATCAAGGATCCCACCTTGATGGCATGAGCGATTTCAGAGGGACCACAGCAAAGATGGAAATTTGGGTTTTCCTAAAGGAAACAGCTTCACTGTGAGAGGCAAAGCCTAGAAGCTCACTCAAGACAGGGGAGAGAGAGTAACCTTTCTCCCCAAAGTTTACTTAAGTTTCCTGCTCATGCAAAGAAGTCATTGAAAGGATAGAGAGTGTAAATTTACTAACACTAGGAATCCATCTTCCTTCAAACCAAATTCTCCTGTGAACCACAGCAAAGGAGCAAACACACAAGACCAAATCTCAAAATCACATTGCTGCCTCCTTAGGAGTCTCATAAGGTGGCTAAGCATCACCTTACACTGGTGGTTCTGATGACTTAGAATCATAGAATGATTTAGGTTGCAAGGGACCTCAAAGATCATCCAATTCCAAGCCCCTGCCATAGGCAGGGACACCTCCCACTAGAACAGGTTGCTCAAGGCCTCATCCAACCTGGCCTTGAACACCTCCAAGGAGGGAGCAGCCACAACCTCCCTGGGCAACCTGTGCCTGTATCTCACCACCCTCACTCTCAATAACTTCTTCCTAACATCCGGTTTAAATCTCCCCTCTGCCAGTTTAAGCCCATTCCTCCTTGTCCTGTCATTACAATTCCTTGTCAATAGTCCCTCCCCAGCCTTCCTGTAGGCTACCTCCAGATACCAGAAGGCAGCCGACAAGGTCTCCTTTCAGTATCTGCACACAGAAGGCAACATCTGCCAACTTCAAGGACAGATATTCACATGCTCGATGGGCAGGACGAGACCTTAAAACCAATGCTAGTTACACTTCTGCTCCCCGGAGCAACATTTTCCTCTAAGTATTGGCTCCAAAAGAGGCTGTCTTCTGAGGTATTCCAACATCTTCTCCCCATCTGAACAATGGCTGTTGCCTCTCTTTAATCTGGTTTCAAGAATTGTTGGGGTTGGGGTTTGTTGGGTTTTTTTAAAGTACACAAGAAAGTGTTTCATGGTTAAGAGAGCTAGAGAGAGGCATGAACTACTGGAAGGTCCATATGTTGAGAGAGTATCCCATGTAATGAAAACTGCTGCTTTTTTTTGTAGCAGAGAATGGGACAGATAGGCAGCAGCTGTGGGTTATTCAAGAAGAAGCTAATTTAGCAAGCTGAATTAAAGGATATTTCCCAGATCTCCTGAACAATGAATAGCAGTGTTGTTTAAGATTACCATTATGCCTTACATCCTCCTTTGACTGGAAGCAGCGGGAGGAAGCCTCTATCTGTGCTTCTGGGGCAGAAGCACACCATTAGTGCCTAGCTATCATAGGAAGCCCCAGGGGAACGAGGGGGTCTGGGCTTGAAGGAAGGAAGGAAATTGTGCAGGATTAAAAAAAAAAACAGAACAAAAAAAAACCCCCAAAACCAACCCACCAACAAAAACCAAAAAACCCAGCTTCAGGAAAGTGGTTGAGATGGGCAAGACTTGGTGAAAAATAGGAAAGAGAAAGAAAAGGAAATGCCGAAGAGATCCAAGCTCTAGCTAATATTAAACTTTAAAACAAAGATGCTCTCTTCTGAAGCAGCATTAGAAATTTAGCAGGCTTGCATTGCTATACATCTAGGTTTGTCTTAAGGCAAGGTATTACTCATTTCAAACATACAAACAGCAGAATGTTTTTTAAGGTCTTGGTTGCCTTCAGACTTTACTTCCCCAGGGATTTTACCCTCCTTCCCCTCTAAAATTAACCAAAACAACAAAGAAAAGAAGATACAGACAAGCTGAGTGTCACAGATGCAGTCACAGCTCCACTTCACAGCTCACTACCAGATTCACTGGGAAGATGGGGCTGGTGTGATCTGTTCTCCTTAGGCAGACACTTTGCCTGCAGCCACTCCAGAGAACCACAGGCTTGTTGCATCTGTGGCTGCCCTGGCCCCCAGCACAGCCCACTAGCCCCGGCTGCCCTGATTTCCTACTGCAGCTGCAACCAATTGCTTTGTACTGAAAAGGTAGATGCACCCTGGGGACCCACATCATATCATACAAAACATCCAGGTCTCTGTGGTGGCAGCACCAATGCTGCTGAAAGCAGACTGCTGCAGTTTGCAGCCACTCTTTTGCAGCTGGGAAGCAGAGGGGGAGGATAGGTACTAGCTAATCTGGAATCCAAATTTATTGCAGGTTTTTATATGTGTAAACAAAAGCAGCCATCAGAAGAGATTACCTGAGCGAATAGAGTTTGCAAAGGATTTTCAGATACAGTAACTTAGTAGTAGTAACTGAGAAAGAGATTGTTGCATTAAGACAGATTGCATTTATTGGTTTTGCAGATATCAGAATTTCCTCTTCCGGTACTGCTGAGATGACCAAAGGCTCTGTCTCCCTGTAAAAGAAAAAGGCTTGATTTCCACACAGAGGGAAAGGGGTTACACAAGTGAAGCTTCAGGAAAATCATAGAACCGTGGAATTGTTTTGGTAGGAAAATACCTTTATGATCATAGAGTCCAACCACTCTCTAACTCTGCCAAGGCTGGGGCTAAACCGTGGCCCTTAGCACCGTATCTCTGCTTCTTTGAAACACCTCTAGGCATGGAGATTTAGCCACCTCCCTGGGCAGCCTGCTCAGCTGCTCTACCTCTTTCCAGCCTCCATTTAGTTTGTTATAGAGAGAAAGAGGCTCTCCTCTCAGCTTCCTCTTATCCAGACTAAAGAACTGCAACTCCCTCAGGTCCTCACAATAAGTGTTGTCCAGACCCTCTACCAGTTTTGTTGTACTTTCTCCGGACTCATATCCACCTCTCCTGCCCAAGCCCTTCTCCCTGCTCCACTGATGGAAATGAGGAGTAAATGCCTAAAGCTCTGAGGCTTTCTGTGTGCTCCTAGGGGCAGAGCAGAGCAGAAGCTCATGCTTTGCAGATGGAGTCACTCCCACAAGCCCAGCTTCAGAAATTCATTATAGCAATAGGCTCAAGCCAAACCTTTTGCTTAGTTACACAGAGAAGGGATAGCTCCTTCTGTTGAAATCAATGTTAAAAACACTGAGTGGCTTACGTAATGTAAGCCTGGGCCTCCAAAGGCGTTTATGGCAGAAGAGCACATCTGGAGTCAGCAAAAGGCTATCTCGGGCCAAGGACTTTGCTCTTTGCCATATAGGATCTACACACGCATGTAGATCTTCCCCCAAGACCTTCCTCCCAAGAGCCGCATGGCTGAAGCAAGATAACACAGCCAAAAGTTTTGTAACTACCTGAAATAATGGCATTTTAAAACACACTTTTTTTTTTTTTTTTTCTTAAAACTGATTGCTTTGACCCTTTGCATTTGATAAACAAATCCCATTCTGCTCCTGCATCAGAATGCAGCTCCCAGAGCGGCTCATTCCTTTGCACAAGGACAAAAGCCCAACCCCTCAGCAAGAGAAGCCTGAATTTATTCAGGAGTCCATAGGAAACAGCTGTTGCTTTCAACTCAGCATCTCCTTTATCTCCTTTATTGTTTATTCATGTCTCAGCTAATACTTGCCACTGTGAGCAGGTCAGGACTCTGCACTCCAAAAAGCTCCTCGGGAGCTAATGGAACTCAGCCCAGTGCCAGCAGGATAGGGTTTACATTATTCAATTCCCAGGTGGTGACAGAGGTAAATTCCTGCCTTCGTTAGCTAATAGTGCAGACAAGAACCAAGCCTTAGCCCCAGATTTTTGCAGAGAGAGGCAAACATTCAGTGAGTTGCACGAAGGAAACCAAATGCAACAAGCCAAAACTGGAGCAAGCCTTTAGGTATTTCTCCTCTTCCTCTCCGAGTTTGTTGACAATTCCTTTGCACTGAAACGGATGTTTACTCCCCTTCTCTAACCATACAGCCAGCTCAAAATCCAGCAAATCTTTATCTGTAAAGAATGTGCCATGGTGTCACGGTACACAGAAGTGGTCCAGAGCCCAAAGAGACCAGGGATATCTCCCACAGAGAAGCAGGGCAAGGCACAGAGTGGTCACCCAACAGGTCTCTGCTGGAGATTTGCTGCTGGGCAGGGGGAAAGATGGCAGTGATGAGCCCAGTGTGAGCAGGAAAATGAAAGGCAAGGCTCCCATGTCCTCTTTCTAAGTGCCTTCATTCGTCTCTGTTTCCCAGCCAAAACGTGGGTGTAATTGTTCAGACATAGCATGAAGGTTTAAAGGCTCAGTGGATACAGCAGAGCGGGAGGACAGCATGATGTCAGCAACGAGTTGTTTTTCTCAGCAGAGGAAGAATTAGCAAGCTGGAAATCCAAGGATGTCAGGGCTGTAGCGCAGACCGGAAAGATGTTTTGAGCTCACCAGACTGGCAGAGGACTAAGGCACACCCCTGGCTCTCCCCTTGTAGAAAGCCTTATTGGTTTTCCCGAGGTAGGGACCATCAAGAGCTGTACACATCCCTCACACCCTTCAAAGCACCGCAAAACTGCAAGCAGCATCCCCCATGGGAAGAGAAGCAACATGAGTTTTCCACGGAGAAGGGGAGAGGAGAGGTGAATGCCTGCTCGTAGAGGAGGCCTCTTTTCATTTAAAAGCAGGTGAGAGTGTCACTTACTTTCACGGACAGCTATTTAACAGTCCAGGCGAGGAAGCATCGTGAATAGAGAGCAGCAGACGAGGCATAAATTACGCAGCTCGCTAAAGAATATGGTTGTTGCTCTACTTTAAAAGGCAGGCCAGATGTCTGCAGATACAGTGGGCTGTGAGTCGGCGTGGCAAAACCTTTTCAAGCCCAGCTAGCTCGAGTCACAATGTGCGCTCGACTCGCTTGGCTGAGCAGGGATCTTCCTGCGCTGCGAGCGGGAGTCACACGCAGCCGAAAATACGGTGGGAATGACTCAGATCCTTGGAGCTTGTGTGGGAGGCAAAGACAGAACTGTGGGTGGCTTCAAAGTGTTAAACAGCCTTTTAAATTCGGGCTGGGTTTCTCAGAGGAATAAGGAAACAGAGATATTCACCCGGCCTGGATTTAGTTCCATGCCTTGGGTCAGCCTTGAGAAAATCTCTCTCTGATAATAACGGCCACTCTGCGGGCAGGCATGGCTCTTGCTCCCCAGTCGGCTCTTGCTCCCCAATCAGCTCAGCTTCAGATGCCTTTCTGAGGAGATTAAGAGCAACTCTGGAAGTCCCTCACCCGTAGCAAAGCATCAGCAGCTGGCCCTTCTCTCCTGATGTCTGCAGGATGCCTCGAAGGCAAGGCAGAGTCTCACCAACTCCACTTCGTCTGCCCATCTCTGCTCCCTGCATCTCACCTCTTTTGCTCCAGCCGTCTGGGATGATAATGCTGCCAATACACTCCCTGTGATGATGGAGAGCTCCTTCAACCTTTCCATCCCTGGACTGGCAGGTAGCTCCTCCTCAGGGGGACTGGGATGCTGTGGGTTAAATTACCTGGCACATTGGAAATTCAGGCCCCATCCAGTCAACTCTGTTTGCCTTTCAGCCCCATTCTCCTTTAGTGCAATCGAAGTCTGGTCAGCTCTAAAGAGGATTTATTGCTTTTACTGGATCAGGCTCACCCTTCCATTTAAGTGGTTTAATGTGGGTTACTTATAACTTAGCCTCACACAGCATTATTCAAGTCAACATAAAGTTCCCTACTACTGGCCATGCTGTTGTTCTTTTCCCTGCCATGATGAATTTTTAATGGTCTTTATGTGCAAAAACAGCTTTGAGTATCTTGGGTTCCTGCTTTCCAATTTAGATGATTTGTCATGTGAAGAATGCAACAAATATTTAAACCTGTAGCTTGGCATAATCTGCACAGAGCAGCTAGAAGTCTAGCTGGTCTTTTGAGGACTGACCAGCAACCATGTAAAAACAAATCCTGCCTCCAGCAGAAGAAGGACACAGAGCTGTTAAAGTGAGTCCAGAGGAGTACCATAGGGATAATCCAAGAGCTGGAGCACCTCTACTATGATGATGATCCAAGAGATGGAGCACCTCTGCTGTGAGCACCTCTACTGTGATGGAAGGGGTGGAGCACCTCTGCGACAAGGATAATCCAAGATCTGGAGCACCTCTGCTGTGAGCATCTCTACTGTGATGGAAGGGGTGGAGCACCTCTGTGACAAGGATAATCCAAGATCTGGAGCACCTCTGCTGTGAGCATCTCTACTGTGATCGAAGGGGTGGAGCAGCTCTGTGACAAGGATAATCCAAGATCTGGAGCACCTCTGCTATGAGCATCTCTACTGTGATCGAAGGGGTGGAGCAGCTCTGTGACAAGGATAATCCAAGATCTGGAGCACCTCTGCTATGAGCATCTCTACTGTGATCGAAGGGGTGGAGCAGCTCTGTGACAAGGATAATCCAAGATCTGGAGCACCTCTGCTATGAGCACCTCTACTGTGATCGAAGGGGTGGAGCACCTCTGCAACAAGGATAATCCAAGATCTGGAGTACCTCTGCTGTGAGGATGATCCAAGGGATGGAGCACCTCTGCTATGAGGATAGGCTGAAGGAGCTGTGGTTGGTCAGCCTAGAGAATAGAAGACTCCAGGGGGACCTTAGAGCTGCCTTCCAATAGCTGAAGGGATCCTATAGGAAGACTGCAGAGGGAGTTCCCATGAGGGTATGTAGAGATAGGCCAAGCGGAATGGTTTGAAGCTGAGGGAGAGCAGAGAGTATGAGGGTGGTGAGACTCTGGAACAGGTTGAGCAGGAAGGTTGTGGATACCTCCTGCCTGTTTAAGGCCAGGTTGGAGTCTAATTGAGAGGTGTCCCTGTGCATAGCAGGAAGGTTGCAGTATATGATCTCTGAGGTCACTTCCAACCTGAGCCATTCTATAATTATGCGAAAAGCCCCTAGCCCAGAGGAACCACATGGGGATCTTGTGAGATAGATCAGTCTGCAGTGCCTAACCAAAATCACCCTAACCCCATCATTCTTTAGATTTTTAAAAATTAAGCTCAGGATTCATATGGAGGAGCTGCATTCACGTGGAGCTGTGGGTTATTTGATAGATGACTCGGATCACTTTGCTGGTCATATTTTATTCATGTGAGAGCAAGTGTTGAAGGCTGTGATTTACCACTAGGACCAGGGTCCCCATCCCAGTAGACTACAAGCAACCATGTGGTAACAATCTCTGCCTGCAAGATCCTCCAAGCAAACCAGATTAGACAAAAGGGCCTAAAAGGAAGGCACCCCTTCTTTTGCCCCCATCATGCTGTGGTAACAATTCACGAGATCTTCACATCGAGCTACGTTAGACAAAATATCTTAAAAAGAAGAGACGCCCCCTTTTTGCCCCCATCATGCAGACGGGTGAAATAAGTGCTCAGCTACTCCAGCAGCCACCAGTTGAGAGTTCAGTGTAACCCCTTTGTATGAGGGTTAGCCCACATGCAAAGTCAAGGCAAATCAACTTAGCTTTATTGGCTGTAAAAGGGCACCCAGTTCAGGAGCCATCACAAGAAAATCTCCATCATCCGCTTGAGCACACAAGGATAGATGCTGGAATTCAGCCAAGACAACATGGCTTTCATCTTGCACATGAAAGGAGGCTCCCTTGGACATTTTGAGGCCCACTTTTTAAAGAGCTGTTATGCAAACTTCCAGTCACAGGAGCTCTAACAATACAGAGGAGCATACAACCAAAACTCCCAAAGCATGCAACACTTCCCTGCACTGGGCCTTGTCCTGCAGGAGTGCTCCCATGGACTTTGGCTAAGCAATTCCAACAGGTATCAGTTTGCAGCCACCAGCCATAAAGGACCAAGGGGAAAGACATTTATTTCTGCCCAGAGAAGTTGTGAAGTCTCCCCTAAAGACTTTCAAAACCTGCCCGGATGCATTCCTGTGCAGACTACTTTAGGGGACCCTGCTTTGGCAGGGGGGTTGGACTGGATGAGCTCCAAAGGTCTCTTCCAACCTTTGTTGTTCTGTAATTCTGTGATTGGTACTCTCCCAGGCTGTGGTTCAGCTTAGCTATTAGCACGGGAAGAGGCACACTACTTCAGAAAGTGCTGCTGCTCTTCTGTCTCAGTGGCTTTCTGCAAACCCTAGATGAAAATGTTGGTGGCTCTGTGCTGTTTCATTTGTGAAGCCATCAGACCCCCTGTAGCCAGTGGCTGTCTTCACACATGATTGTATTTAGGAGGCTCCATAAGCTGGTATGTCATTATTTCAGTGTGTTAATTGATTAAGTCTGGCCCACATACAGTCAGCTGGACTTGTTATTATTAGCAAGATATTTTAAGCCTTTTGGAGCCCAGGAATCTCTCTCATCATGCAAGTAGAAGTCCAAGGAAATCTCTGTGCCAGGGGAGGTTTAGGCTGGATATGAGGAAATAATTCTTCACTGGAAAGGTTCTCAAACACTGGAATCACAGAATCACAGAATGTTAGGGCTTGGAAGGGACCTGCAGAGATCATCTAGCACAACCCCACTGCCAAAGCAGGTCACACAGGACACACATACAGGCAGATCTGGAAAGTCTCCAAAGAAGGAGACTCCACAACTTCTCTGGGCAGACTGATCCAGAGCTCCAGCACCCTCCCCATACAGAAGTTGTCACCTCATGTTGAGGTGGAACCTCCTGGGTTCCAGCTTGTACCTGTTGTTCCTTGTCCTGTCACTGGGCACCACCAGACAGAGCCTGGCACCTTCATCTTGACACCCACCCTCAGATATTGATAGAATCAGATCTCCTCTCAGCCTTCCCTTCTCCAGACTGAACAGCCTCAGCTCACACAGCAAGTTGAGACCTACAGAGTTTCAGGTACCACAGCTGGTTAAGTAGTGACCTTGCAGCCTTGGGTGGAAGGTTGGACTAGATGATCTTGAAAGTCTCTTCCAGTCAAAGAGGTTCTGATATTCTGTGACTGTGTAATTGTCTTTCCAGCTACAATAACTTAATTCCATATGTGGAAAGATACTTTCACGGATGCACAAGGCAAGTGAGGGGAAAAAAAAAATGGGGAAAGCAGACTTCAATCTGGCAACAACAACGACCCAAACCACAGCCACCTACAGCCTCTCAAATATGCAGCAAACATCCTCAGCTGAATGAACACATTGTGGAGCAGACCTTTTAGCAGCTAGAGCCAGAGTGAAAGAAACTAGGGCATTACCTGACATATTTCTTTGCTCCGACTGGAAAAGCCTGTCAGTTCCCTCCTGGATATCACTGATGCATGCTAAAGCAAGGATTCCTCAAGCCATGAAAACAACAGGGTTTGGTTGCCCAGGGATGTGTCCGAGCACAACTCTCTGCTTACAACAGAGCTATGGTGTGAAGGCAAAGCTGCTCTTTTGGGGTGGGGCCAGCAGGGCATGACTGCCAGCTGCAAGTTTATCCAAGGAAGGCCATTCACACAAGGCACTGCTTTCCTGCTGTCTGTTCTGGGGTGAGTTCCCATGTTGCTTAGCCTCAGCAAGTCTACTACTAGCTTTTCCTTACAGCCAGCTGCCTGTTTTCATAGAGTCAGAGAATGGTTTGGGTTGGAAGGGACACCAAAGATCATCCAGTTCCAACTCCCATGCCATGGACAGAGATACCTCCCACTAGCCTAGATTGCTCAAGGCCTCTTTCAACCTGTCCTTGAACACCTCCAGGCAGGCGGCATCCACAACCTCCCTTGGCAACCTGGGCCACTGTCTCACTATCCTCACTCTGAAGAATTTCTTCCTAATCTGCACTCTAAATCTGCCCTCCTCAAACCTCAATTAATTCCATCTCATCCCTTTCACCCTTCAATTCACTCCCTCTCATTCCAACTCCGAAGCCTTGTCAAAAGTCCTTCCCCAGCTTTGTTGTAGCCTATTTCAGCTACTGGAAGGCTGCTCTAAGGTCTCCCCAGAGTCTTCCCTTCTCCAGGATGAACAGCCCCAGCTCTCCCAGCCTGTTCCCACAGCAGAGGCTCTCCAGCCCTCTGATCATCTTCGTGGCCTCTTCTGGACCCTCTCCAGGAGCTCCATGTCCCTCTTTTGCTGGTGGCCCCCGAACTGGGGGTAGTGCTGCAGGTGTGGTCTCACCAGAGCAGAATAGAGGGGGAAGCCTGTAGGTGATTAGTTTCTTTAAGACCTCCTTTTCCTTATCACTGGCTGTGTGGTTCAAAATCCATTACAGGAGTAGGACAGTCAGGAGACGAATCATGCAAATACAACTTTGTTAGAAACCAATCCAAGGCTGGATCTCTACCTGTCTCTTTACTCCAAGCTGTGATTACATTCAAGGAGGCTCAGAGCCTTAAGACCCACATCTTAAAAACCCCCATACTTACTATTTTTAGTGATCTTTGGCTGGACTTGCTGAGATCCCCTGCAGTTCAGGCTGAAAAAAATCAACAAACACTAAACAATCAAATTAGAAAGAGTTTCTGTATCAGAGCCGCTAAATTTCCACTGTTTGGCTGAACCTGGCTTGGCCTTGTTTTAAGTAAAGCTTATCTTTAATTTGTTGCTTGTTTCGGCCTGATGCTGTTCAATATCTTTATTGATGACCTGGTTGAGGGAATTGAGTCCAACGTCAGTAAGTTTGCAGATGACACCAAGTTAGGAGCAGGTGTCAATCTATTGGACAATAGGAGGGCCCTGCAGAGGGACCTGGACAGGCTGGATGGGTGGGCAGAGGCCAATGGGATGAGATTTAGCAAGGCTAAGTGCAGGGTTTTACACTTTGGCTACAACAACCCCAGGCAGCACTACACAGGCTGGGGACAGAGTGGCTGGAGAGCAGCCAGGCAGAGAGGGACCTGGGGGTGCTGGTAGGTACTAGGCTGAACATGAGCCAGCAGTGTGCCCAGGTGGACAGGAGAGCCAATGGCATCCTCGCCTATATCAGGAAGAGTGTGGGGCCAGCAGGACCAGGGAAGTTATTCTTCCCCTGTACTTGGCACTGATTAGGCCACACCTTGAGTGCTGTGTCCAGTTCTAGGCCCCTCAGTTCAAAGGAGATGTTGAGATAGTGGAACGTGTCCAGAGAACTGGACAGTTCCAGAGGTACTGGAATATATCCAGAGAAGGGTGACAAAGCTGGTGAGGGGCCTGGAGCACAGCTTCTCCCTGTGAGGAGAAGCTGAGGGAGCTGGGTTGTCTAACCTGGAGAAGAGGAGGCTCAGGGCAGACCTGTCTACAATTACCTGAAGGGAGGTTGTAGCCAGGTGGGGTCGGTCTCTTCTCCCAGGCAAACAGCAACAGAACGAGAGGACAGAGCCTCAAGATGTGCTGGATATTAGGAGGAAGTTCTTCAGAGAGAGTGATTGGCATTGGAATGGGCTGCCCGGGGAGGTGGTGGAGTCACTGTCCCTGAAGGTGTTCAAGAAAAGACTGGATGGGGCACTTAGTGCCATGGTCTAGTTGATTGGATAGGACTGGATGATAGGTTGGAATGGATGAGGTCTCTCCCAACGTGGCTGATTCTATTCTATTCTATTTTACTAAGGCCAAAGCGATGAGCCTTAAGTAGATGATGACAGCAATCACGACGGCTGCAAAATGTTTCTGTGTTTCTTTAAAGAATGGGAAAACCCACAGAAGAGCTCAGCACAAAGAAATAAACACCAAGAGGCATTTTAGTATTCTCTGCATTAGCCAAGCTCTTTGAAAAAGAGATGCCAGTAATTAGTGGCCTAACCCTCTATTTTTGGGGGTGATTATCTATCGCTGAAGCCAATGGGAAGTTTGCCATTGACCTCAGTGGGGCCAGTGCTTGACACCTACCCAGTCAGTTTTATGGCTTTCAGGAAGGAAACAAACCATTCAATACCTCTCACAGCAAAGCCACTTGTACTCAGGAGCAGACTTTGCATGTTCAACTCAGACACCCAGTCCATCCCAGTTTTCATCATCACAGAATCATGAAATGGCTTAGGTTGGAAGTGACCTCAGATATCATCTAATCCACCCACCCCTGCCATAGGCAGGATACCTTTGACCTAGACTTGATTGTCCAGGGCCTCAACCAGCCTGGCCTTCCAACTCCATGGAAGGGGCATCCACAGCCTCTCTGGGCAACCTCTTCCAGAGTCTCACATCTTCTACTGAAGAACTTCTTCCTAAGACCAAATCCAACCCTACTCTCCCTCAGCTTCAAACCATTCCCTTTTGTCCTGCTGCTAGACACCCCTAGGAAAAATCTTGTAGGCTCCCTTCAGATACTGGAAGGCAGCTCTAAGATCTCCAGAGTTTTCTCCTCTCCAAGCTGAACACCCCCAGCCTGTCCTCATAGCAAAGCTGCTCCAGCCCTTGCATCATCTTTGTGACCTACTCTGGACTCACTCCAGCAGTTCTATATCCTTCTGGAACTGGAAGCAGTATTGGAGGTGAGGTCTGAGCAAAGTAGAGCCAAGGGGCAGAATCCCCTCTCTTGCCCTGCTGCCCACACTCCTCTGGATGCAGCTCAGGATAGGGTTTGCCTTCCACATTTTTTAAATTCGCAGCAACAGCACAGCTGCCTTCGAGATAATCTGAGCCCCCCCCAAAACAAGCATTATAAATCCACCTCCATGTCAGTAATCTGACAAAATCCAAACCAATAAATAAATTTGCTGTCCTTTCACGATCCACTTCACAGCCTTAATCTGTTTTATCTTTGACACATCGGATGCTTCAAATAAACTGTGTACCAATAACATAATATCATTGTGACAGTAAGAAAATTAAGGCTAAAGGATCCACAAAAGGGGATTAAAACCACTTGTCAAAAGAAGAATTTGCAGGAGGAGACACTGACATTTGCAAAATGGCTGCCCTAGGGCTGCAGCTCCTAAACATCATCACTTTTGCAGGGCTATCTGTATAAAAATCCAGCTGGAAAAATCCCTCGAACTCTCCAACCAGGACTAGAAAACCCCCCAAAAAAAAAAAAAAAAAAAAAGAAAAATTCAAAACTTAACATGGAATTTGGGAGAAATCAAATAACATTCAAAGAAGAAAATTGTTAGGCTTTAGGAATAAACTCATGTTGCTGCTACGCTGAGTTGGAAGCACATAAACTTTCCTGTTTGAGAGGATAAATCAATGACAAATTGTCTGATGTCAGGAAGAAATTTCCTCTGCTAGCAGATGATTCCAATACAGAGTTTTTTTGTATTCTCTCCCTTTGAAGTATCTGGTGCAGGCTGTGGTTAGAGACAGCATATTGGTCTGACAACCCCCAAAGACATTTTCTTGTAGCTCAGAGTTCAGATGGTCACAAACAGCAGTTGTTCTGGCTAGAAGAAAGCATCACACATTTGCTGTAAGTTCAAAAGCTCTCTGCTCAGCACCTGGATTTTCTACTCTTCAGGCCACATCTTTACAACCACTTCCTTCAAGAACTGGCCATAAAATGTGCTCTGATTGTGACAGCTCTTAAAACATTATGTATGGGAGTGGGTTTGAAAACGCAGCCCTTTCATGGGGGCTTCTTTGTCACAGGGCCCTTTTCTCATGTGTGGTAACACATAGGCACTCTTTCAGCCTTTTAATCGGGGATTGCAAATTCAAACTGATATGGGAAAGAGCTGCTGCGAGCTTGAAACCCTGCATGCTGTCAAATATGAGTGAGAGGTGGCTAAGGGAATGTCTCTGCCAATTTGTCACTTTTTAAGTCCAAACTGCTTACTCCTTCTAGATGCATTGTTGCTTTTTTTTCTTTTCTGAGCTGGTTTGTGAAGGTCCTGCTTGACAATGACCAAGGGTGATAAGCCAAGTGCTAAGACTAAACTCAGTGCTCCTGGGGTAATGCTATCAGCAGGATGTTCTTGCTCTTCACAGAATCACAGAAACATTCCAGTTGGGAAAGCCCCTCAGGATCACCAAGTCCAACCAGTATGCCTACTCTGTGAGGTTCACCCTAAACCATATCCCCAAGCACCAGATCCAAATAACTTTTAAAGACATCCAGGATTGGTGATTCCACCACCTCCCTGGGTAGCCCATTCCAATGCCTGACCACTCTTGATAGGAAAAAATGTTTCCTAATGTCCAGTCTAAACCACCTCAGTTGCAGCTTGGGGCCATTCCCCCTTGTTCTATCACTATTTGCCTGAGAGAAGAGACCAGCACCAATCTCTCCACAATCTCCTTTCAGGTAGCTGTAAGTCATCTACTTGCAACTTTCAAAAGCAGCCCTATAAAGACAAGAATAGGGAAGTGGTTCATGGTGTAAGATAATAAACTCCTTTGTGTGGACTTTTGCTGGCATTGTACCTGGTATATTCCTCAGGAACATGGAGGAGGAAGAAGGTCATGGATAGTTCACCTCAGGAAGGTGACAGTGCAGAGGGTACTTAGAGTGCCAGACCTTGAGATACTGGCATCCAAATCCTGCAGATCCCAGGAGACAAATCCTGGCTTCACGTAATTGTATGGGATTTTTGCCACTGACTTAAGAGGAGTCAGGATTCTACTCCAGGGAACTGAGGAATGCAATCTTCTGGCATTGAATGGGGCTATTCCTCTCCAGTCTTCTCCTACTTGGTGCTGGAAGGAGGCCGTTTGCTCCAAGTCTAGGGAAGCAAAAATGCAGCAAACAGTGTTGCACCTCTGATGGGTGCTAGAACTCTGAAATGAAAGGTATGTGGAGTTTCTTACTGCCTCTCTGACATGTTGCAGCCCTTTGAATCTCTGCAAAGCCTCAGTCAGCAGTCTGCTCCAGACCTATGGTACTTCTGGCCACACCTGGAATCACAGAATCACAGAATTAACCAGGTTGAAAAAGACCTTTGAGATCATCAAGTCCAACCTATCACCCAACACCTTCTAATTGACTAAACCATGGCACCAAGTGCCTCATCCAGTCTCCTTTTAAACACCTCCAGGGATGGGGACTCCACCACCTCCACAAGCACCCCATTCCAATGCCAATCACTCTTGCTGTGAGGAACTTCCTGACATCCACCCTAAACCAGCCCTGGTGCAGCTTGAGGCTGTGTCTTCTTGTCCTGTCCCTAGGTGCCTCAGAGAAGAGACCAACCCCCACCTGGCTACAACCTCATTTTAGGTAGTTCAAGTACCTCAACATCTCTCTTGAACTGAGGGGACCAGAACTGGACACAGCAATCAAGGTTTGGCCTAACCAATACTGAGTACAAGGGCAGAATGACCTCCCTGGTCCTGCTGGCCACACTACTCCTGATACAGGCCAGGATGCCATTGGCCTTCTTGGCCACCTGGGCACACTGCTGGCTCATGTTCAGCCTAGTATCTACCAGCACCCCCAGGTCCCTCTCTGCCTGGCTGCTCTCCAGCCACTCTGTCCCCAGCCTGTAGTGCTGCCTGGGGTTGTTGTGGCCAAGGTGCAGAACCTGGCACTTGGACTTGTTAAAACTTTTGGCACTGGACTCTGCCCATCTGTACAGCCTGTCCAGATCCCTCTGCAGAACCCTCCTGCCCTCTAACAGATCCACACTTGCTCTAACTTGGTGTAGTCTGCAAACTGACTCTTGGCCATATCACCAATGAAGATATTAAACAGAACTGGGCCCAGCACTTATCCCTCAAAGTATAGCCCTGGGGCAGGTGGGGCAAACCATATGGAAACTGTGGTCCTGGCATCACTGCAAAGGCTACCTTGCTCTGGCCAAATGGTTTGCAGCAAGCCCCTCCATTTCAGGTGGGAGAATCAGTGCACATTCTGTCCTGGTCACCAATGCCCATGGTTTCATCTCCAGCCTCAGAGAAAGAGAGGAGAAGCCAGTGATCACTCAGCACATGCCCCTCAAGTCACAGCAGAGCAGATAACTCCTCTGGGCCTCTCTGCTTCATCCTGCTGCTGCTAGTTCACTTTCTACTTTGGAGGCCTTCCCATTTCTGTGGCTGGCTGAGACACTCCATGAGGTGCTGGGGTTTTCCCCAATATAAGGATGCTGAGGTCCCTTCAGTAAGGAGACAGAGAAATCCTGCAGAGACACCCAGCACTTGGGGCTGCTGCACGGAGAGTGTCATTCATTGTTGCCAAGCCAGCAGGGCCAGCCACACAGCTGGAGTTTTATCTGCTTAGTTACTTCTTTCAAGGGTGAGGACCACTTGGGTCTGTAGCTCATGCTGATGGTTCCAGCTTGCTGCTGCAGGAGGACTCACAGGCATGCATATGTGTATGTACATTTCCTGCTTGGCAGCCTGAGCCTCATTGTTGGTCTTAACAGGAGCATTCTCAGAGGTGCAGACCATCTGCCCTTCCTGGCAGGAACTCATGGAAACTGCTGAAGGTACCTCAGCTTGATCGTTGGGCCCCATACATCACTGTAAGGCTGGAAGTTTCAGTTTAGGTACCGCTCAAGAGTCCAAACAGATTTGTTTCAGTTGGAAAAGACAGTAAAGCTCATCCAGTCCAACCATTGTCTACCTCTACCAAGGCTGGGGCTAAGCCACGGCCCTCAGCACCACATGTCTGAGTTTTTTAAACAGTTCCAGGGATGGGGATTCAATCACCTCCCCAGGCAGGCTGTTCCAGGGTTTGAGAACCCTTCCAGTCAAGAAGTTTCTTCTAATAGCCAACCTAAATCTCCCCTGGGGCAGCTTGAGGTCATTTCCTCTCCTCCTATCACTTATTACTGGGGAGAAGAAATCAACCCCCACATGGCACCAATCTCCTCTCAGAGTTGTAGAAAACTTGAAGGTCTCCCCTCAGCCTCCTCTTCTCCAGACTAAACATCCCCAGGTCCCTCAGCTGCTCCTCACCAGACCTCTTCTCCAGACCTTTCACCATCTTCATTGTCCTTCTTCGAACCTGCTGCAGCACCTCAATGTCTTTCTTGGAGTGAGCCCAGTACTCAAGGTGTGGCCTCACCAGTGCCAAATACAGAGGGACAATCACTGTCTCAGTCCTACAATTCATGATCCAGGCCAAGATGCTGTTGACTTTCTTGGCCACCTGGGCATGCTCTGGCTCACGTTCAGCTGTCTGTCAGCCAGCACCCCCCAGGTCTTTCTCTGCTGGGCAATTCCCGGGCACTCTGCCCCAGGCCAAGCCCAACCCCATGGAGCATTCATGGGGTTGTTTCAGTCCAAGTGCAGGGCCCAGCACTTAGCCTTAATGAATCTCATCCCATCAGCCTCACCTCATCCATCCACCCTGGGCAGGTCCCTCTGTAGAGCCTTCCGTCAATATATTTCATATCTGGGATGAACCACGTATCTGCATTCAGTCCTAGCTTCTACTACTGTCTTTTTAGCTGCTCAGTTTTCTGAAGCAAATTAATTTTGTTCAGACTGATGACAAGCCCAGCAGAGCCCTTCCCTTGGCTGTATACATCAAAATGCTCCGAGTTGTGGCAAAATGCAATTGGAAGTTCTGCTTTTATAACCTGGCTTTTATGACCATTCTCAGGAAGCTGTAAAGAGTAAGGACTTTAAAAGTGGAAATCACTTAAGTTTAGCAGTTCTGGAATTGGGATTTTTAAGGTTGGAAATGGCCCTCCAGTGCACAGGGGCATGAATACTGCAAATTTGAGAAGCTTTTAGTTTCTGACTCAGGTTTGAGCTAAACAAGCTGAATGCTGGAAAGCTCAGAAGACAGAGTATATTTGGGAACATATGAGACCTGATTCCTCATCTTCAAGGATCTCAGTGTGTGCACTGACAAGTTCATTATCCCTGGTCAGATTTTTTTTTTTTTTTAAATTTTTATTTTTTGGTAAGACTGAATTATCACCTCAAGAGCTTAAGCAGTTAAGAAAGCTAACACTGGCACAAGACTGAAGTGGAGCAAGGAGCGGGAAAAAATCAGAAAAGCGATTGATCAACTTGGGAAGCCTGTAGTAGTCGTCCCCTAAAAGAGCTGTTGGCCAATTCTGCAGCTCATTGTGACATAGCCTTCTAAAAAAAAAACAAAAAACAAAACAAAACAAAACAAAACAAAACAAAAAAACAAACAGGGAAAGAAACATCACTTCACATTGCACTTTGGATAATTAAAAACAAGTATTCTAGATAAGGATTACGTTTAAGGCTGTGTACAACTTGGTGATGTCTTAGCCGTCACAAAGTAAGCTTCCCTTCCAGCTGCTCCAGACGTATTCTCTAGAAGTGATTCTCCCCTTCTACTCCACTCTGCTGAGACCCCCACCTTGAGGCTGCAGCCTCTATTACAGAAGGAAGGTGTCCAGAGAAGGGCCATGAGGATTATGAAAGTGCTGGAGCTCTTCTGCTATGGAGACAGACTGAGAAAGCTAGGGTTTTCAGTCTGGAGAAAACTGGAGAAGGCTCCAGATGACCTTACTGTGGCCTTCCAGGATCTGATGGGGACCCACAAGAAAGCTGGGGAGGGACTTTTTAGGGTGTCAGGTAGGACTGGGGGAAATGGAGCAAAGCTAGAAGTAGGTAGGTTCAGATTGGATGTTAGGAGGAAGTTCTTCACCATGAAGGTGGTGAGAGACTGGCACAGGTTTCCCAGGAAGGTAGTGGAAGCCTTAACCCTGGAGGTTTCTAAGGCCAGTTTGGATGTGGCTCTGAGCATCCCAATCTAGTGTGAGGTGCCTCTGCCCATGGCAGGGAGTGTGGAACTGGTTGATCTTTGAGGTCCCTTCCAGCCTTGACAATTTTGTGATTCTTAACATCAGGGACTCCTTAGGCCTTTACACATAAGACATTAAGGCTAGAAATTTACTTTGTCCTTTCCTTGCTACCTCAGAGCTGTGATTGCTCCTGCCAAGAGATGTGGTGTTACAGTCCTTGGAAACCTTTCTCTTTGCAGCCACCCAGAGCCCTGCTGTGAAGTTCTGTCTGACACCACGTTAGGCAGCAGGCTGGAAGTCTAACAGGAGCCAAACCAAAGTCTGTCATCTCTTTCCTAAACGAATTCACAAGTGAGGAATGGGGGGAGGCTGAGGTGGGGCAGGCCTGGAATGGTTGTGCACGAGTGCAGGAAAGCAGCTAAAAATGTTTGTGGCACTCTAAGTACATCACCCCCAAAATACACACATACTTTCCACCATTTAAATATCTTCTCTCTGGCTGGAAGCCAAACATTTTTTCTGTTTCTTTCCACGTATGCCACCGAGATGCAAAGGAATTTAATTGCCTAATTCCCAATATGAAGAAAATGCCAGAAGGCTGAGTGTCCTGGGAATGGGCAAGGTGCTAGGAGGATGTTAATTCAGCCTGTGCTGAAAAAAAGGCAGGCATTTCTGGCTGCTGGTGCTGCAAGCTCGCTCTCAAATGGTTTGTGGAGAGGGCTGCATTTGGTCTGTGCCAGAAACCAAGTTCAGTCTGTGATAAGCGCTGCAAGGACACCTCCTGTTCCCAGCCATCCTGACAGCTACTTCCAGTTTGCATTTCCAAGTGGAATTAGCAGAGAAGGGAGATTTGCACCTTCCCTGATGATTGAACTGGTTGGTTTGATTTGTGCTCCGTGCAGCAGGGCTCCTGCAGGAACCCAAATCTCCCAATAATTAATCTTCAGACAGTGAAAGGAGAGAGAGCCTTTGGAAGGAGATGGTGCTGGACTTGTGCCACGAATTCCTCACGGGACGTTATGCAAGTCATTCAGACTCTCTTGGATTGCCTCACTTTCACAACAGGGCTCAGCCACTTTTGCCTATTTTAATTACAGCTCTCTGAGCAGAGTGAGCAAAGCTTTAATCCACCAGTCAGAAAAAGGAGGCTGGCTGCAAACATTCTGTCCCTGATGGCAATGCTGGGCAGCTGCAGTCACTCCTGAAAAATGCTTGACAGTGTCATCATAGTGCCTTGCAGGAAAACAGAGCTGTTGTAGCTGGAGAGACCCACACATGCCCTCCATTCTCACTGCAGTTGCTGTCTTGACACTGAATTCATGTGCAAAGGCTTGGCGGAAGTATGTGCAGGTTTGCTGAGCGAGCAGTCAAGAAAAATCCTCTCTTTGCTTTCTGTCTCTCCATTTACACAGGATTCAAGGAGAAAATTTCAGAGAGGTTGGACTTCCATGGTGATAACTTGAGTACTGTCTCCAGGTCCTGTTTTCCCCAGCATAAAAGGGTCATGTTGCTGCTGGCATGGGCCCAGAGCAGGCTACGAAGATCAGAGGGCTGCAGAACCCCCCCCATGAGGACAGACTGAGGGAGTTGGGGCTGTGCAACCTGGAGAGAAGGGTGTGGGAAGACCTTAGAGAAGCCTTCCAGTACCTGAATGGGGCTACAGGAGAGCTGCGGAGGGACCTTTCACAAGGGCTTGTAGTGATAGGATGGGAGGGAATGGATTGAAGCTTGAGGAGGAGAGATTTAGACTGGAGAATTATGAAGGAATTCTTTAGTGAGGGTGGAGAGACACTGGCACAGGTTGCCCAGTGAAGTTGTGGCCTCCTCCCTGGAGGTGTTTGAGGCTCAGTTGGATGAGGCCTTGAGCAATCTGGGCTAGTGGAAGGTGTCTCTGCCCACAGCAGGTGGGGTGTGGAGCTAGATCTTTAAAGCCCCCTCCAGCCCAAAACATTCTATGAAGATTTGTCTATGAACCCAAGGATGCCTCCTTGGGAGAAACACCTGGGGGGTCAGCTGGTTTTGCACTGCTCTTGTTGCCAAAGAGGGAATCACAGAGGCTGGGAGAGCCATTCTGACCTGGGCAATGAATGGCAAGAGCACATTTAGTGTCAAGTCTCTTTGCTGTAAAGGGCCAAACAGCATTTGTCAGGGTTTTTAAAAGGGTTATTCTAAAGGAATAGAAAGGACATTATTCTAAAATGCAATTGGATTGCATTTACTAATGAAACTGATTTTTAAAGCTATACAATATTCAGCCTTGTTTTGTATGGTCGCAAGCTTACAACAGTTGCATCCTCTCCAAACTCCAATCTCCTTGTTTGCAGCTTGCCAAGAGGACAGTACCCATCCCAGGTGATGAGCAGGAGCAAGCCCAGGACCTCCACATTGATTGACAGAAGGCTGATTACCCTTCATGGTGCTTTTGTATCATGATGGTGGCATTTTGCATGGATTCAGGGTCCAAATGTACCAATTTACTCGTCCATTTCAGAAATCTCTAGGCACAAGTAAATCCTTTGATTCACCAATGAAAGCAAGAGGACACCACCGGCTTCAAGAAGGCACATGGCTCAGTCAGACCTTCACATAGAACCACACAGAATGTCAAGGGCTAGAAAGGACCTCAAAAGCTCATCCAGTCCAACATCCCTGCCAGAGCAGGATCACCTAGACCACATTGCACAGGAATACATCCAGGTGGGTTTTGAGTATGTCCAGAGAGGGAGACCCCACCGTCCCCGTGGCAGCCTGGACCAGGGTTCTGTCACCCTCACAGGGAAAAAAAATCCTCCTCATGTTTCCATGAAACTCCTTACTCCTCAGCTTCCACCCAGGGCCTCTTGCCCTGTCACTGGGCATCACCCAGCAGAACCTGTCTCCATCCTCCTGGCACTCAACTTTACATCTTTAGAAAGGCTGATGAGGTCACCTCTCAGTCTCTGCTTCTCCAAGCAGCACAGCCCCAGCTCCCTCAGGCTCTCCTCGAAAGAGAGATGTTCCATTCCCTTAATCATCTTTGTGGCTCTAGGCTGGTCTCTCTCAAGCAATTCTATGTCCCTCTTCAACTGGGGGGGGACCAGAACTGGACATAGTACTCCAGATGCAGCCTCACCAGGGCAGAACAGAGGGGCAGGAGAACCTCTCTCAGTTTACTAACCACAGCCCTTTTGATACACCCAAGAATGGCATTAGCCCTCTTGGCTACAAGAGCAGATTGCTGGGTCATGGTCAACCTCCCATCCACTAGGATCTCTAGGTCCTTTTCCTCTTTGCTGCTCTTCAATAGATCAGTCCCCAGCCTATACTGATACCTGGGATAGCTCTTTCCCAGGTGCAGCTCTACCCTTGTTGAATTGTGTGGGGTGAGCTGAATTCAAATGGCCAGGGAACAGCACTGAAGTCTTCTTGCTACCATTAGTCAAGAAGTGTAAACAGTAGGTCATCAGAGTCCCTTTGCCCTCAGTTTAGTCATGGGCAAAGCCAACACTAATGCAGACCAAAGGATTTTACGTGCAACAATAGTCCCCCTCAACACATCTGACCCCCACACTGCGTGTGCTTCTTGTGAGGCCTGCAAAGCCCTTCTGTACAGTCTTAGCAAATATACATTTGCATCATAAATGTAAACACAAATCTATTTTTCTATGAGCAGAAGTACTCCTAGATGAATGCAAGTATAAGCCTATAAAAAGCAAACATGGGTTCGAGATCTCGGCAGAGCTGTGACAAACGAAGTCATCGAGGTTACTGAGACGATCAGGATGTCATCCCATGTGCTGGGTGGGTGCAGATGACACAAAGAGCTGCCCCTGCAGGGAGCAAACCTGTTACCTGAGAAGGACACGTCTAGTTTGTCACCTGTGCTCTTTGCCTCCCCTCTCACACGCTGCTCGAGAGAGCTTTGTTCAGCAATAAACAAGCAACAGCACAAGCCACAGCTTGGTTGTGTTATCACCTTGGTGGTATTAGTTACCTGTAGGAAAATAACACTGGGCTGCTCAGCAGCACATAGGATCATACAGTTGTAGGGGCAGGTCACACAGGAATGCAGCCAGATGGGGCTTGGAACTCTCCAAAGGATACTCCACAACCTTTCTGGTCAGCCTGTTCCAGTGTTCCAGCACACTAACAGTAACCTTCTTGATGTCGAGGTGAAGCTTCCTGTGTTCCAGTTTGCACCCACTGCCCCTTGTGCCACTACAGGGCACCACTGAAAAGAGCCTGGCCCCTTCTGACACTCACTCATCAGATGTTTATAAACACTAATAAAATCCTCTCAGTCTTCTCCAGGCAAAACAGCTCCAATTCTCTCAGCCCCTCCTCAAAGACAAATGTTCCAGTCCCTTAATGATGCTCCTTTGGACTCTCTGTATAATTGCCCTGTTTGTCTTTAACTGGGGAGCCCAGGCCTGGCCGTGGTACTCCACGTGTGGTCTTGCCAGGGCAGAGTAGAAGGGTAGGAGAACCTCCCTCAACCTTCTCATGACCATACTCCTCCTCATGCAACCCAGGATGCTTTCTTGGTCATGAAGGCACTTTGCTGTCCCATGGGTAACTTACTGCCCACCAGGATTCCCCTGCTGTCATGGTCCCCCCAGAAGGTGTGGAACACCTGAAAACCACCTCAAAAACCACTGGAAAGAACAGTGGTTCCCTGGGTTTAGCGACATTTGCCACAGAAAAACCTAAAATAAAAAGTTGTGGGGTTTTTTTTTTTTTTTTTCCCCTTTACTTCCCCTCAGAAACTGTGAGGTCTTTTGAGGAAGGCAGCACGCCCCCCCTCTCCTCCCACCCAGGCAGCTCAGCTGAAGGACAAGGAAGCAGCATCATTTTGATATCATGTATTTTATATTTACATGGTACATTTGAAAGCAATAGCTACACTGATCATACATATTAGAAACAATAAAAAAAAAAAAAAGAAGTTAAGAACTAAAATGTACATCATACACTT
>VWZI01001940.1:245228-264970 GCA_013396835.1 Psilopogon haemacephalus | reverse complement strand
AACAACAGTGCAACTTTTGACAAGCCAATCCCTAGCTGCCTCAAAGGATTCAGATTGTACTATGCTAGTTAGAGCTCACTGCACTAATTAATTTTTTTTTTAATAAAAATTATTTGGCTATTCCTTGTAATATATTAGAAAAATACTCTTTTTCCAAGCTAATTACAAGCCTTGTACACAAGACAACATGACATTAAAAACAAAACACAAAAAAAACCCCAAAACAACCCCAAACAAAAAAAAAAACAAACAACCCAAATTAAAGTAATTTTATCCTGCACCTTATGCATCCACTTGAAAAATCTGGGTGGTGAAGTGGGGAGGGAAAAGCCAGGGAGATGCTTCGGTCCAGCTCCTGCAAAGACTCACATAGAATCATACAGTGTTAGGGGTTGGAAGAGACCTTCAGAGATCACCCAACCCAGCCCCCCTGCCAAAACAGGGTGACCCAGGGCAGGTCACACAGGAATATGCTCAGTCCTATGCTCAGTCCGGCAGCAAAAACGGTCACACACGAGAGACACTGAGACATGTGGAAGCATCTGGAGGACTGGGACCATGGTCAGGAAATGGAAGTGGTGGTTAACATCCTGGCTTTTTTTGACTCTCAATATCTGTTCAGATCTCTACTGTGGATGCCTATGTTCTCATGCTCGTGTATGATACAGAAAACAAACAAAGACAACTTTCCACCCCTTAATGCAGCATTTCCCCACAACTGCCATAATAGTGCTTCTGACATTGCATTGTTAGGTAATTCTTTGCATAACAATTATTTTCCCCATCTGGAACCTTAGTGTTTTATTCACAGATCATCACACGGGCTGGCTAATGAAGAAGTTCCCTTTCTTTTGGGCAGAACTCTGAACACAGAGATTTATTTTTTTCCAATGTTATTTAAGGAAAAGGGAAAAAAAAAAAAAAAAGGGAAAAAAAAAAAAAAGAAAAAAAAAAGAGAAAACCCCTAATATTTAAGTTTCCTTTTCAAGTAGTGGTCTGAAATTATTACAGGTAGGAAGAGCTCCCAGATTTTCAATGGTTATGTGACTGGTAACTGAGCCTTGTTCGCAGAGCTTAAGGAACAGAGAGATAATTTCCGATGTTTGTCGAAGGAAATGATGATGGACTCTAGAAGAGAAACTGCAGCTCAGGTGGCTATTTGGGCTTTGGAAAGCAGAGCAACAACTCCAAAGAAAACCAGCAACAGAAATACTGTGTTGTGGTACAAGTTTGTTACTAACACACCTTCTATATACACACAATAATAACTCGAGGGCAAGTTAAAATATCCTCCGAGTGAGATTTCATCCACCACACCACCCCCTTTCTGGAAAGGCCAAAGCTTGCAAGCACGCTCAATGGCATGGAGCAAGATGGATGCCACCTGCAGATGTTCTACAATCCACCACCATTTAAAGCATTTCGTTTTCTCAAACTCATTTTAAAACTGAAAAAAACACCCCCAACAAAAAACAAACGAACAAACAAACAAAAAAAAAAAACCCCAACCCCCAAACGAACATGTACGAGACAGTCTGTTTCGATTACAGATTAATAATACAAAAGTCTTATGCTGTAGGTTAGTTAGTTAGAACACTTGATGAGCAAATCAATGCAGTGTGAGCCCTGGACGACTGGATGTAGATCTGGTGGTTTCCGGATGCTTGTTGGGCACAGTGGCTGCATCAGAATGAGTGACTTCAATGCTCCAAAACCAACGTGTTCCTCGAACTACAGAAGAGAGAGAAGGCTTCCGACACATCTGTAGTCATCCAGCAGCTTTGTGTTTTCCACCACAGCACCTGCACATGACCCCACAGTGGTAACAAGCCCGAAGCGGCAAGTAACAGCACATACATGGAGCAATGAAAGACAAGGCGATAAGGGCCATCCACCGGAGGCAAAACATTTCATCACTGGTGTCACACGAGCAAGGATCTGTATAGTCTCCTTCTGGGTCGGACATACAGTGATAGAGCATAGTGTCCGCACACCACATACAGCTCACTCGATGGATGCACGTCTTGACGCGGTCTGGAGCATCCTGGCACTGGCCCCGTTTGTTCTCCTCGTGGTTGAACATGTCCCTGCAGTACACGCACCGTGACCTCTCACCATCTTCCTTCCTCCTGGGCTTGAATTTGACAGGTTGAGTCTTTATCACAGCACCCTTGATATCTTCACCCAGGTCAAAGTCTGAATTGTCTACGTAAGGGTAAGTGTACTCATGTTTGGAGGCCTCACTTTTGGCAAAACGTACGTAGGAGTCCATGTCGTCAGGGTCAAAGCTCTTCCCTCGTGCTGGGGCATGGCGGTAGTCCTCATACCCAGTCATCCAAATCTTCTCCCGAGGATTGATGCGCACGATCTCCTCATCATCATCTGGGAAGTTGACGTGCCGGTAGGATCGCGGGACCGACTGTGGAAGCAGAGATGGGGAGGGAGGAAAGAGAAGTGAACTGGCTTTGCTATCAGCAGTTACCATGACACCACTCGGCCCCTCTGCTCTCCTGGACTGGAGAATGCTCAATGCTCCCTACCCCTGAGCGCTTCTGGCATGGCTGCCACAGGGCAAGGTTTAAATCTGAGATCCACAAGGATAACCTGAGCCCTGGTTCTGCCCTGGCTGCACTGTGTGGAACTGCAGTTGTTCAGCCTGAAGAACAGGAGGGTGAGGGGAGACCTGGAATGCTGTGTACAGCTCTGGAACTCCCAACACAGGAAGGACATAGAACTGTTGGAGTGAGCCCAGGGGATGGCCACAAAGATGATCAGAGGGCTGGAGCGGCTCTGCTATGACGACAGGCTGTGAGAGTTGGGGCTCTTCAGCCTGGAGAAGAAAAGGCATCCAGGAGACCTTGTAGTAGCCTTCCAGCATGTGAAGGGGGCCTACAGGGGGAGGGACTATTGACAAGGTCTTGTAATGACAGGACAAGGAAGAATGGGTTTAAACTGGAAGAGGGGAGATTTGAACTAAATGTTAGGAAGAAATCCTTTCCAGTGAGGGTGGTGACACACTGGTACAGGTTGCCCAGGGAGGTTGTGGATGCTTCCTGCCTGGAGGTGTTCAAGGCTTGGCTGGATGAGGCCTTGAGTGACCTGTTCTAGTGGGAGGTGTCCCTGCCTATGGTGGGGGTTTGGAACTAGATGATCTTTGAGGTCACTTCCAACCTAAACCACTCTATGATTCTATGATTCTCGCTCTCTACAATTGCCCAAAAGGAGGTTGGAGCCAAGTGAGTGGGTCATTTTCCTCTCCCTTGTAACAAGTCATAGAAGGAGAGGAGATGGCTTCAAGTTGCACAAGGTGGGGTTTAGATTGGGTATCAGGAAGCATTTCTTCACCAAAAGGGGTCATCAGGCACTGGAAGAGGCTGCTTAGGGCAGTGGTGGAGTCACCATCCCTGGAGATGTTTAAAACCTTAGCGATGTGGTCTAACAGCTGTGTCCAGGGCAATGTTATGACATAGCTGGACTCTACGATCTTGAGGTCTTTTCCAGCCAGGTGCTTGTATGATCCTGCCTTCTTGCTTAATGAAAATGCAGTATCTAACCACAGAACAGCTCAGGCTACACATCATTGACTCCCAGCTTTCCTGGGACAGGCAACTTGGTTGCCCAAGGCCTTTGAACACCTGGATTTTAACACCTTCAGGGAAGGGTCATCCACAACCTCTCTGGGGCAACCTATTCCAGAGTGTCACTACCCATGTACAGAATTTTGTCTTTTCTTCCTTGCATGCCCCTGCAGCCTCCTTTGGCTCAGGCATGAGTACGACTGTCACAGACCTACAGTGCTCTGTGTGCATGTGATGTAACACGTGAAATCACAGTGCAAACTGTCTAATTTTAAATAACTGGCAGCCATTTAAAGCTATCTGAGAAGGAAAGAGGAAGAATTACAGAATGTTAGGTGTTGGAAGGGACTTCCGGAGATCATTGAATCCAATTCCACTGCCAGAGGAGAATCACCTAGGGCAGGCCACACAGAAACATACCCAGGTGGGTTCTGAAGGTCTCCAGAGAAGGAGACTTCACAACCTCTCTGGGCAGCCTGCTCCAGGCCTCCAGCACCCTCACACCAAAGAACTTTCTCCTCATGCTGAGGCACAACCTCCTGTGTTACAGCTTGTGCCTGTTGTTCTCTGTCCTATCACTGGGCATTACCAAACCAAGATGGGCACCTTCATCTTGACACGCACCCCTCAGGTATTTATAGACATTGATCAGATCCCCTCTCAGCCTTCTTCTCTCCAGACTAAAGAGCCTCAGGGCTCTCAGTCTGTCTTCATAGGGAAGATGTTCCCAGTCATCCTTGTAGCTCTCTGTTGGACTCTCTGCAGCAGATCCCTGTCTCTCCAGAGCCCAGAATACGACACAGAAAGGGAAGTGGTGTGGAGGGAAAAACAAACACTAGCCTTAGTTATGTCAGACAGCCTTTTAGGTTGCAACACTAAGAAGAAACCTTACTTGTTCTAGATGGTAGTGGTCAGAGCTGTAATGGTCATGAAGGTGTCCACGAGTGCAAATTCTTCGATGTTCGCAGGATGCAGGAGAAGCCAAAGTTCGCACAGGCTGTTCCCTTTTCTGAGAGGAGTTTGAGGAGCTGTCTGTGGCATTCTGGAGAGGAAAAAAAAAAAACCATCAGGCATTCAGGGGTTTTGCCACTCACCAACTTTGTGCACGCCTGCAACACCGGCAGCACAGTGCAGTAGGCACCTTGATCAGTTTCACATAAAATGCTTAAGAGGTGAAACTGTTGCCAGGCCTTAAAAGCTGTTGCCACATACACAAGGAAAAAAATCAAATGGCATGGCCCACCTGTGATCTATTCACCAACACCACTCAGATTTGCTTGGCATGCTGGGTGTTATGCTGGGTGGTGAGGGATGAAGAGCACTCGCACTGGAAGCTCCCTCTGCAGAGCAGAGCTGAACTCTGTCAGATGATGCAGTTCTTCAAGGCCTGCTGGCAGACTCAGAGTCTGTGTGCCCATGCTGGACCCTGCTAGTCAGCCAAGCTACAAAAACTCTGGCAAGTTTGTTAAGCTGCAGGTGTCCCATTAAGGCTGGAAGTCCTCACATCATCTTTTCTAAACATTCGCCAAGTGCCAGTTCATCAGAGGCTACCTGACCAATCAGCTCTCCTTTCAAAACCTCAGGTATTTTATTTCATTCCTTTTGTCACTCACCTCTGTTGTGCAAGGAACATTACCTGGTTTTTAATACATCCCTGGCTCTTTATATATCTCTGGCTCATAAGGAGCACTTCCCTTAGGGTAATTAACTACATCAGTACAGAACAACAATCAGGTGAATGGAATACCACACACAAACAGGTGGCTGCCAGTACCTGTGGCTTCTCAGACACAACCATTGAATGGTTTGGGTTGGAAAGGCTGTCCATACATCACTTTGTCCAACTACACTCTGCAGTCATCAGGGACATCCTCCACTAGATCAGGCTGGTGCTTTCAACTCAGAAAAATCACGGACTGCCAGGTCAGAAGGAATCTCAGGGTCCAACCTATCTAGGTAGTAGTCTAGTTGAAATGAGATGGCCCAGCAAGCTGAGTTTTAAAACTGTCCAGAGTAGGAGAATCCACTACTCACTTTGGGAGATGATTCCAATGTCCAGCTGTTCTCATGGGGAACAATTTTCTTCTGGAGTCCCATTGGAATCTCCCCAGGGATAGGCTGGTTCACATACTCACCTGCCACCTAAGGAGATGGTTTGTGTACCATGGGTCACCTACCACACAAGGAGATGGTTCACCATTACACCTCTGCCCCACCACAATTGGGACCACGTGCTCCATCTCCCTCCCTCCATGAACAAGCTGTGATGCAGCTATGATGAGTCCAAGGGAAAGGTTTCAGTTGCCACAACAGTTAGCTAGAGATGCAACCTCAAGAGTGAAGAAAAGTTGTATGGCCAGTAGGAGAAGACTGGTTTTACCTGAAAAACCTTCTCTCCTTGTCAAGAATGCACTCTCTAAACATTGTTTCCCACTGAGCTGTACCAGACACATCCCTTACTCCACAAACACTCACTGTGGGTATTTGTTTCTTCTGAAAACAAGGCTTGGCAAGGCTCTGTCCAAAGGCTGAGCACACCTTCAAGCATTTACCACACAAAGAGGGATGTTGATCCTCTTCAACCAGCACAGCACTGAGCTCAGAGCTTGCTTTGCTGAAAGTAAACACACAGATCTGTTTGCAGTGTGATGCAAAGTCAGGCTGGGTTATCTGAGAGGTCCAAAAAGCAGGATGAGTGTTGAATGGCTGACCCACTTTTAATGCAGTCTTTGCTTTGGCTGCTCCTTTCTTTTTCTTTTTTTATTAAACCAAGGATCTAGAAGCAGAACAACTAAGACAGCTACCAACAGCTCTACAACATAACTGCACCATTACTTGGGCCCCTTTAAAAATGTTTTCATCATAGAATTGTTTGGGTTGGAAGGGACCTCCGAAGCTCATCCAGTCCAACCCCTCTGCAGTCAGCAGGGAAATTCTCTGCTAGAGAATTCTCTGCTAGATCTGCTAGATCAGGTTGCCCAAAGCTTTGCTCAACTACCCCCCTGGGCAACCTGTTGCAGTGTTCAGCACCTTCATGGTGCAGAACTTGTTCCTAACATCCAATCTAAATCTGCTCTTCTCTGATTTGAAACCACTGTTCCTCGTCCTACCACTGCAGGCCTTTGGAACCAGTCCCTCTGCAGCCTTCTTGTAATTGCCCTTCAGATCTCAGAAGGCCACTATCAGGGCACTTCACTATAAGGAGCCTTCTCTTCAACAGAGCCTCTTCAATAGGCTCCCGCAGCCTGTCCTTGCAGGAGAGATGTTCCAGCCTGCTGATCAACCTCAGCCCAGTCCTCATAACTTATTAGACAGAGACACTTCAAGTCTAGAGTTCAAACTCCTCAAAGGTAATTCTTGCACTCATAATTTTAGGTACTACAAAACAGAACCATAGGATTGTTTTGGCTGGAAAAGACCTCCAAGCTCATGCAGTCCAACTGTCAACCTAAGGCCACCACAGCCATTAAACCATGCCCCAAAGTGCCATGTCCACATGTTTCTGGAACACTTCCAGGGATGGTGACTACACTGCTTTCCTGGGCAGCCTGTTCCAATGCCTGACCACTTTCAGTAAAGAAATTCTTAGATTCATAGAATGCCAAGTTGGAAGTGACCTCAAAGATCATCTAGTCTTAACCTTTCAGGGTAAGAATACAGTCTAAATGAGATGACCTAGCACCCTGTCAAGCTACTCTCCAACCTAAACCTCCTCTGGCACAATTTCAGGCCATTTTCTCTCATCCTATCACCTGATATTAGGGGGGAGAGACCAACCCCCACCTGGCTCCAACCTCCTTTCAGGCAACTGTAGAGAGCAATGAGGTCTCCCCTCAGCCTCCTCTTCTCCAGACATTCCCCAACAGTCTGAGGATATTTCAAAAGAAAACAAGCAGCTTCTACAAGCAAGTACTTCCCAGTAACATTAAACTTTCCATCTCTTGGGAAAACCTGAGGGAAATCAGGATATAGCGACACGAGCCACCTCGCAGGATCACCTTTCTACAGCGCTCTATTGTGGTGCAGATGCAGAGAGTGGCTGAGCACTGGAACAGGTTGCCCAGGGAGGTGGCTGAGGCCCCAACCCTGGAGATACTCAAGGTGAGGCTCAAAAGGGCTTTGAGAGACCTGAATCTAGCTGACTGCAAAGGGGTTGGAATGGATGACCTTTAGAACTCCCTTCCAATCTAGGTGATTCTATGTCAAGGTGTAATTGAAGCTTCTCAGAACAACAGAAAGGCACAGCCCAGGCAGCTTCAACCTGCAGCATGCCCTCGAAGTTAAACTTTGACTGTCATGAATCAGCAAGGAGGCAGGGCCCCATTGTGTCAGCCAGCAGGACCCTTCGGCCTCACTGGAACCATGGCTGAGCCCTGCTGGGACAAGCTTCTTGTGGACTGCCTCCAAAACCATCGTGGGTGCTTTCATGGGCAAATTAATGAGGCTTGGGAAAATGACCCAACCGCAGGAGGCTACATATTCTAGCCAACAACCCCTTTAGCCTCCTGGATGAAAATAACAATCCCAGGCTGGATAAAACTGCTGGATAATGCCAGCAGGGCAGCTGGGAGCTAGAACCAGCCCTGCCAGCAGGGTCCTGTTTGCTTCCTCTCACAGGAGGCAGCCCTTCAGTGTCAGGCAATTGGAAAAGAGGCTGCAGTGATTTTTATCTTGCTCCATTCTTATCTGCCCCTGCCTTCCTCCACACCTTACCCTCCTTCAGACCTGGCAGAGCAGCCAAGCCCCTCCTCCACGTGTTGACATGGCTACAGAACCTGTTTGCAGCAGACGGCAGAGGCTGTACCACTGCCTCCACTTTCACCTCATTAAAAATTGCTGCATTTCCACCTTAAGTGTCCTCAGCTCAGAGAGGCGCCTTGCCAACACAAACACCTACCCTGAGTGCCCAGAAAGGGAGAAAGCAAGCTCTCCAAACTAGGCCTCTGCTCACTCATCCATAAAGAAGTTCACACTACCTCCTGCTTGGTGACACTTAAGGGCAACTGGGTGACAAACAGAGTGTCTTCAGGGCTACCTTGTTGACCACTGAGGTGCTGGAGCGGGTCCAGAGAACGGCAACAGAGTGGGTGAAGGCTCTGGGAAATAGACCTGGTGAGGAGTGGCTGAGGGAACTGGGGTTGTTTTTTTTTTTAAGCCTGAAAAGCAGGCTGGGGGCAAACCTTGCTCTCGAGGGCTCCCTAGGATCAAATGATAGGATGAGCAGAAGTGGTCTCAAGTTCACCCAGAGGAGGTTTAGACTGGATATGAGGAGAAACTTCTTTCTCAAAGACTGGAACAGGCTCCCCAGGCAGGTGGTCCAACCCTGGAGCTGTTTCAAAGAGATGTGCTGAAGGGCATGGTTTAGCCCTAGCCTTTAGGTAGTTAGATAATGGTTGGGCTGGATAATCTTAGAGGTCCTTCCAGCCAAAGCAAATGTAGGATGCTCTGATTGCCTAGGATAAGCTCTGTTACTTTATAACAAGGTCTCCTTTCAAAGTTTCAGGCTGCTTTAAGAGAGGAGGCTCTCAACAGGTAAGAATGAATAGGTTGAAGACTGGGGAAAAAGGCCCAAGGTATTTCCCTCCAAAGCAGAAGGCCACCGAGGACCCCACAGACCCCTCACCTTTGCTGGTGAGCATACTCATCAAAGATCTGAAGGGAGAGATAAACAAGAGGAGAGTTTTCTGATGACCCTTGAGTTATTCACTGGGAGTCAAAATGATAGCTGACCCTGAGAGTGCCAAGTGACAAGAATGCCTTGATCTGACAGGCACAACCATGCAGCCTCAGCCAGCCACCACTGCTCAGCAAAGAGCAACAACAGCCAGCCCAGTGGCAGTGTCAGCTTGGTGGCTCACCAATAAATACAGGCAAAAAAAGAGCAGCTACAAAAATGACCACCAAGGTGCTGTATGTATCTGCTGTGCTTCCCTTACCCACCTGCAGATTTGCTTCTGCCTCTATCCTGTGTCAGTCAGGGTATGGCATAGTATCACAGGATTGTTTTGGCTTTGGAAAAGACCTCCAGGGTCATCCAGTTCAACCACTAACCCAGGACCACCACCACAGCCATTAAACCATGTCTACCACCTCCCTGGGCAGCTTGTTCCAGCCCCTGACCACTGCTTCAGCAACCTAAGCCTCCCCTGGCACAACTTCAGGCCATTTGCTCTTGTTACTAGGGAGAAGAGATCAACCTCCACCTCACTGCAACCTCCTTTCAGGGAGCTGTGGAGAGCAATGAGGTCTCTCCTCAGCCTCCTCTTGCCCAGGCTAAACAACCCCATTTCACAGAATCACAGAATGTCAGGGGATGGAAGAGACCTCAAAACCTCATCCAGTCCAACCCCCCCACTGCAGAGCAGGATCACATAGAGTAGATCACACAAGAGCACATTCAGGTGGGGTTTGAATATCTCCAGAGAGACTACACAACCCCCCCTGAGCAGCCTGTGCCAGAGTTCTGTCACCCTCACAGGGAAAAAAAGTCCTCTTCATGTTTCCATGGAACTTCCTATGTGCCTCAGCTTCCACCCATTGCCCCTTGTCTTGTCATAGAATCATAGAATGGTCTAGGTTGGAAGAGACCTCAAAGATCATCCAGTTCCAACCCCCTGCCACAGGCAGGGACACCTCCCACTAGATCAGGTCGCTCAAGACCTCATCCAGCCTGGCCTTGAACACATCCAGGGAGGGAGCAGACACAACCTCCCTGGGCAACCTGTTCCAGTGCCTCACCACCCTCACTGTGAAGAATTTCTTCCTAACATCCCGTTCAAATCTCCCCTCCGCCAATTTGAACCCATTCCCCCTCGTCCTGTCATTACAAGACCTTGTGAACAGCCCCTCCCCAGCCCTCCTGTAGGCCCCCCTCAGATACTGGTAGGCTGCTATAAGGTCTCCCCGAAGCCTTCTCTTCTCCAGGCTGAAAAGCCCCAACTCTCTCAGCCTGTCCTCATAGCAGAGGTGCTCCAGCCCTCTGATCATCTTCGTGGCCCTCCTCTGGACTCTCTCCAACAGTTCCATGTCCTTCTTGTGCTGGGGGCTCCAGAATTGCACACAGTACTCTAGGTGGGGTCTGACAAGAGCAGAGTAAAGGGGGAGAATCACCTCCCTTGCCCTGCTGGTAATGCCTCTCTTAATGCAGCCCAGGACACGGTTGGCTGTCTGAGCCGCGTGTGCACACTGCAGGCTCATGTTGAGCTTCTCATCCACCCAGACCCCCAGGTCCTTTTCCTCAGAGCTGCTCTCCAGCCACTCACCACCCAGCCTGTATTTGTGCTTGGGATTGCAGCGCCCCAGGTGCAGGACCTTACACTTGGCCTTGTTAAATTTCATGAGGTTAGCCTGGGCCCACCTCTCCAGCCTGTCCAGGTCCCTCTGGATGGCATCCCTGCCCTCCAGCAAGTCAACTGTGCCACACAGCTTGGTGTCATCTGCAAACTTGCTGAGGGTGCACTCGATTCCTCTGTCCATGTCGCTGACAAAGATGTTAAACAGCACTGGTCCCAGCACTGACCCTTGAGGGACGCCACTTGTCACTGGTCTCCAGGTGGACATTGTGCTGTTGATCACCACTCTCTGCGTGCGACCATCCAGCCAATTCCTTATCCAGCGAGTTGTCCACCCATCAAGTCCATGTTTTTCCAGTTTGGTGACCAGGGTGTCATGTGGGACAGAGTCAAAGGCCTTACTCAGGTCCAGGTAGATGACATCAGTTGCCCTTCCCTTGTCCACTGCTGCTGTGACTTTATCGTAGAAAGCCACCAAATTTGTTAGGCATGATTTGCCCTTGGTGAAGCCATGCTGGTTGGCATCAGGCACCTCTGCTTTGTTCTCCATCTGCCTTAGCAGAGCCTTGAGGAGGATCTGCTCCATGATCTTGCCAGGCACAGAGGTGAGGCTGACTGGTCTGTAGTTCCCAGGGTCATCCTTTTTTCCCTTCTTGAAGATAGGTATTATATTTGCCTTTTTCCAATCAGCAGGAACTTCACCAGTCTGCCATGACCTTTCAAATACAATGGACAATGGCTTGGCAACTTCATTTGCCAGTTCCTTCAGGACCCTCGGGTGGATCTCATCAGGCCCCATGGACTTGTGCACGTTCAGGTTCCTTAGGTGCTCTCGAACATGATCTTCAATTACAGTGGGCAGGTCTTCACTTCCCCAGACCTTACTTTTGCCCTCTGGAATTTGGACATCATGGCTGGAGCACTTGCTGCTGAAGACTGAGGCAAAGAAGTCATTGAGCACCTCAGCCTTATCCATGTCCCCTGTCGCCAGCTCTCCATTTCCCTTCTGAAGGGGTCCCACGTTCTCCCTAGTCCTCCTTTTCTCACTGATATACCTGAAGAAACTCTTCTTGTTCCCCTTAATGTCTCCAGCCAGATTCAACTCCAGCTGTGCTTTGGCTTTCCTGACTTGATCTCTGCTTCCTCGAACAATATCTTTGTATTGATCCCAGGTTCCCTGTCCTTTCTTCCACTCCCTGTAGGCTTTCCTCTTGCATCTAAGTGTGTCCAGGAGTTCTCCGTTCATCCATGCAGGTCTCCTTGCATTCTTACCTGCCTTGTCATTGGGCATCACTGTTTTCTAAGCTGCTATTCATTTCCACAGTGGCATGCTCAAGGACACAGGATGCTCCCTCAACAACAGCAATCTAAAGAGTCTAGGTCTCTACATCCTGGACAAGAGACCACAGAATGTTAGGGGTTGGCAGGGACCTATAGAGATCATCCATTCCAACCCCCGTCCCCTGCCAAAGCAGGATCACCTAGGGTAGGTGATAGAAGGGACCATGAAGATTGGAAGAGAAGAAAATCTACTGAATCATGACTCACATGGGAGCATTAGTTGGAAGAGATTATTCTGGTATCCTTTAGAAGAGTGATGGTGAAGCACCCACTGGAACAGACTCAGGTGAAGCTCCAACAGAAGGAGGTACTTCTTCCAGGGCCCACAGTTAAAATGTGGTTCAAGAAGCTACAGAGAACCTCTCAGAACAAAAGAAGAATGTGACAGGATCAAAGGCAGGATGATGCTCAAGCCTTCAGAAGTGTACTCTTCTCTCAGTACCATTCCACTGGCCTGGCACTTGGTGACTGGTGAAAACCAGGCACGTTCTCAAGGAAAAGCCACTTTCATCTTCTGCAAAGATGAAAAGCAGGAAGAAGTTCTGTCCCCCTATGACAAGACTGGCTCTTGGCTGGGATTTTCACCATGAAAATTTGAGGGAAGATGGCAGAGGGGGAGACGTGAGAGGTTTGCTGCAAGTCACCCCAGGATAACTTGCTTACAGGTAGACAGGACATGGTGTTGAGAGAAAGGCTGTTTTACCAAAGGAGAAAGGTGTCCTACTGAGCCACCAGTCTGTCAGAGAAACATTGGCAGCAACATTGCTCACAACATCACAGAAGGTTATTTGGTTGGAAGATACCTCCAAGGTCATCCAGCCCAACCTTTGCTCCAGCACAACAGGGTCAACACTAAACCATGTCCCTAAGAACCAGGTTCACGCACTGCTTAAACACCCCCAGGGATGGTGACTCCAGCATTGCCCTGGGCAGACAATTCCAGTGTTTGAGAACCCTCCCAGTGAAGAAATATTTCCTAACATCCTCTAAAGTTCCAGTTCCTTGCTTTTGGGGGGAAGCTATTGAAAACATGCTCAGATGCCCCAGGAAAGAAAAGAACCCAAAACAGAACTGTTGGAACAGGGAGGCCTGTATGAAACTTCATTTCAACATGCCCTCTAATGCTCAATCAGAGAAGTTTGTGCTGCATCTACTAGAGCTTTGAGACTGCTGTGATGGTTCTGAAGTCTTGTGGTTTCACTGCTCAGGTAAGAGAATCGTGAATTATGACAGCAACTTTTTAAGAGCTTTTGCAAGTGAGCAAGCACACCGTTGATGCCAGCCTTGTGGCCACGGCTAACCATACCCTGGAGGGGGGATTAGAAGGGGAGTGGTTAGTAGGTTGAGAGAGGTTCTCCTGCTCCTCTAATCTGCCCTGATGAAGCTGCATCTAGTTGTGGGCCCCTCAGTTCAAGAAGGGCCTCAGGGAACTGCTGGAAAGAGTCCAGCCCAGAGCCACAAAGATACTGCAGGCAGTGGAATGCCTTCTGTGAGGACAGTCTGAGGGAGCTGGGGCTTGGAGCAGAGGAGCCTGAGGGCTGCCCTCATTGCTGCTGCTAAACATGTGCTGCTGCTAAACAGTGTCAGGAGGATGCAGCCAGGCTCTGCTCAGGGGTGGCCAATGACAGGACAAAGGGCACTGGGAGCAAGCTGGAGTAGAGGAGGTGCCACAGAAACGGAAGGGGAAACACTTTCCCTGTGATGGTGCTGGAGCCCTGGAGCAGGCTGCCCAGAGATGTTTGGAGTCTCCTTCTCTGGACACATTCAAAACCCACCTGGATGTGTTTCTGTGTGACCTGCCCTAGGTGGGTCGAACTGGATGATTTTCCAAGGTGCTTTCCAACCCCCAACGTTCTGTGACATGTCTGCTTTAAGAAACACCACCAGGCTTCTGCATACAAACGATTGCACCATGATCATTTGGAAAAAACCCCAAACAAACAAAAAAACCCCACCCCAAACTCCCCACAAAATCCCCAACAAATGAACAAAAAAGAAGTGTCCCTGTTTCTCCCTCCAACTTTCAGAATTGACTCATTAAATTAAGTAGCTGGAGTCATTAGTAAAGAAGATTATGTTAATCACTTAGTGCAGTTCACTTCTCATTACAACAGATTTGCCACACCAGAAGGGCTGGCTGATCAGGATTCTGAGACAAGCATCTATCAGAGAAAATGTTAAGGTAAAAAAAGTATTCTCCTGCTCCTCAGCTGGACTACTCATCTTGCTTCTAATGGCTTTGCAGAACAGATTCAACCTATGTGAAGCAACTTCTGAGGGTGACTAGGAAAAAAGAAGATTCATCTCAAAGTGCTGAAGCAATACAATCTGCAGTAGTTTGTCAGAAATGGTTTGCCAGAGGGAAATTGCAGAGCTCTGTCACTTGTAACTTCCAGAAGTGCTCTCTCAGCCAGCTAAAACACTTACAAGTTTGCTGTCAAAAATAACAGTGGGTCAAGCAAGAGGTGGTTGGTTGGTTGGTTTCTTTTGGTTTTTTTTCCCCTTTGGGATTTTAATGGCTCCTGGAGGAGGTGAGGACATGAAGAAACAGAAGTATCACGATGTTGAACAAACAGTTTTGCAAACAGTGGTCCTACAGGAATGAAGAACCTGTGCCAGTCATAGTATCCTTGGGTGTTGTGGGCTAGGAAGGACCTTAAAAGATCACCTAGCTCAAATCACCCCACCATGGGCAGGAGACCTTCCGGTCAACCAGGTTGCTCAAGGCCTCATCCAGCTTGGCCTTGAATACCTCCAGGGAGGTGGCATCCACAGCTCCCCTGGGCAACCTGTGCCAGTGTCTCCCCACTCTCACTGTCAACAATTTCTTCCTAATCTCCAGTCTCAATCTGCCCTCCTCAAGCTTCAGTCCATTCCCTCTCATCCTATCAGTGCAAGCCGTTGTAAAAAGTCACTCCCCAGCCCAGCCTGTGCAAAGCAGAAATCCTCTCCAAGCCATCCTGCTCTCTACTGCCACGCTCAGCTTTGCTTGTCTCCCACTGCTGCACAAGCCTTCCACACATGCAGCGTGGAAATGGAAAACTTGGTGGAGGCTCGAGGTCTCTTCTTCACCAAGGCAGCCTTCTGCGACAGCTTGGAGAAGAGAAGGATAAAGGGAGACCTCATTAATGCTTACAAGTAGCCAAGGGGTGGGTGTCAGGAAAGTGTCACCAGACTCCTCCCAGTGGTTCCCAGTGACAGAATGAGGTAAGTGATAGAGACTTGAACATAGCAAGTTCCATCTACACGAGAAGGACTTTCTTTACCTTGAGGGTGGCAGAGCACTGGAGCAGGCTGCCCAAAGAGGTGGTGGAGTCTGTCTCTGGAGACATTCAAGGCCTGCCTGGACATGTTCCTGAGTGGTCTGATTTAGGTGATTCTGCTCTGGCAGGGGGTTTGGACTCTATCTTCAGCTATGAGAATGACTGTGGGACTTGAAGATCTCTCCTATGAAGAGAGATTGTGTTTAGTCTGGAAAGGAGAAGGGACCTGATTAATATCTATCAATATCCAAGGGGTGCGTGTCAGGATAAAGGTGCCAGGCCCTGTTTGGCAATGCTCAGTGATAGGACAAGGAACAAGAGACACAAGCTGAAACACAGGAGGTTCCACCTTGACATGAGGAGAAATTTTTTTTATCCTGAGTGTGGAACAGGCTGGTCAGAGAGGTTGTGGAGTCTCTTTCTCTGGAGCCTTTCAAAACCCACATGGATGTATTCCTGTGTGACCTGCCCTGGGTGATCTACTCTGGCAGGGGGCTTGGACTCTTGGATCTCTGGAAGTCCCTTCCAACCCCTACCATTCTGTGATTCTGTGGAAAGCAACATTTCCTTGCAGCAGCTCCTGTGTTCACTTTGCAAAGCCTGGATGTGTTAAAAAGAAGCCCATTGCCATCTGAAAAGACAAGGCAGGACAAGCCACTGCCATCTCCAGGTCAAGAAGCCCAGCACCCTCACCAATGCATGGCTTGGGGATGAGTCTGAAAAAATAACTGGCAGCAAACTGCAACCTCCCCACCAGCCTCAGCTGGACCACCTCTGTCTAAGGGCTACGCTATGAGCTCCCAGCAGGCAGCTGGAGCACTCTGCTTGCCTGCTCTGCCCAGGTGCGATCCCTTGGGAGCCCCAGCCCAAGCCAGCTCTTCACTTGGCCCTTTTCACGTGCTGAAATCAGGGAAAACACAGCTGCACTACTGCCATGGAAAGGAAAAATGATAAAGCTAGTGAACAGCTCCAGCAAGTGAGTGGCACTCAGCCCAGTGCCCATCTGAAGTTTTATCTGCATGGCCTCCGCTGCTTATGAACTTCACAAAAAGGAAGTCTGAGAGTTACTGTGGATGCATGGCAAAAAACTTCTACCTTTCCAAAGAAGTTAAAATGTAGTCTCCCAGGAATCCCTCAGTTCTCTCTTGCCAAAACAAGTTCTTCCTTTCCCTCCAGTTTGTTTCTATTTTTTTTTTTAAGCCTAGAGAGACTTCTGGTTTCATAAAGGCAGACAGCAATATAGATTCATAGACTGGTTTGGGTTGGAAGTGAGAGTTCCAACTCCCCTGCTGTGGGCAGGCACATCTTCCACTAGCCCAGGTTGCTCATGGCTTCATCCAACCTGGCCTTGAACACTCCCAGGGAGAGGACATTCACAACTACTCTCTGCAATCTGTTCCAGCGTTGCACCACTCCCATGGTGACAAATTTCTTCCTTCCCAGAAGACAGCCCTCACCTTGCCCTCAGCGCCCTCCTGGGCTACAGCAGTTTCAATGGAAGAAAAAGGCTTTGTATCAGGTACTTGCAAGGCAAACCCAGAATGTTTTAAGGGGAAAAAAAAACCCAAAACACAAAGCCCAGCTACTGGGGCAGCTCATCAATGATCAGGGACAGCTCTAAATAGATCAGCCTTCTAAGGGCCATGTTGAGTCTGATCTTGAATGTCTTCAGGGACAGGGCCTCAACCACAGTCCCGAGCAACCTGTTCAATGTCTCAGCACCACTCTAATTGTGCAGAACGTCCTCCTGATGTTCAACCTAAATCTACCCTGCTCCAGTTTCAAACCACTGTCCCTTGTCCTATCACTCCAAGCCCTGCTAAGCAGTCCTTCCCCAACCTTTCTGTAGGTGCCCTTCAGATATTGAAATATAGTGCACGGGGGCTGGACACTTTGAGGGTCCTTTCCAACAAAATCCCATTTGTGAATCTGAAGAGCTTCCCCCTGCCACGGCTCCTACACTTCCTTCTTCATTCCCTTAACTCCTCCTTGCTGTGGCCTGATTGGATTTCTCCATGCTGAGAACTATGTCACTTTGGGGGGACCTTTTTTACCTAAACCTGGGAACGGTTTAAACCAACCAAGTTCTTACAGTGATGGGGAATAGAGGCATACTTTGCCTTTCTTTGCCTGAAAGGTTCTGTTAATCTGTTTATGCAGTGGCAGTGACACCTCGGTGCAGGCTACAGCATTGTTGGAATGATCAGCTGCCCACTATTTGTGTTTGTACAGCTCTGAGAAGATTAGCACAGCCTCCCTCCTCTAACAAGTAACACAAGCCATGGTACCACAGCTGTCCTCTGCTAACACCCCGAGAGACAGCCATCGAGAGTCAGAGCACTGCGGCAGGGTGATGGAACGTGTTTCACTCTCCCATCAGTCTCAACACCTGCTCTGTGTGCATGCTAGGGTGGAGAAACCACAGGAATCCAGCCTCAAATCATTTTTGTACCAGTCCCTAACCCCAACTGACCACCTGTAGAGGGCTGTACCCTCATGTCACAGGAAGGTCTCCAGGCAAAGAAGGGAGCAGAGGCAGGGGAGTCTGGAGAGAGAGGTGGGTGCCGGCTCCTGCTTTAAACTCTTTCATCTTTGACCGTCTTGTCAAGATTGCTGCAATGAATTTGGACATCAGGGGGAAGTTCTTCACAATGAGAGTGGTGAGACACTGGAACAGGTCACCCAGGGATGTGGTTGAGGCCTTGTCCCTGTAGACATTGAAGATCAGACATGACGTGTCCCTGTGCAGCCTGCTCTAGTTGGAGGTGTTCCTGCTGAGTGCAGTGGGGTTGGACAAGATGCCCTTGGAGGGTCCCTTCCAACCAAATGCTATCTGACTCTGCACCTGTGAAAGCACTAGCTCCCAACTTTAAGGAGTTACCAGGGAACTCATCACCAGCAATGCTGCTGGGAAGCTTTTCCTTTTGGAAAAATACTTTTCCTCTCCAGGTAGGGATGCTACAGAATACAAGAGCCAAGCTGAGGGAGGGAGTGTTAAAGCTGCGCACAGGAGCTGGCAAGAGTCTGCACTGCTGCTGAGGGCAGCCAGGAATGGAGGGCTCCACTTAGCTCACCACTGAATCACAGCTCTTTGATATGGGAATGTCCAAGGGAGGGGTGAGGGAGAAAATAAGACCTTCTTCATCAAATACAACTAAAGATTAGATTACCTGAGCTGAAAGAATCACTGCACTTAATCTATGTCTTTGCTATGCAGAAACTCAACCCTGCTGCCTCTAAGCTCAGCAGCACACTCCTCCTGTACAACACACCAGGTTGCAAATGGAGGGGGAAGAAAAACAACCCAGTTAAATGCAAACTTCCCACAGCAGACTGGTAGGGTATTTTAAGAAGGCAGTTATGGGTCATTTATTCATACAGTTATGAGCATCCACATTATTTTAGCTGGAATTCATCACCGAAATAGCATCCAACAGCTGATGTAAAACTTTCAAAATACCCTCTTCACATACACTGTAAAATGGATCAGGCTCTGCTTCAGAATGCTGGGTGCTGCTTATTTACTTCTGCCCTTCCTTCTCCTTCTGCAGGCAGAAGCAGACAAATGAACTGCTTCACATAACTACATCTGATTTCATTTTCACAAAATATGGATGAGGCAAGGGGTGAACAGACCCTTGTCAAAACACATTAGGCAGGTGAGGGAAGGAAACACGGCGAGTTAGGTGCAGTTGTTGGTAATGAACTTCTGCACTGGGCAAAGGTTCCGCCTTTTGAATACTCTCTGTGTTCTGTTGTTTGTCCTCAGATACAGGGGACAGAGGGAACAGCATCCTATGGTCTTCTGTCAGTCAGAAGGTTGTTGGTAGTTTACTTTGAAGGACTGAAAGGGGGGAGCCTGCCACTTTAACGGAAAAATCCAGTTTGAAGCCTTCTGTACAAGCACATCTCATTATTTGGCATTACCAAACTCACTGCCCATTACAAACTCCCCTGAAAAAAACTCCATCAGAAAAAGCAGAGTATTTTGGAGAGGACACAACCAAATTATGGTTAAACTTCCAAAACTCAGGTGTGCACTCCAAGCAGACTGAACTCTGTTTTGGTGTTTCTTCCCTCTCCTCTTTTCTTTCCCTCCTTTTCCCCTTTCCCCTCCCCTTCCCTCTCTCCTTTCCTTTTCCTCCTTTTCCCCTTCCCCTCCCCCTTCCTTTCCCCTTCCCCCTCCCATTTCCTTTCCCTCCCTTTCCCCTTCCCTTTCCTTTCCCTCCTTTTCCTCTTTCCCCTCCCTTTTCCTTTCCCTCCTTTTC
>VWZI01001940.1:193860-244830 GCA_013396835.1 Psilopogon haemacephalus | reverse complement strand
TCTTCCCTCTTCCCCACTCTTCTCCCCTCTTCCCCACTCTTCTCCCCTCTTCCCCCTTCCCCCCTCTTCCCCTTCCCTTTCTCCTTTCACTTTCTCTCCTCCCTTCCCTTTTCTTTTTCTTTCCTGCCTGTTACACGAGGTACAGACTGAAGCCAGATCTGCCAGTGTTTAAGCAGCACGTGGAAATTACAGGCTCTCTGACGAAGAGGAGGGCAGTGTAGTCATTTGCTCCATGGTTCCGACCCAGCCCCCTTCATATCACTGCCAAGCAGATGTTCAGCTCAGCACCAGCAGCCAAATGCTTTCCCTCCTCTAAATCAGGCAGAGAGGCTGGAATGCCAGGGCCAAGCACAGCTGTGCCCACACTCCAGACCCACATCCCTCTGGCCATACCATGCTGCTGGGTTGTGTGCCAGGCAGAGATTCCCTAATTATTTCTGAAGCTGTCAGTCATAGGCTCTGTCCCCTGGCTGCCAGGGCTGCCTCCTCCCAGCCTTTTTTACAACCTGCTATGCCTGTCACCTTCAGAGGCATTGCCCAGAGCCAGACACCCTAAATCCAGACAACATTTCTGGCACCTCCTCCCAGGATCACCCTGAGACAAAGCACTTTGCTCTGACACTGCAGTCACAGAGACTGTAGCCTGCAAGAAGAGCTGCGTGCTGAAAGGAGCCTCCTTGGTTGCATATGACTGAAGATGGAAAAAGTTTAACTTTTTTTTGCCTTTGTGACATCTTCAAGCTCCCTGTGCCCAAAAGAAAGGACTATAGCCTGCAGAGGCTAGCTAACTGCATGGCTCAGATGAAAGAAGGAACATAATGGAAAACTACAGCAATATCAACTGTGGCTTTTCAAGGTACAAACATAACATTTGGACATAACCTCTATGACACCACCTCACCTACCCTGTCCTCTCAGTGTCTCAATCAAAAAATCACTGAATCGTTTTTGGTGGAAAAGATTTTTAAGATCATCCACTCCAACCAGCATCTAACTCTACCAAGTCTGGTGCTAAACCAGCCCCAGCACCACATCTTCTAACTCTACCAAGTCTGATGCTAAACCACTCTCAGCATCACATCTAACTCTACCAAGTCTGGTACTAAACCACCCTCAGCATCACATCTAACTCTACCAAGTCTGGTACTAAACCACCCTTGGCACCACATCTCTATCTCTTTGAGACACTCCCAGGGATGGGCATTCAGCCACCTCCCTGGGCAGCCTGCTCTCCATAGAAGGATGATTTTTTTGCAGCAGCAACATGAAGCAGTAAAATGCCAGAAATACCAAGCCACAAGTAAAAGAACCACCTTGTACCATGGGAGCAAGCACAGCAGAGGTATGCAGTAAAGCTGTCTTACAGTATGTCCATGGCCGAGGAACAGGCAATGAATCTCAGGTGGCACAGTGATTATTATGGGGTGGTAGACCTTTTTTAGCTTTGCTGATTGCCCTCATTGCTTCCTTTGAGTCAGTGCTTCTGTTTCTCTGGCCCTACAGCATCCAAGGAGCTACACCACTAGAAAAGGATCTGCTTTCTTTTTATGGGGCTACTTTTTGCTTCACTTCTCTGGGCTGCCCCAGCATGGGGACAACCATGCTGGTAAAAAGGAACCAATTGGCCCTTATCCTATCACAAGACACCATGAAAAGAGCCTGGCACCTTCACCTCAACACCCACCCTTCAAATACTTATAGGCATTCATAAATCTCCTCTTAGCTTTCTCTTCTCCAGACTGAACAGCCCCAGGACTCTTTCTTCATAGCAGAGATGTTCAACGAAATGTCCAAGGAAGCAGAGCTGGACAGGAAGGCCAAAACAAGAAGGGCATAAAAACCCAGCCTGTGAAGCTCTGTTGCCAAGCTGAGGTAGGCAAAACCACTTTGCTGCAAACACCAAAAAGATGAGTTGTGCTTGCAAACAGTCCTCCTGTTTGAGGGCAAGGGGTTAGATCTATGCAAGGGAAACAGAAGGGACCATGGTGCCTGCTTTGGGAGATTCCAGAACAGCAAAGCTCACCTCTGGCAGGGAGTCCAAGAGAGGATGCGCTGATAGGCAGCAATTCGGGCTCCACCTCTGGATGCTTACCCCTCTGTATTGTCCCTTTTCTTGAGCTGCTGCTATTGCCATCAAAGTAACGTGCTAAATCCCACAGAATGATGTAAAGGTGAGGGTTGGAAGGGATCCCTGAAGTTTATCTAGTCCCAGGCTAAACCACACAGGATTTACTCATCCAGGCAGGTTTGGAATCTCGCCAAAGATGCGAGACCCCACAACCTCCCTGGGCAGCCTGTCCTGTGCTCTGCCACCCTGACAGAAAAGAAGCTTTTCCTTATGTTTATGTGCAATCTCCTTTGCTCCATTTTGTGTCCACTGCCCCTCCCTATCCTGTCACTGAGCGGAGTCTGGCTCCACCCTCCTGTCACTCACCCTTTAGCTATTGATCTGCAATAATGAGCTCCCCTCAGTTTCCTGAAGGTTCAACAGGCCCAATTCACTCAGCTTTTCCTTGGCAGGCTCCAGTCCCCTCAGCATCTCAGTGGCTCTCTGCTGGACTCTCTCCAGTGGTTCCTTGTCCTGTTTTGAACTGAGGAGCCCAGAACTAGATGCAGTATTCCAGATGAGGCCTTACCAGGGCAGAGCAGAGGAGAAGAATCTCCCTTGACCTGCTGCTCACACTCTTCTAGTAAACTGATACAGGTTAAAAAAAACCCAAACAAACAAACAAACAAAAAAAGCTTTAAAAAAGGTAAAAAAAGCTTTAAAAAAGCTTTTAAAATGTGTTTCTGACACATTCGTGCTTTAAGCACACAGATGCACTACATCGCTCAGCTCCAGATAAATTAGAAGGACACACACTCAGAAACAGCTTCACACTTTAACTCATTATACAGTTTTCAGTTGATTATTACACAGCCTAATTAGTTGTTGGCTTTTTTTTTTTTGTTTTTTCAGAAGGCACACAGGAAGCTAGCTGATTGCAGGTGTGAAACGGTGTTACAACACACTCAGATCATGAATTCAGCTGCTATAGACTTCAGCAAAACAGAAGCTGCTACAGAATTCAGCAAAATCAGTACTGGTCAAGGAATCCTACAGTCAGGTTTGCTGGTGAACCTTCCCACTTGCAAGAACAGAGGCTTTCTGGTAAGCTGAAGATTACCTAAATTCATACATGCCTGGCTATAGAAAATAGTTAAATAGAATATAACAAAATAACTAAATAGAACAGAACGCAGAGAGCTGGCACATTAAAACCTGCCACTACACCATCATTTAAGCACAAGGCAAGGGGAAAAGCTGGTTTTAAAAACAGAGAGAAAGAAAGCAAAAGAAACCTGACAAAAATCTCTTTTGAAGTGCTGGGACAAAGTGAGCAGAACTCAGTATTTAACTGGTGGACAAACTACAAGTTCTGGCAAGGTACAGCTATGAGGAAACTTCCATGACAGCGAAAGATCAAATTTCAGCTTCCTGCAGGATATATCCCAATCCCAGCACAGGATCAACTGTGTTTGCATGTGGGAATTGCACAGAGACAGAAAATACAGTACACAAAAATGGTCTTGAGAGGAAGAATTGTGACAAGAGAAATTGCTTACCCTCAGCAAAGCAGCTCAGCACATCCAAGTCACTGCTATAATTAGCCATGTAAGAATGACACGACAGGAAGGCTTGGAATATCTGAAAGCAACACAGAGCTATGCTACTTCTCTTTAGTCTCTTTATCAATGATCTGGGTGACAAGATTAAGGCACCCTCAGTCACTTTGTAGATGACACAAAGGTGGGAGGGAGTGTGGATCTCCTGGGAAGTAGGAATGCTCTGCAGAGGGAGCTGGACAGGCTCGATTGACAGGATGAAGCCAACTAAATGAGACTGAACACGGCCAAGGGCTGAGTCCTGCATTTGGGACACAACAACTCCATGAAGACTCCAAGCGTGGGGGCACACTGGCTGGAAACTGCCCAGCAGAGAAAGATGTGGCCGTGTTGGTCAACAGCCTGCTGCAGATGAGCCAGGGTGTGCCCAGGTGGCCAAGTAGGCCACCAGCATCCTGGCCTGGATCAGGAACAACTGTGACTGGCAGAGGCAGGGAAGAGATTGTCCCCCTGGTCTCCATGCCTCAAATACTGTGTTCAGTTTTGAGACCCTCACTACAAAAAGGACATTGAGGTGCTGGCGTGTTTCCAGAGAAGGGCAAGGAAGCTGCAGAACAGGGCTGGTGAGAAGCATCTGAGGGAACTGGGGTTGTTCAGTCTGGAGGAGGCTGAGGAGAGACCTTATTGCTCACTACAGCTCCTTGAAAGGAGGTTGGACCAATGTGGGTGTTGGTTTCTTCTCCGTTGTAACAGGTGACTGGATCACAGAAGTTGGAAGGGACCTCCAGAGATCATTGAGTCCAAACCCCCTGCCAAGGCAGGATCTCCTAGGGTAGTTCACACAGAAGTGCATCCAGGTGGGTTTGGAAAGGCTCCAGAGAAGGAGACTCCACAACCTCTCTGGCCAGCCTGCTCCAGGACTGTCACCCTCATTGTAAAGAAGTTTCTCCTCACGTTGAGGAGGCTCTGTTCAAGTTCATAGCTGTTGCTCTTTGTCCTGTTGCTGCTGACCACTGAAGAGATTGGCCCCAGCCACTTGACACCCATCCCTCAGATATTTGTACACATTGATCAGATCTCCTCTCAGTCTTCTCCAGACTAAACAGTCTCAGGGCTCTCAGTCTCAAAGGATGAAAGGAAATGGCCTCAAGTTCAAAAAGGGAGGGTTTAACTTGGACCTTAGAAGAAAATTCTCGTCTGAAAAGGTTTCTCAAACACACAGGGAGGTGGTGGAATCCTCATCACTGGCAATGTTTCACAGATGCAGAGATGTGGTGCTGTGGGCCATGGTTTAGCACCAGACTTTAAGCGGAGTTAGGAAATGGTTATGATTTCGTAAGGTGTTACAGAACAAGAGATGATGCTCACCTTGTCTTCACGCAGACACCCCAAACACCCCAAGATCTCAGTGGGCAGGCAAGGAGCACTTCCCACATCTGGGCTGCTAATGTGGAAAACAACAAATCAAGACAGCAAACAAACAAATAAATCCCTCCACAAAACCACTTCTGTGCCTTCTCCACAAAGCGCATGTGGGCAGCTGTCACCAGCTGAATTTCCAACCACCTCCCCATCATCTCCTCACCAGTACAGCAACCACTGCTGAACCCTTAAGAAGGGCTGTGGTAAGCGTTGGGTGATCCTCTTCCCAGCAGGGACTTTGGAATGTGAAAAAGCAACCTGCATAATACTGTTTTGATGGGGGAAAAAANAAAGGAAAAACAAAGTAAGACAGAAAAAGAGAAAAACAAATCCCAAGAAAAAAAAAAAAAAAAGGCAGGTTTTCTTGTTTCAGAGCCCTACACTGAAATAGTGCCAAGGGAAGTGGAGTTCAAGGCCCCTTGGACTAATGCTAACTGCACACTCCTCGCTCCTAGCCTGAATGCTGCTGTCCTCACCATAGCCTGACCCAGCAGCAAACCAATAATACAACCAACACAATAAAACAAACCATGAATTGTGCAAGACCTCTGCTGCCCCTCCTTTCATCTGAAGGGCCACGATGATGCCCAGAGGGCTGAAGCACCTCTGCTAGGAGGACAGGAAGAGAAGGCTTCCAGAAGACCTTGTAGTGGCCTTCCAGTATCTGAAAGGGGCTGCAGAAAGGCTACAGGGGGAGGGACTATTGACAAGGTCTTGTAAGGACAGGATGAAGAGGAATGGGTTTAAATTAGCAGAGGGGAGATTTAGACCAGATGTTAGGAAGAAGTTCTTTCCAGTGAGGGTGGTGAGACATTGGCACAGGCTGCCCAGGGAGGTTGTGGCTGCTCCTTCCCTGGAGGTGTTCAAGGTCAGGTTGGATGAGGCCTTGAGCGACCTGTTCTAGTGGGAGGTGTCCCTGCCTATGGTGGGGGCTTGTAACTTGATGATCTTTGAGGCCACTTCCAACCTAAACTAGTCTATGATTCTAAAAACATCTCTGAACCTACCCCGCACTTCCATCTGTGTCCCTCTGCTTTTCATTGAGATCTCACCAATCTGATCTACAAAGAAGTTCCCCAGGAGCCAGCAAATTCCCCTCATGGCCAAGAAGGCTGATGGTCTCCTGAGAGGCATTAGAAGAGTGTGGCCAGCAGGGCAAAGGAGGTCCTCCTCCTGCTTTACTTGCCCTTAGAGGGCACCCCTGGACTACTGTGTCCTCTTCTGGGTCCCCAGTTCAAGAGGGACAATGAACTACTGGGGAGAGTCCAACAGAGGGCCACAAGATGCTGAGGGAACTGCAGCATCCCTCCAAAAGGAAAGCCTAACAGGGCTGATTAGTATGGAGAGGAGACTGGGAGGAGATCTTCTCAGTGCCAATTGATAGCTACACAGTGGTGGTCAAGAGAATCACAGAATGGCTTATCTACTCCAACGACACCCTGCCACCTCAACTAGACTTGGTTGTCCAAGTCCTCGCCCAACCTGGCCTTAAACACCTCCAGGGAGGAGGCATCCATGAAATCCCTGGGCAACCTGTTCCAGAGTCTCACCACCCTCATACTGAAGAACTTCCACAGCTCCAGTCTAACCCTGCTCTGCCTCAAATCACTCCCTCTTGTCCTGTCTCTATACACACTCATAAAAAGTCCCACTGCAGCCTTCCTGCAGCATCCTTTCAGCTACCAGCAGGCAGCTCTAAGGTGTCACCAGAGCCTTCTCCTCTCCAGGCTGAACACCCCCAGCTCCCTCAGCCTGTCCTCATGGCAGAGCTGCTCCAACCATTGGATCATCTTTGTGGCCTCCTCTGGCCTCACTCCAGCAGCTCTGTGTCCTTCTGCTGCTGAGGACACAAGAACTGGAGGCAGGATTGGAGGTGAGGTCTGAGCAGAGCAGAGCCAAAGGGCACAATTCCCTCTCTCGCCCTGCTGCCCACACTCCTCTGGCTGCAGCCAGCACACAGCTGCCTGCTGGGCTGCATCAGGGCACTGCTGGCTCCTGGATTGCGGCTCAGCAACAAACACCCCCAAGTCTTTCTCTTCAGGGCTGCTCTCAACCTACTGTGCAGCCAGCCTGGATTTGTGCCTGGGGTTGGCCTGACTCAGATTGCACTTCAAGGTAGGGGCTGGCCTCTTTTCAGTGGTGCCTAGTGATAGGACAAGGGACAATGGGTACAAACCAGACCATAGGAGGTTTCACTTGAACTTAAGGGAAAACTTTAACTTTGAGGGTGCTGGAGCCCTAGAACAAGCTGACCAAAGAGGCTGTGGAGTCTCCTTCTCTGGAGACTTTCAAAACCCATCTGGATGCATTTCTGTGCAACCTAATCTATGCAAACCTGCTTTAGCACACAGTTGGACTAAATTACCTGTGAAGGTCCCTTCCAAGCCCCTACCACTCTTGTGATTCTATGAGAAACTGATGTCATTTACCTGGACCTGAGCATAGCCTTTGACACTGTCCTGCACCACATCCTGGGCTCCAAGCTGGTCAAACATGGGTTTGATGGGTGGACCACCAGACGGATAAAGAACTGGCTTGATGGCCACACCCAAAGAGTGGCTGTCAATGGCTCCATGTCCAAGTGGAGACCAGTGACAGGCAGAGTTCCTCAGGGATCAGTCCTGGGACCAGTCTTGTTCAACATCTTTGTGGGCAACATGGACAGAGGCATTGAGTGCACCCTCAGCAAGTCTGCTGATGACACCAAGCTGTGTGGTGTAGCAGACACGCTGGAGGGCAGGGATGGCATCCAGAGGGACCTGGACAGGCTGGAGAGGTGAGCACAAGGCAACCTCATGATGTTCAACAAGGCCAAGTGCAAGGTCCTGCATCTGGGTCGAGGCAATCCCAAGCACAAATCCAGGCTGGGCAGTGACTGGCTGGAGAGCAGCCCTGAGGAGAGGAACCTGGGGAATGCTGGTGGATGAGAAGCTCAACATGAGCCAGCAGTGTGCACTTGCAGCCCAGAAAGCCAAGCAGAGCCTGGGCTGCATCAGGAGAAGTGTGGGCAGCAGGGTGAGGGAGGAGATTCTCCCTCTCTACTCCGCCCTGGTGAGACCCCACCTGGAGTACTGTGTCCAGTTCTGGAGCCCCTGTTACAGGATGGATGTGGACATGCTGGAGCATGTTCAGAGAAGGGCCACGAGGATGATCAGAGGGCTGGAGCACCTCTGCTATGAGGACAGATGGAAAGAGTTGGGGCTGTTCAGTCTGGAGAGGAGAAGGTTCCCAGGTGACCTTATTGTGGCCTTCCAGTATCTGAAGGGGGCCTACAGAAAAGCTGGGGAGGAACTTTTTAGGCTATCAGGTAGTGACAGGACTAGGGGGAATGGAGCAAAGCTGGAGGTGGGGAGATTCAAACTGGATGTGAGGAGGAAGTTCTTCACCATGAGAGTGGTGAGACCCTGGAATGTGTTGCCCAGGGAGGTAGTTGAGGCCCCATCCCTGGAGGTGTTTAAGGCCAGGCTGGATGAGGCTGCAGGCAGCTTGATCTACTGTAGGTTGTCCCAGCCCATGGCAGGGAGGTTGGAACTGGATAATCCTTGTGGGCCCTTCCAACCCTGACTGATTCTATGATTCTAAATAAACAGACTTTATGTTCTGTGTGCCTCCACATCACAGCCATTTCCATATCTCCTTCTGTCCAGCATACAGGCTGCCCATGAACAAGGACAATCTGCAGGCTGAAGTGGATAGTCACTACCTCTGAAATTTTGCAGAGGTTAAAGAGCAGCTGCCATCCCAGCAGACAGCTGCAATTGCTCTGTCTCAGAGACAACTGTATTAAATCACCAGCAAGTTTGGCTTGCTTGTGCTAGTAGAAGGAGCCAGAAAGCCAATGGGTTAATTTCTAGCATCACTGAAAACAAAGAGGATGTACTGAAGGAAAGGGAGAAACACATCACTGTAAATAACCTGATTGGCACAGAACGCAAATTCTTTCCACTCAACTTTCTCTACTGAAAAAATCTCTTTGAGCATCATTATCTATTCCCACTGAGTGACATGAATTTGCTATGAGCAAAGTTCNGAATTTGCTATGAGCAAAGTTCAAATGAAAAAAAAAAAAAAAAAAAGGCAGGGACAAAAATAATGAATCAATGAATTAATGAAAAAAGGGACTGTTTACAAGAGCTTGTAGTAATATGATGAGGAATAAGAAGAGAAGGCTCTGGGGAGACCTTAGAGCGGCCTTCTAGTATCTGAAGTGGGCTACAGGAGAGCTGGGGAGGGATTTTTAACAATGGCTCAGTGTGACAGCATGAGAGGGAACAGACTGAAGCTTGAGGAGAGCAGACTGAGACTGGAAATGAGGAAAAAATGTTTGACAGTGAGGTTGGTGAGACATTGGAACAGCTTGCCCGGGGAGGTTGTTGATGCCTGCTCCTGGATGTGTTCAAGGCCAGGTTTGACAAGGAAAAGAGACTGCATATGAGGGACATGGAGCCACTAAAGCAGGTCCAGAGTAGGCTGCAAAGATAACCAGAGGGCTTGGGAACCTCCCCTGTGGGGACAGGATGCAAGTGTTAGGTCTGTTCAGACTGGAGAATGCTCCCGAGAGACCTGAGAGCAGCCTTCCAGTACCTGAAGGGGCTAGAGGGGAGCTGGGGAGGGACTTCTGACAAGGGCTTGTAGTGACAGGATGAGGGGGAATGGATTGAAGCTGGAAAAGGAGAGACTGGGACTTGAGATTAGGAAGAAATTGTTGACAGTGAGGCCTTGAGCAACCTAGGCTGGTGGCAAGTATCTCTGCCCATGGAAGTGGCCAATCTTCAAGGTCCCTTCCAACCTAAACCATTCTTAGTCCAGTTCATCAGTTCTTTGCTCAAAGCCAAGAAAGGCTTTTATTTTTTTTTCCTGCTTCCAGGGAGAACCCTGAGCCTACTGCTTTCTGTGTGTGAATTTCTCTCTTCTTGGCAAATGCGTTGGGTTTTTCTTTCCCCCCCCTGTTGTTTCTTTCAAAATCTGAATTAGAATAGCTGTGGTTTGCAATGCAAGACCAAAACTGAGACATCAGAGGATGTGGCTAGAAGCAGTGAACCCTTTGGCCATGCATGAAGAGCAGAGCTGGCTGCTGAGCAGGAACACAGGTAAGGCCATCTAGTCTCATCACTTGGCTCAGCCTCACAGAGCAACCAAGGGGCATCTGCTCATGGTGACAACCTAAGCACTGCATTCCACCACTCTCAGAGTGAGCTCTGCTCCTCCAAAAGGGCACTTTAAAATTTTCTCTTACTTTAGCATAGCCTTGAAAAAAAGGAAATTGCAGGCTTTTGCTGCAACGTAATCCCTGAGAACGACTCCTGAAATAAATGTATCTTGCAAATCAGTGCTTCTCTCATCTGTGTTTGCCATGGAGAGGTGGGATGAGGGACACTTCAGCACCAGGCTGAATTCACAAATGCATTCCAAAGGCCTTGGACTGGGTTTCTACAGGCTCACTTTAAAGAAAAAAGCTGGAGTGGTTGTTTAAAAGAAGCATCTGAACATGCAAAGACCAAGCCAGCAACAATTAAAAAAAAAAAAAACTAAAGAGATTTAGTGTTTATCTAACTAAGATAAATCTCACAAATTGTAATAGTGAGGCTGTAACACGCTTGAAGCCCACATTGGAGATGAAAAGTAGGGAAAATGTTACATGGAAAGACAACAGGGAGAGATCTGGGGGTTTGATTGGAAAACCAGCAGAGATGCAAGGAGGACTGTAACATTAACATAGAATCACAGAATCATAGAATCATAGAATGGTCTAGGTTGGAAGAGACCTCAAAGATCATCCAGTTCCAACCCCCTGCCACAGGCAGGGACACCTCCCGCTAGATCAGGTCGCTCAAGACCTCATCCAGCCTGGCCTTGAACACATCCAGGGAGGGAGCAGACACAACCTCCCTGGGCAACCTGTTCCAGTGCCTCACCACCCTCACTGTGAAGAATTTCTTCCTAACATCCCGTTCAAATCTCCCCTCCGCCAATTTGAACCCATTCCCCCTCGTCCTGTCATTACAAGACCTTGTGAACAGTCCCTCCCCAGCCCTCCTGTAGGCCCCCCTCAGATACTGGTAGGCTGCTATAAGGTCTCCCCGAAGCCTTCTCTTCTCCAGGCTGAAAAGCCCCAACTCTCTCAGCCTGTCCTCATAGCAGAGGTGCTCCAGCCCTCTGATCATCTTTGTGGCCCTCCTCTGGACTCTCTCCAACAGTTCCATGTCCTTCTTGTGCTGGGGGCTCCAGAACTGCACACAGTACTCCAGGTGGGGTCTGACAAGAGCAGAGTAAAGGGGGAGAATCCCCTCCCTTGCCCTGCTGGTAATGCCTCTCTTAATGCAGCCCAGCACACAGATGCTGTCTGAGTCATGTGTGCACACTGCAGGCTCATGTTGAGCTTCTCATCCACCCAGACTCCCAGGTCCTTTTCCTCAGAGCTGCTCTCCAGCCACTCACCATCCAGCCTGGAGTTGTGCTTGGGATTGCAGCGACCCAGGTGCAGGACCTTACACTTGGCCTTGTTAAATTTCATCAGGTTAGCCTGGGCCCACCTCTCCAGCCTGTCCAGGTCCCTCTGGATGGATCCCTGCCCTCCAGCAAGTCGACTGTGCCACACAGCTTGGTGTCATCTGCAAACTTGCTGAGGGTGCACTGATTCCTCTGTCCATGGCACTGACAAAGATGTTCAACAGCACTGGTCCCAGCACTGACCCTTGAGGGACGCCACTTGTCACTGGTCTCCAGCTGGACATTGTGCCCTTGATCACCATGATCTGCAGCGTGGTGGTGGAGAGTGGGTAATTCTGTCTGCGCCTCCAATGACTACCAGCAGCATCCAAGACACATGACAAACTTCCTAACTCCAATGTCCCCCAAGCACAGGAGTACATGTTTAGGCTGAGCAAAGAAAGCAGAAGGGGTGCAGGACTGCTCCAAACACACAGCCTTGTGGTAAAAACATCAGCCTGAAGACTTCTGCTGGAAGCAAAGTGTGAATCCCAAGCCCCAGGACCCTGCATGCACAGAAGTGTTGGCACCAAGATCTGAACACACCACTGCAGAGAGCAGGAGAATGTTTTTCCTGTCTTGGAGGTGAAGAACCAACAGGCTTTGAGCCAGAAGCCTGCAAGTGAAGCAATGGATCAAGTCCAGGTGTCCTGAAATGCAAGGCTGTAGCACCTCTAGACCACGCCTGCTCTACCTGCAAAATTCTCCAGGTCTCATTTTGAACACAACATAGGGTTAAAATAAAGTGTGATTGAGTACCTGAAGCAGCTCTGTGTGCAGTCCACACATCAAACCCAGCAAACCTGGGGCTTGTTTTTTTTCCCCTTTCACGTTCTCATTAACCCAGAAGAGGATTGCAGTCACTCTTTTAGGTTCACAAAGCAGAAGTGACACAAGAGCTGTTACTCCTCCTGCCAGTTGGTCTTTTCTTAATCAGTGAAGCATGCACAAGACTGTGAGTGTAGCTGAAAACCATGAGTGGCTGAACTGGTCACAAGGTTTCAGAAGGAGCACCTCTGTTTTTTGAGATAGGTTGCTAAAAGAGACCATTTCAGGCATTCTGCAGACTCTGGAAGACATTGACCTTGGATCCCTTCCTTGGACCCAAGTCACATTTTTCACTTCATTGCCTCGTGGGGTTATTAGCTGCAACTGAGACTAAAAGTGTAGATTAAGGGGGGAAAAAAATTATGGTGCACAAGAATTCAATTAGAGGGCAAATTCTGTGGCTGAGTGAGCTGCAGAACACATCCAGGCCTTTGGAAATGTTCTTTCTGAACACGTTAAGCTAAGAAGGCAGAAGAAGCTGAGAGACTTGCAAAGACAGTGTTTCCCCCACTGGAGCCAGGAGGGATGGCCACTCACACTCAGACTGCATCTCCAGAGAGGACGATTTATAACTTATGGGACAGGAGAAATTTATTTCCTAACATATGGAAAACATCTCTGGGCTCTGCTGAGGAGCTGGAATTAAAGGAACACAACTACGTATTGTTACAGCTTCTAAACACAGATCTCAGTCAAGAAAAGAAGGACATTGCCCTCAAGTCAGGGACATGCCATAGAATCATGCAATTACATCACTTGGAAAAGACCTTTTGGAACATTCAGTCCAACCAATCTCTAACTCTACCAAGGCTGGGGTTAAACCATGCCCCCTCAGCACCACATCGCTGCCTCTCTGAAACACCTCTGGGGGGGTGGGGATGGGACTCAACCATCTCCCCGGGCAACCTGTTCCAGGCTTTGAGAATCCTTTCAGTCACAAAGTTTCTAATATTCAACCTAAACCTCCCCTGGGGCAACTTGAGGCCATTTCCTCTTCTATCACTTATTACTGAGGAGAAGAGACCAACCCCCATCTGGCACCAGTCTTCTCTCAGGGAGCTGTAGAAAGCTTGAAGGTCTCCCCTCAGCCTCCTCTTCTCCAGACTAAATATCCCCAGGTCCCTCAGCTGCTCCTCACCAGACCTCTTCTCCAGACCCTCCACCATCTGCATTGCCCTTCTCTGAACCTGCTGCAGCACCTCAATGTTTTTCTCAGAGTGAGGGCCCCAAAACTGAAGCCAGTATCAAGCTGTGACCTCACCAGTGCCGAGTACAAAGGGACAATCACTTCCCCGGTCCTGCTGGTCACACTACTCCTGACACAGGCCAGAAAGCTTTTGGCCTTCTTGGCCACCTGGTGACACAGTGATTGAGATAGCTATGTTTTATTCAGCATGCTGTTGATAAACTCCTTCATGTCTCTCTCTCGTTATTTCTCTGTACTTTTGCTTTCTGCCCTGTTGGGTACAAATTCCAGAGTGGAGGTTTGAATCAATTCACCTGGTCAGGTGACAGGAAGATTATTACCTGGCAAAGTCCTGTTGTGAAAGACAGAACAGTGAGGACAGCAGACGTGGCACAGGCATGGGACACCCTACTGCTGCCTTACTTACAGTCTTGGCACTGCAAGTTACAATGACGGAAGGAGACAAGACTACTAACACCAGCAAGAAAATGCTCACACAGATTCATAGAATCATAGAATGGTTTAGATTGGAAGAGACCTCAAAGATCATCCAGTTCCAACCCCCCGGCCACAGCAGGCTGCTATAAGGTCTCCCCGAAGCCTTCTCTTCTCCAGGCTGAAAAGCCCCAACTCTCTCAGCCTGTCCTCACAGCAGAGGTGCTCCAGCCCTCTGATCATCTTCGTGGCCCTCCTCTGGACTCTTTCCCACAGTTCCATGTCCTTCTTGTGCTGGGGGCTCCAGAATTGCACACAGTACTCTAGGTGGGGTCTGACAAGAGCAGAGTAAAGGGGCAGAATCCCCTCCCTTGCCCTGCTGGTAATGCCTCTCTTAATGCAGCCCAGCACACAGTTGCTGTCTGAGCCATGTGTGCACACTGCAGGCTCATGTTGAGCTTCTCATCCAACCAGACCCTCAGGTCCTTTTCCTCAGAGCTGCTCTCCAGCCACTCACCACCCAGCCTGGATTTGTGCTTGGGATTGCAGCGACCCAGGTGCAGGACCTTACACTTGGCCTTGTTAAATTTCATCAGGTTAGCCTGGGCCCACCTCTCCAGCCTGTCCAGGTCCCTCTGGATGGATCCCTGCCCTCCAGCAAGTCGACTGTGCCACACAGCTTGGTGTCATCTGCAAACTTGTTGAGAGTGCACTGATTCCTCTGTCCATGTCAGTGACAAAGATGTTCAACAGCACTGGTCCCAGCACTGAGCCCTGAGGGACGCCACTTGTCACTGGTCTCCAGGTGGACATTGTGCTGTTGATCACCACTCTCTGCGTGCCACCATCCAGCCAATTCCTTATCCAGTGAGTTGTCCACCCATCAAGTCCACCCATCAAGTGCTTCTTTAAATCAGACCCGAGAGAGCAAATTAAACTTTCTGCTCCCATGTCGCTGACAAAGATGTTAAACAGCACATATCCAGAGCTGCAGATAATTCACCTCCTCAAAACAAAGGAAAAAAAAACCTACCCCACCTTCTGGGACAAGAGAATGATTCTCTGTTAAGCCACACAAGATCATAGCCTGACAGAAAACTGCCTCCGGGGCAAATCTTCTCCCTCCCTTATGTAATTAACCTGCTGGCTGCCTGGAAGGGTTGCATGCAGCCTGACAAAAGAAACGGATGACAGCAGCCTTCCAGTACCTGAACCGGGCTGTCAGAAAGATGGGAAGGGAGTTGCCACAAGGGCTTGTAGTGATAGGATGAGAGGAAATGGATCGAAGCTTGAGAAGGGCAGATTGAGACTGGAGATGGGGAAGAAATCCTTGACTATGAGGGTGGGGAGACAGTGGCACAGGTTGTCCAGGGAAACTGTGGATGCCCCCTCCCTGGAGGTGTTTGAGGCCAGGTTGGATGAGGCATTGAGCAAGCTGAGCCGGTGGGAGGTGTCTCTGTCCATGGCAGAGGATTGAAACTGGATTATCTTTAAGGTCCCTTCAGCCCAAACTATTCTATGAATCTGAGTTACATGCACAAAAACACACAGAATGGCACCATGCCAGGGAGCAGTACGGAAACTAAGAGGATCAGGCACCATCCAGAAGCCCTGTGTCAGTCAATACCCAAGAGCCATACCAGGGTCAGGGGCAGGATGTAATGAGGTTGTGGCTGTTTTGTAAACTGGTACCACCAGATGAGCGGACCTGTAGGATAAAGTCAGGGTTGGCTGCCTACAGAGCAGCTAAGAAATGTGGAGCTTTGGAGCACTGTGGCTGCACAGATTTCAACACCTTCAAGGAAAAGCAGGACCTCAGGCCAAATATTTGAGGCAGCAGTGTAGCAGTGCCAGCTGGGATTTTCGGAGATGGGCAAATGCCTGATTAAATGACTCAATCATGCAGATGCTTTTGAAAATTCTGCTGCACGCAGTTAAGTTTATTCATGCGTGTGTGGGAGAGGGGGAGGACTGCAAAGACTTTAATAACTACCTTAGGAAAGGAAAGAGAACAAATGTACTTTCTCGTTAAAACAGAGAGAAGCAAAAAAATAATAAACCCCCAAAACAACAACAAAATCCAAAATAAAACCAACCCAAACCCCCAAAAATCCTCTGCTGTGGCTGAGGAAAAGAGTTGACAGGCAAGCTGAAAGGAAGGTTTGAGTGCAAGGATGACCAAGGAAACTATGATACACCAGCCAAAAAGAAGTGCAAAGAATGAAACGTGAGGGTAAAAATAAAACATAGCACAACCCTATCCATTTCTTTCGGTCTTAAAACCCTTACAGGTTTCAGTCTGTTATTTCTGGCTTGTGCCGACTTCATACTCCACCATCACCTACCAGATAAATGGGAAGCTAAGAGGTTCAGAGAGGTTGAAGACTGCAGGAAAATGAGAGACTTCAACCCAGGACAGCAAAAAAAGAAATATGAGGAGAAATGATGTTCCTTAAGCCTTTTTTTCGGTAACAGCAGCACAGCCTCCCTCATGTGACAACCTGACCAACAGTCACCAAGTAAGATACCATCCTTGCTTAAGTCCCTCTTACACTCTGGAGGTTATGAACCATGCAGAGAGCTGCCAGGCAGGGCACAACTCAAGGTGGACCCCAACAAGTGCCAAAGGCAGCTGAGTTTTCCCTCCTTGATAATGCTGTTGAGGAATTTGCTCCTTCTCCTCCACCAAGCATCCTTACCCATAAATATCTCTGTCACCTCCCTGGGGTCAAGTAGGGGGGGAAACTTGACCTCTCAACTTTGACTCTTCACTTCAAATCCAAGGGTCTGCTGGCTTCAATGCAGCTGGAGCACCATTCATCCAACTTCCCCACTGTAAAGCAACACCTACACAAAGGCAACAACTTCCCCTCCCCTGCTAAAAGGCACCCTCTGAGTTTAAAAATCAACACTCACCACAAGACTGAGCTTGTGGAGAAATTCAGGAGCACTCCCAGATCCCTAATCACCAGCTGGTTGGATTTCAGCAAAAATATCCTTTCCTATTTGCACAGGCTACTTTTCACTGCCCTAACAGCAAGCATTTCCATGTCTAACCCAGCATGAGCTGGCACACACCTGTCTGAGGCACATTTTGGCAGCCATCCCCTCTCTGAAGAGCCCAGAAGCGCCACACACACACCCAGCACGACCACTCATCCCCAGCAGGGCAGGGCTCACCCAGCAGATCTGAGCACAAACCAGCACAAATCAGTAAAACCACTCTGTCTCCAGCAGTGCCTCCTCCCAGCGCCTATAAATCACTTCTGGCAGGTAGCTGGGAAGCAGCTGCTAATGATAGTTCTGCTGCAGAGCGCAGGAAGTCACCTTTTAACCCTGCCTGCTGTTGTTTGTTTCCCTGAGCCGTGACAAAAGGCCAGATGTGGAGGACGCTGCCAGCCAGCAGCTGGATCCGGGCAAAACGTGGCAGGGAACCTGCCCTGGTCCCCCTCAAAAACACCTTTTGGCTTCATGCCCTTCCCGGTGCTGCTTTTCAAACAGCTCAGTATTAGTACTCTGCTCTCCTTCATTCGCCCTAAAGATGCAGGGAAGCATCCCAAAGACAACTTTACCGGAATTCCCACCTTCCACCCTCCCAACATCCAATCCTCCACCTGCGCCACGGGACAAGGAGGGCATTGATAAGGGAACAAATGCGTGCACGGGGTCTGCGACCAGAGCCCAGCAAATCAATGGTAAGAGACAAAGTGTTCATTGTGGGCATCTTGTTTTCAGCCCACGGAATATCCAAGATCAGGTTACAATTTCACCCCCTAGAAAAAAATTTTCTTCCCCTCCCCCCACCCCACCTTTTAAAGCCTGCGAGTGCAGTGGGGGACAGTAGCTGCTTGTGTTTTGGAGCTTTGCTGAAACACATCTGAGACGTTACCACGAATGAAATGAGAGCAACCCACTCCTCCTGAGGCCACCGCTAGTAAGGTGAATGGCATGCTGCTCTGCTCGGCTCCAGCTGAAACACACTGCCTTCAACTTGCTGCTTCACATACAAATGGAAACACTGTGGAAGTTGTCTATTGGTAACAAATTCAATTCAAAACCTCATTTCCTCCAGTGTGCACCTGACTTAGCCGCCATCTACTTTGAGTTTGTCTTGAAGACAGAGAGAGAGGTCTTGAGAGGTCTATGTATGGCTCAGATCAAGCCATAGGAAATCTGAGAGCCCTGACAACATCTTGGCTTTCATGTGGTGACAGGAGGCCAACAAAAACCAACGCTTTACCTTCTGGAGAGGGCATATATCAAACAGAACACACCCACAGAACACACCCACTAGCCAAACACGACCACAGGTGGAAGCCAGCCCCAAGGTATAAAAAAAAGAAAAAACAAAATCCTTTCCAACTAGACCACGTAAACCACAGCAGAAAGAAGGAGGACGTAGGCTGACGTGCTACTTACAGTGAAGACATCATCATCGCCAACCTCAGCCTCGTTGTGAAGTGTTGACGAGGAAGTTGTAGACCCTAGGGGGAAAAAAAGTTCCTTTTTTAGATCCATTTCTTTTTTCTGACTGCAAGTGTGTGCTTGCAGCCCAGACAGCCAACCAGATCCTCGGCTGCACCAAGAGAAATGTGGGCAGAAGGGCGAGGGAGGGGATTCTCCACCTCTACTCCATTCTGCTGAGAGCCCACCTGGAGTACCACATCTACTTCTGGAGCCCTTGTTACAAGAAGGATATGGACATGATGGAAGGTGTCCCGAGAAGGGCCACAAGGATGATCACAGTGCTGGAGCTGCTCTCCTATGGAGACAGACTGAGAGAATTGGGGCTATTCAGTCTGGAGAGGAGAAGGTTCCACAGGAGACCTTATTGTGGCCTTCCACTATCTGAAGTGGCCCACAAGAAAGCTGGGGAGCGACTTTTTAGGAAGTCAGGTAGTGACAGTACTGGGGGGAATGAAGCAAAATTAGAAGTGGGTAGATTCAGACTGGATGTTAGGAAGAAGTTTTTCACCACGAGGGTGGTGAGACACTGGAACAGGTTACTCACAGAGGTGGTAGATGCCACACCCCTGGAGGATTTTCAGGCCAGGCTGGATGTGGCTCTGAGCAACCTGATCTGGTGTGAGGTGTCCCTGCCCATGGCAGGGGGGTTGGAACTGGATGATCCTTGAGGTCCCTTTCAGCTCTGACAATTCTATGATTTGTTGTTTTGAGGTCTGTGTTTGGGTTCTTTTTTCTCTTTTTTCCCTAGGCTGGCAAACATTTGGTTCTCTCTGTATGTTGTATACACATGAAAGAGAAGCTCAAATGAAGGAAGAAGAAGAAAAAAAAAAAAAAAAAAGGCTGGTAGAGCTGGGAGGGAAAGGTAAAATCTCAAAGTGTTCTTTGACATGCAAGTGCATGGCTGCCAATGCTAACTAACCACCTTAGAAATAGCAGTTAACAGTTCCAATACAGAAAACTTCAATTTCTAAAGAAGAGTAAAGCTGCATCCTAAGCAGCACTGAAGACCAGATCCTCAGCTTTTCCAAGAAACCATGGAAAAGATAAGCTCCATGCATTTCCTGGATCTGGGGGGTGGGGAAGTATTTTTATTAACAGAAAAATAAAGCTGCCTCTGACAATCAAGAGTTTATTTGGGTTCTGCTATCTTTTCTTCTTTTAATTTTGGAAGTTCTTACATACCTTTGTGGTATGTAGGACCTTTGCAGTCTTCCCTGTTCTCAACCATTCCTCAAAGAACCACCTTGCCCTACATAAGCAAGTATTTGAAAGGAGCTGAAAGGTGTAAAACCACAGATGACAGCTAAATACTATGGTGCAGTTCTGGACATCTGGGAAGGTGGGAAATCATGTTAAAAAGCCCTTCATGGAACTAAAGAATCATAGAATTGTTTTGGTTGGAGAAGACCAAGATCATCGAGCTCAACCATCAACCTAAGACCACTACACTCACTAAACCATGTCCTGCAGTGCCATATCCACACATTTCTTGGGCATCTCTATGGACAGTGACTCCACCACCTCCCTGGGCAGCCTCTTCCCATGCCTGACCACTCTTGCAGGAAAGAATTTTTACCTAGTGTCTAACACAGCCCTTCCCTGGCGCAATTTCAGGCCATTTCCTCTTGTTCCGTCACCTGATTCTAGAGAGAAGAGCCCAACCTCCATCTTACTCCAGTCTCCTCTCTCGGAGCTGCAGAGAGCAATGAGGTCTCCCCTCAGCCTCCTCTTCTCCAGGCCAACCACCCGCAGTTCCCTCAGCTGCTCGTCACCAGCCCTGTTCTGCAGACCCTTCCCCAGCTTTCTTGCCCTTCTCTGGTCATGTTCAGCACCTCAGTATCTTCCTCTGCCCTGCAGGTGTCATCCTCCAGAGTCACTCCACTGCCTGGGCAGCACCCACATAGCTGAAGAATACTAGGGAGAGAGGGGCACATGCCCTTGCTGGACTTGGCAGCAAATTTATTGTCTGCCTAAAAGGGGATGAACACTCCCTCCCTAATCCAAGCTAAGGATCCCGAACTCCCTTCCCAGCTGCTTTCAACCCCTGTGAGGCCGCCAAGGCAGATGGGTGCAGCAGGATGCTTTGATGTGGGGAGAAATCCCAAGTGAAAGCCATTTTTATGGTAATGAAAGCCTACTGTTAGTCTGCATTAGGGCCACACCACATCCCTAACTGGAAGCTGAACAGTTTGTACCCTCTTCATCCTGGATATCTTTGAAAAGAAGCTGCTTTACATAATACCATCCGCACCAGCCTCAACTGCTCTCGGTTGCATCACCATGAAGATGTGCAGAGCTATGTGTGAAAGCCCACTTAAAACACCAAGCAATCTGAAAACATTTATGCCTTCAAAGTAGAAAGAGCTGCACAGGGTATCTGTAGCAAAACTTCTGTCAGCTAAATTTTAATAATGGAGCACTTCTCTTGAGTTTCAAATGCACACAGTTGGCTGTGCTTAGCATTACCTTCTAAATTTAATCTACGTAAACATGAGTTGAGGCTGTTCAGCCTGGAGAAAAGAAGGCTCCAGGAAGACCTTAGAGCAGCCTTCCAGTACCTGAAAGGAGCCTGCAAGAAAGCTGGAAAGAGACTTTCTACAGGAACTTGGAGTGACAGGGTGAGAGGGAATGGACTGAAACTGGAGATTAGAAAGAAATTCTTGACAGTGAGGGTAGGGAGAGACTGGAACAGGTTGCCCGGGGAGGTTGTGGATGTTCAAGGCCAGGTTAGATGAGGCCTTGAGCAGCCTGGGCTAGCAGAAGCTCTGCCTGCCTATGTCAAGGGGATTGGAACCTGATGATCTTTAAGGTCCCTTCCAACCTGAACCGTTCTGTGAATCTGTGATAAAGGAAATTCACTGCATGTGCCCAAGGCCAGTCATTGTTTTTCATTCAGAGAGCCTTATTTAGAAACCAAAGAGGAACACATCCATGAGGATCAGTCTGTGCCATTAATGGGATAAATATAGATTTGCTGATTTTTGAAGTATATGCAATACAGCAGAACTTGATTTTCAATACCTCCACTGTAAAATGGATTCAGAAAGAGCAGAACAGGAGCTGCCACGTGCCAGCATTTCAAAATACTACCCAACATAGCTGAGTTATCATCTCCTTGAAACTTTGCACAATCCGTGCCACTTACATAAAACATCACTTTTATGACTCAAAATGCTTCCCACTTTTAGCAAGCAAGAAGAATAAAATGGAAGGCATAGCTGCAACTTCCTCAAATTAATAGCACAGGAAAAAGCAAATGACTAACTAGTTGAGAGGATCCTTCCTCTAACAGATGAGGTATTTACCAGGAAAGAACCCTAGGGGATTTATTCTCTCCTAGGATCTACCATTTCCATGTTAAAAGCAAGCATAGGGTACCAAAAATATTGAGCTGCCTTATGCAGCTGACATCTGTATCTACATTTGTGCTGACAGCCTCAAAACAGTGTCACCATCAAGATATGAAAAAATCCCAGTCACAGCAGGTGAGGAGGAAAAGGACCACAAACCTCTATATTAAAAAAAAAATAAATCAAGTCTAGAAACTTTAGACGCATTTTGGTTGGAAGAGACCTCTAAGATCATAGAATCAGAGATCTCCAAAGGGCATCCAGTCCAATCCCCTCTGCACTCAGCAGGGACATCCTCCACTAGATCAGGTTGCCCTGAGCCCTGTTGAGCCTCACCTTGAGTATCTGCAGGGATGGGCCCCAAACACCTCCCTCGACAACCTGTTGCAGTGTTTCACCACCCTCACAGTGCAGAACTTGTTTCCAACATCCCATCTAAACCTGCTCTTCTCTGATTTCAAACCATTGTCCCATATCCTGTCCCTGCAGGCCTTCACAGTCTCTCTGCAGCCTTCTCGTAGCCCCTTCAGGTACCAGATGGCCTCTAGTAGGTCTCCCTGGAGCCTTCTCTTCTCCAGGCTGAACATCCCCAGCTCCCTTAGCCTGTCCTCACAGCAGATGTGCTCCAGGCCCCTGATCATTTTTGTGGCCCTCCTCTGGACCCACTCCATCGGGTCTATATTGTTCTTGTGCTGATGGCTCCACTGCTTTCTAACCCTACTGAGGCTGCTGCTAAACCATAGAATCACAGAATAGTGTAGGTTGGAAGACACCTCAAAGATCATCCAGTTCCAAGCCCCGGCCTTAGGCAGAAACACCTCCTACTAGAACAAGTTGCTCAAGGCATCATCCAATCTGGCACCCTAACATCCAGCTTCAATCTCCCCTCTGCTAGTTTAAACCCATTCCTCCTTGTCCTGTCATTACAAGACCTTGTCCATAGTCTCTCCCCAGCCTTCCTGTAGGCCATTCCAAGGTCTCCTGGAAGCCTTCTCTTCTCCAGGCTGAAGAGCCCCAACTCTCCCAGCCTGTCCTCATAGAAGAGGTGCTCCAGCCCTCTGAGCATCTCTGTGGCCTCTGGACTCACTCCAATAGTTTCATATCCTTCTTGTGCTGGGGGGCTCCAGAACTGTACACAGTACCAGAACTGGTCCACGTCCTTCAGCATCACATCTCACTCTCTTTGAAACACCTCCACAAGGGAGCAGATTCCATTAAAGTCAAGCAGGGTTAAATTGCAGCTGCATTAAGATTGTCTGATTGAAATGAAATGAGAAAAAGATTTATAAGGGCTTCAAAGTACAGGCAATTTAAATGAATTTTTTTTACAGAACGAAGGAAAACCCCCAAACACAACAAAGCCTTCCAGAACTCTCACCCAGGTAAGAGGCTGCAGACAAAACTAATTAACACCAAAAACAAAACCACCCAAAAAGAAAACAAAAAAGTTTTCTTCAGCTCTAGGCAAGAATTCATAGAATGGTTTAGGTTGAAAGGGACCTTGAAGCTCATCCAGTTCCACCCCAGCTGCCATGGGCAGGGACACCTCCCACCAGTTCAGGTTGCTCAAAGCCTCATTCAACCTGGCCTTGAACACCTCCACACTATCCCTATGGTTTGAAAACCATCCCTCTTCCCAGCTCTGTGACTCAAGCCTCATCCCAGGGTCAAAGTAGCCACGGCCATGTGCTGTGGTACCTTCGATGAGGTCCTCGATGGCTTTCCTCACTCCTCTGTCAAAGGCTCGAGCGTCGGCAGGGCTTTGAAAAGTGAGCCCAAACTTTCTGTTGTCGACTTTCCAGTGGTGGAAGGTGGGGTTTGCCTTTGTATACACCAGGTCCTTCTTCACAAAGCACTCCAGCACCACCTGGAGAAGACCCAAGAGAGGAGCAAAGTTACTTTTCCCACTCCAAGTCACACAACCAGCACTGCCTCAGGCCTGGTCCAAAAGCAAGCCAAGTCACACCTTGTGTAAAGGCACATCCTGACCTAGCAAATGATGACTAACAAAACCAACAAAACCAAAAGCTGTTTCCAAAACCATTGTGCACTCATTCTTTTGCTCGTGCTTTTAAGTTGCTGCTTGGTCACTACCCCAGGAGCCTGTTTCAGACCCAGATCCAGTGTGGCACAGATTGCAGCTAGCCAGGGTTCAGCTGAAGGAAGAACCTCTTCCCTCAGCGATGTTGCTCAACAGAAACTTTGTCCTCCAGCAGCAGATTTAGGAGGTGCTGGAACACTCTCCTTACCCTTTTTTCCTCCCTCACCCTCAGCCAGACACTCATCTCAAGATCTGCTGTACCAAAACCCATCTCTAGTGTGATGTCTAGGGAGAACAGGAATGGCTTATTAGTTTTCCTCCATCCCCCAAAACTGTAAGCGTGGTTCCTAAATGGTGTCCAAAAAAGCCTCCTAAACAAAACAGTAGTGCAAAATACTAACTAGATACTAGAAGCCGATTTAAAAGAACAGTCTTTTTGAAAGCAAGCTAATTTCTGACTCAAATACTGCATTTTTCTTGCCCACATGCTGAGTTTGCAGAGCCTGTGCAAGGAGTGCTGTTTTTTTAAGCCAGCCCATCTCTTCACAGGAGCTAATTCAGAAGGATCAAATGTATCAACAAAAAAACCCCTGTAACACCTAAAATGGACCCGGGAATGAAGGAAAAGGCTTTCTTAATCTGAGTTGCATAAGGAAAAGAATCATAGACAGGTTGGGGTTGGAAGGGACCTTGAAGGTCATCCAGTTCCAACCCCCTGCCATGGGCAGGGACTCCTCTGACCAGCCCAGGTTGCTCAAGACCTCATCCAGCCTGGCCTTGAATACCTCCAGGGAGGGGACAGCCACAATTATCCTGGGCAACCTGTGCCAGTGTCTCCCCACCCTCACTGTTAAGAATTTCTTCCTAGCCTGCAGTCTCAATCTGCCTTCCTCCAGCTTAAACCTATTCCCTCTCATCCTGTCACCACAAGCCCTTGCAGAAAGTCCCTCTCCAGCTTCCATGTAGGCCCCTTTCAGGTACTGGAAGGCTGCTGTAACATCTCCCTGGAGCCTCCTCTTCTCCAGGCTGGAGAGAAGAAAGTTCTTTTTCAGATAAACAGCTACCAGGAGAAGCTGACTGCGTCAGTTGATAAGAGACAACTCATCTTCATCTTCTCACTCTGCTCCTTCAAACCTTGCACTGCATAAATAATTCATGGCCATTCCTGCGGCTTGCACCACATTACTCAGTGCGGTGTGACTGGCTCCATGGCTTCTTCACACTTCATTCTTTCCTCACCCTTCCTGGTTCTTAGGGGAAAAAAAACCAACAAAACCAATCCCCACACCAAAGGGGTGGTTTCCTCCAAAGGGATTCTTTGCACATGGGCTTCCAACCTGTTCTGCCCTTTCCAGGTGTCAGCAGGCCAAGCCAGACAGCCAAAGCTGGCAGTCTGAGGAGAGAGTGGGTTTGCTTTGTCCAGCCTGGTGGGTCCTTTGGGTTTGAAAAACCCCCAGACTTGTACAAGAACACAATAGCAACAGATCTGGGATAATTCCCATTGTAAGAATAGAGGAAAGTTGAACCAGGGTCAATTACCAATTTGTCTTTCTGCCTTTCACCATGGATTAGAAATCCACTTCTTCCATTGCCCTCTGGGTATGTGACCTTGCAGACGCCAACTCTACTGAGACCACCTCCTTCTTGCGGCAACCAGCCCCCACTGGAGTCATCTCGGGTCATAACCACAGCTTTGACTCGCACAATATAGCTGTCACTGCAAGGGCAACAAGAGAGAAACAAAACCTCTGGTGAGCATCACACAGTCCCATCACAGCCTTCTCCTGAAGGTGCTTTAGCCAGCGCCCATCTGGCCTCAACGCGGTTTCTGTTCGGGATGGAAGTCCATCTCTGTGACAGAGCCACCACTGTTCAAGACACCACAGGAATGAGACCCATCAAATGGCAAGGAAGGAAGCCACTGAGTTTCCAATACACAGATGAAACATCCCACAGTCCTGGAAACCTCTTACACTGCTGGGGAGAGGGATGATGAAAGCAGAGCAAGCCAAGAAGTGCACAGGGGATGCACTGGGGCATAGGTCTCCGAAGTTCTGGAAAAGCACACACAGCCTAAATAGCTCACGAACAAAGAGGTTAGGTTGGAACAAATTACTGAAGTGTTCTTTGTAAGACACTCAAATTCCTCTGCAGCTGGGAGAGCCTACGGGGAAAAAAACAAAACTCAAGTGTGGCTCCAGCTGGCACCTCAAACAAAAGCAAACGGGAATCATCTCAGATTAGATGACACCACAGGACACTTCTCAGGGACATTACATCCCTGAAACAGCTCCACCACCATTTTCAAGGAGTTTTCAAAGGCAGTATGTCATAACTTCACAAGAAACTATCCTAGAAGCACTTGAGAGTTGGACATAAGCCACCACAGCATGGTGAGCTATCAGCCACACACAACCACGGCACTGTCAACTACAGAGCCACTGAGATGCCCACTAGTGCCCACAACGGTGCCACAGGGCACTTAAACCTGGGCAAACTGGGAACATTAACAGTGGTTAAGAAAAAAGACATGCAGAGCAAATTGCCTAGGAATTGTCCATTGTCAGGCCACCAGTAGGAAGCTCAACCAGGAGAGGTTCAGGCTCAGACAGGTATAGTCCTTCAGAAAAAGACATTCCTCCCTGAGGAAAGCTCTGCATCCAGATATTTCATTTACAGATTCAGACATGGAATGGTTTAGATTGTAAGAGACTCTAAAGATCACGTAGTTCAAACCCCTCTCCATAGGCAGGGACACCTTCCACTGGTCCAGGTTGTTCGAGGTCTCATCTAACCTGGCCTTGAACACCTCCAGGGAGGAGGTAGCCACAACCTCCCTAGGCAAACTATTTCAGTGTCTCACCACCCTCACTGTCCAGAATTTCCTCCTAATCTCCAGTCTAAGCCTGCCTTCCTACAGCTTCAATCCATTCCCTTGTTTCCCAGCACCCTGCATAACATGAGGAGAGAAGATGCCCTTTGTGCCCAGCATGAGAAGCAGCAATAGCTTCCTTCATTCTGCACCAGGCAGAATGACCTCTTGTTCCAGATACAGGTTATGCATCACTTCTGCAATCCAAGTGCTAAGACTTGAAGTCTGACTTCCCCTTTCTCTAACATGAGCAGATTTATGTCCTGCTTAAGCAAGCTGCCTCACAGATCCTACTCAAAGGCAGTTCTGATGATAGAGCAAGGGAGGCAGCAAGCATGGGGGTTGGACTTTATGATCTCCTTGGGTCCCTTCCAACCCCTAACGTCCTGTGATCTTCTGGGCAGAGGTGCCTTGGACCAGGCTCATCTTTTCTGCAGCCAGCCACATCTCACAAACCACAGACTGCTGTTATCCCTTTGCCAGCTCTGTCCTATAGAGTGCCACTAGCTCTGCACAATGAAGGCAGCACACAGATGAATCATAATATAACTCAGGTTGGAAAGCACCTCAGAGATCACTGAGTCCAACCCCCCTGCCATGGGCAAGGACACCACTGAACTAGCCCAGGTTCCCCAAGGCCTTATCCAATCTGGCCTTAAACACCTCCAGGGAGAAGGCATCCACAACCTCCCTGGGCAACCTGCTCCAGAGCCTCCCTCCTTCTTCCTCATCTCCAGTCTAACCCTGCTCTCCCTCAGCTTCAAATCATTCCCCCTTGTCCTCTCTCTAGACACCCTTAGGAAAAGTCCCTCCGCAGCCTTCCTGGAGGATCCCTTCAGGTATTGAAAGATGCTTAAAGTTCATTCTCTGTTGTCTGGAGAACTTAGCACAGGCTGCCAAAACACTTTCCAGTATATTCACATGCATAACACACACAGCTGACACACAGCATTCAGAGAGATGAGAGCTAACATCCCAAAGAGTGGTTTCACTCTTGTGCCCATTAAGCAGCACCCTGCTACAGAGCAAGTGTGTCCTACACAGGCTGGATGGATGAGCTGAGGTCAGTTGTATGAGAATCAATGAGTCTAAGTGCTGGGTCCTGCACTTAGGTGACAACTCCATGAACACTCCAAGCTTGGGGCAGAGTGGCTGGAAATCTGCCCAGTAAAGAAAGACCTGGGGGTGCTGGTCAACAGCCAGCTGAACATGAGCCAGCAGTGTACTCAGGTGGTGAAGAAGGCCACCAGTATCCCGGCTTGGAGGGGGAAGGGTGTGAGCAGCAGAACCAGGGAAGTGATTGTTCCCCTGTACTCAGCATTGGTGAGGCCATAGCTTGAGTACTGGGTTCAGCTTGGGAGCCCTCACTCCAAGGAAGACACTGAGGTGCTGCAGTGTGTTCAGAGAACCAATGACGCTAGTGGAAGGTCTAGAGCACAGGTCTGGTGAAGTGCAGCTGAGGGAACTGCAATTGGTTAGTTTGGAGAAAAGGAGGCTGAGAGGAGACCTTCTGGCTCTTTACAACTCCCTGAAAGGAGGTTTTCCTATTAACAAGTGATGCCTCAAATTGCATTAGGGGAGATTCAGGTTGGAGATCAGGAGAAACTTCTTCACTGGAAGGGTTCTCAAATTTTGGAACAGGCAGGTTCCCCAAGGAGGTATCTGAAAGATGCAGTGCTGAGGGACATGGTTTGGCCCCAGACTTGGGAGTTACTGATCTGAAAGGTCTTTTCCAACCAAAATAACTCCGTGATTTCCATGCTTCCATCACCTCTTGGCAATTCCTCTAGTCTCATAACTGCGTTTGAATACTGCTGCAGGACTGTACACTGAATCTAATTCTCCTGACTATCTCTGTCCAGTCTGGTGAGGCACAGAGCCATATGATTTTCATCTCCAAATCTACACCATATCATGACCTGTGGCTCTCACAGCCTCTGCCACCGAGGCCACTGATTTCACCCACATGCCAATACAAACTGTGTTCCTCCCATCTTCAAGATGGGAACCTTAAATACCTCAATGCAGAAAATCTAGTTTGCATGCCCCTACCATAAGCAGGTACCTCTGCTCCCCTATTAGAAAAGAACTTGGCCCAGCAGAAGCTTTCATTTTTGCAAGGTAGCAGCAGGGCTCCTGCTCTGTTGGTGAAATCCCTTAGCATGTGTTCCTGAATGACCAAGTCAGCAGTGACACTGCACTCCCTGGAGAGTCCTGTCCCCAGGTTTGCTTTGCTCCAGCGAGAGGCACATATTTCCCAATGTGCAACCTCTGCCAAGGCACTTGGGGCAAAGAAATTAAGGACATGAAGAAAGGTGGTTGAGTCTTCTTAGGGATCAACATCTTGGGTTTTGTCACTCATTTCACAGTCACAGATTTCATCGAATTGGGATTGACCCTTCAGGAGCATCTTGGCCAACGCCCCCAGCACTCAGCAGGGACACCTCCGACTACAGCAAGCTGAACAGGGACATCCCAAGTCTGATATTCAATGTCTCCAGGGATGGAGGCCTTAGCCACAGGCCTGGGCAGCCTGAAGTCATCACTCCTTGTGCAGAACTTCCTCCTGATGTCCAGTCTAAATCTGCTCCGCTCCACTTTCAAACCATTGCCCTCATCCTGTCACTCCAAGTCCTTCTAAACATCCTTCATTAACGTCTCCTTCAGGTATTGAAATGTAGCTCTAAGGTCTCTCCAAGATCCTTCTGTTCTGCAGGCTGAACAGCCACAACTCTCTCAGCCTGTCCCCACAGTAGAGGTTCTCCAGGCCTCTGAGCATCTTTGTGGATTCCTCTGAACCAGCTCCAGCAGCTCCCTGTCTCTGTTGTGTTGGGCACCACATCTGGACACAGCACTGCAGGTAAGGTCTCAGCAGAGGAGGGCAGAGGGGCAGGATCCTCTCTCTCCATCTCTGGCCACACTGCTTTGGTTGCAGCCCAGGCTGCCCTCAACGTTCTGGGCTGACAGTGCTCATTGCTGCCTCCTGCCCAGCTTCTCACCCACCAGCACCTCCAAGTCCTTCTCTTCAGGGCTGCTCTCAATCTCATCACCCTCTCGCCTTGACTGATACTGAGGATTGGCCTGTCCTAGGTGCAGGACCTCGCCCGTGGCCTTATTGAAGCTCATGAGGTTCTCCTCAGCCCAACTCTGCAGGGTCTCTCCAGACAGCAGTTTGTCTTTCAGTCTTACCAACCACATCACTCAGCTTTGTATCACCTGTGAATGAGGTCTCAGAAGCTGCAAGCTGAATTTTCAAGACTTCCTTTACTTTTCTATGTCAAGTTCTTGCCTGCTGTTTCCAGCCCCAAGCCTAGACCAGGCAATGCTTCTTTCCCTCACAACAGTGTTGATAAATACTTGGAAGGTACTCAAATATTCCAAGTCCATATAAGGAATTGTACTAAATTGCTTATTTTCTTTGCTGTTTCAGCAAGGACTTCACCAAGGTGTGTTGGTTTGAGCTAATTGGAGAATGTGAGTGAGAAATTAGACTATTGCCTGAGAGAGAGAGTTAAACATAGCGTGTCACTTCACCCAGTTTCACTGAGACAGAGAAAAGAAGGTTGTTTTGGGAAATGTTCCCAAAACACCCAGATAAGCCAGTCTGCTTGCAGAGTCAGTCGAGCTTGGGTCCTTGCTGGCTCCAGCAGCTTCTTTCCTTGGTCTCTCTGCCTTTGAACTAATCCAGAGTTTAAATCACTAAAATGACTAATTTTTCCTCCTATCATTAATCTCCCTGATCTTCAGCTTATCTGCAGCATCATCAAGTGGTGAGATAAAGCTGGGGGAAGGGGGGGAAGGTGGTAGGGGGGTTTGGTTTCCCTCTCTTGGGGATTTTGGTCTCCAGGAGGGGTGTGGTGTCTGTATTCCCTTTTTTACTGTATATTTCTGTAAATATCTGTTATATCTTGTAAATATTTGCTTGTATATTTGCATTGCTGTAAATTTATTAACTTCCAGTGTGTTTTTCTGAGTTTTAGCCGGGGTTTTAAAAGGTGGGGGGGGGCAGGTCACTGCAAACCCACTACACAAGGCTCTGACTGATTGAGAGCATCTAAAAGGCAAGGCAGAGAAGCACCAATTTGCAAATCCCATGTGAATGTCACGGCTGAAGCCTCGGTGGGCACCAAAGCGGTGACACGATCATGCTCAAAGCCATCCAACTTGCACTTTTATCACAGCTCCAGGAGAAACAGTTAATGAAAATACTGGGTCCATTCCCATTAATGAGATAGCTGCTGCTGAAGTAACAGAGTGAGCAATGAAACAACTAAAGCAACACACTGCAGCCTCAGTTCCCCTTATTTTATTGACGCCTTCAAACTCTGAGACTGCTCTAACTGTGGGGTTTGTGGCCTGGGCACTGCGCATTTCATGCAAACTACTCTTAATTACACTCTCAATTGGAACACTTTGCTATCTTAACCCTACCTATCTGTCTTCGACAGCCTTAAAAGCTTAGGAAGAAAGTATCTGCAGGGATTACCCAGCTGCATGGCAGCTGGCCAGCGTGTTCCAGGGCTGCTCCAGGTTGCTTGCCTGCCCCACCCAGAGCAAAACAAAACAAAACCAAACCACCATAATGAACTCGAGGAGTTAAAGGTAATGCAGAAAACCCTCTGCTGTTTTTCTTGGAAGGAAAAGAGAGCTCTTTAAAAATTATAGCTCATGGGTGTGAAGAGATACCTATAAAAAAGCCCATTAAAAACACAAACCCAGAATGCATATGTGTGTAGCTGCTGACACTCTTCCCAGCCAAGAAGTGGGTGAGTGATTGCCTTTACTCTAACTGAACTATGATTACGCTAGCCAGAGACTAACTTTTACAAAGCATTTGTGCATCTGCAATAGGAGATGTTGCTGACACTGTGCTCTGCTCTGAGAGGAACTTGTGTCCAGCTCTGGAGCCCTCAATGCAGGAAAGACATAGACCTGATGGAGTGGCTCCAGAGGGAGCTGGAGTGTTCAGCCTGGGGAAGAGAAGGCTCAAGGGACACCTAATAGTGGCTTGCTGATACCCGAATGGAGCCTACAAGAAGCCTGCAGAGGGACTGTTTGCAATGGCCTGCGGTGACAGGACAAGGGGCAACAGTTTAAAATTAGAGCAGAGCAGATTTAGATCGGATCTTAGGGCCAAGTTCTGCACTGTGAGGGTGCTGGAACACTGCAATAGGTTGTCCAGGGAGGTAGCTGAAGCCCATTCCCTGGAGATATTCATGGTCAGGCTTGACAAGGCTCTCAGGAACCTGATCTACTTGGAGAGGTCCCTGCTGAGTGCAAGGACTACATGACCTGTGGAGGTCACTTCCAACCCCAACCATTCTATGACTCTATGTTAAAAGCTGATTTAAAAGTGCTCTCCTCCAGCATGCACGAGCCACATGAAGTGCAGCCAGCACCATCCAGTGCTCTCTGACATGAGCCACATCACCTTAAGCAAATAGTCCAACCAGCTTACTGATTCCCTCTGAGTCACAAAGAATCATACAGTTGCTTTGTTTGAAAAAGACCTCCAAGATCACTGAGTTCAACCTTCCACTTAAGACCACCATGGCCACCAAACCATGTCCCAAAGTGCCATGGCCACAGGTTTCTTCAACACCTTCAGGGGTGGTGACTCCACCACCTCCCTGGGCAGCCTGTTCCAATCTCTGAGCAGTCTTGCAGGAAGGAAATTGTTCTTAATCTCCAACCTAAACCTCTCCTGGCATAATTTCAGCCCATTTCCTCTTGTCCTATCACCTGATACAAGGGCAAAGAGACTAACCTCACCTCACTGCAACTTCCTTTAAGGAAGCTGTAGAAAGCAATGAGTTCTCTCCTCATCTTCCTCTTCTCCAGGCTGAACAGCCCCAGTTCCCTTAGCTGTTGCTGAACCAGACCTTTCTCCAGACCCTTCACCAGTTTTGTTGCTCTTATCTGAACATGCTTAAGCACCTTGGTGTTCTTCTCATAATGAGTGGCCCAAAACTGATACCACTATTCAAGGTGCAGCCTTACCAGTACTATCTACAGGGGCACAATCACTTCCCTATTCCTGCTTTTGAGACTATTCCTGATCCAGGGCAGGATGCTGTTTGCCTTCTTGGTCACCTGAGAACATTGCTGGCTCATATTCAGCCACTTGTCAACCAGACATTCAGCACCCAAACCACTTCCTGGACATCTTCCATAATTCAACAGTGTTTTTCTCTCTGGACAGGCTAGTAGACCAAACAGAAGCTTCCATGCTAACACAGTGCTTCAGTATCTTCCTCCTTTCTTCATTTCGCAGCCAGAAGGAATGTAGGTCTCAGGCAGAAAGGTAATTGCACGTAATGGGTTTCAAAATGATGGACTGCATCACCGTTCCCAGACTCCAGATTTCAGGGAAGCAGGACAGCTTCAGGACAGCACAAGTCTGACAAAGCAACAGCAGCAGATGCTGGGCTGTTAGCTGAACTCAACTGCAGACACTGGGCGCTTCACCACCATTTCAACTGCACGGATCCATGCAAACCTGGCTTTAGGATTGCCGAAGCTCTGCCTGAGCTGGATGCACTCCAGGGTGCTCTGCCCCTGCCCCAGCTACTCCCAACATATGCCGTTAAAGCCATTGAATTGTCAGGGCTGGAAATGACCTCAAAGGATCATCTAGTTCCAACCCCTCCCGTGCCATAGGCAAGGATACCTCACACTAGGTCAGGTTGCTCAGAGCCCCGTCCAGCTTGACCTTAAAGGCCTCCATTCTGTTCTACCCTGGTGATTCACTGGGAATTCGATTGCAAAGATCACGTCTGGAGTTCATCCCACAGCCACAGAGCACAGGCATTACGGGAAGGTCATGAAAAGCCTGCAATTTAGGGACTGCTGCTTTCTTTATCTGAGAAACAGAAGGGAGGTTGTGGATAACTCCTCCCTGGAGGTGTTCAAGGCCAGGTCTAGTTGAGGGATGTCCCTACTCATAGCTAAGGAGGTTGGAGTAGATGACCTCTGAGGTTCCTTCCAACCTGAGCCATTCTATGAAAATCAAGTTGCTATTTTGATATAATTTTGATTTCCAGCAGGCTCAAAGCTTTATTATTAACTATCAGCAAGGGGATTAAAAAAAACCAAAAAATTACAGCACTCTGCTCAAACCCAACATTAAAATGGAGCCTTTAGAAAACCATGGAAAACCTTCCAATTTTGCCTTGCTTCTCACCTCTGCATCACCCCAGGAACACAAACCCACTGTGTCTGTAACGCACCAATGGTAAAACCAATTTGTCCTTCAAAGCCAACACCGTAAGAATTGAAAGGCATCTGTGAAATTTTGGGTTCTACCTGGTCAGAGTGAATATAAAACATTTCAATTTCCACATGCCTTGCTCCAGAGATGCTGGCTGAGCCCTGCAATATGCCTGGTCCCGGGCTACAGCATTTTTGAACAGAGTAACCCTACAAGCTCAATTTCAGGACATCTCTCTGTCTCAACAAAATGGGAAAACTTTGTTGGCATTCAGCATTTCCTCCCAGCTTGCCTCCAACTCCCCAATTCATACTTGGCTGCTGGACTGAGTTTGGTTTTGTGTATACTGACCATTTCAGGAGAAAATAAAACCAACCACAACCTCCCCAAAAAAAGGGGGGAAAAAATCATATTAACTCCAAGAACTCTGCTAGCTGCAGCAGCAAACAAGGTGGAAGAGGAAAATCCTGCCCCAAAGGAAGCATCTGTGCAGGATTTGTAAATCCCCAGCAGTGTCACAGGGCACACAGTGTCCTACCTGTGCATCCTATCAAGCAGCACAGAGAAGTTTTGCACCCAGGTTACTCAGTGCTGGGGTTTTCCTGCTGAGCACTGCCCAAAGTCTTGTGTGCAGCAAAAAAGCCCAACCCAGCAGGGTGATCACTCTGATGAACTCACAGAGTCCTGGAGGCAGCAGGGATGCTCAATTACTGAAGTGTCTTCAACCCTCCAAAGCTTGTCTTGATATGGGATGCATGGCCTCAAACAAGGGACACAGATTCCGGAGGCTGGAGCAAACTCAAAGTACCACCTTTTATTTTTCCATTCCCTGATGCCTTTCTAGTTCTAGAGCACCTCCAAAGGCAGAATAGAGAGAGGTCAGGTCACAGAATCACAGAACGTTAGGAGCTGGAAAGGACCTTGAAAGATTATCCAGTCCAACTCTCCTGCCAGAGCAGCTCATCATCCAGGGCAGGTCACATAGGAATGCATCCAAGTGGGTTTGGAATGTCTCCAGAGGGGAGACTCCACAACCTCTCTGGGCAGTCTGCTCCAGGACTCTGTCACCACAAAGAAGTGAAAAGTTTCCCCTCCTGTTCCATGGCACCCTCTCTGCTCCAGCTTGCCCCCAGTACTCCTTGTCCCGTCCTTGGCCATCCCTGAGCACAGCCTGCCTCTGTCCTCCCAACACTGACCTGCACATCTTTAGCAGCAGGAATGCTGCTCTGGGCTGGACTTTGTGGCTCTGAGCTGGACTCTTCCAAACAGTTCCCTGAGGTTCTTCATGAACTGAGGGGCCCACAACTGGACACAATATTCCACAGCTAGTCCACAGGTCCTCTGCAGACAGTAGCCAGCAAGCCTGTGTTTGCTTCCAGTGCTACATCCCATCCAGAAATCCCCCTTAGGAAAGATTAATTTTGCTTTGTTTTATTTTTGGAAGAAAAAGGACTTCTCCAAAAAAAGCCAGGACACCTGCAGCAATCCAGCCCCTGCCTCCACAGCTCCTTCAAACACAGGCAATGAGGAACAAAGGAACCCTTTCACCAAAGGGTTTGCTAAACATTTGAGGCTGATTTTACTGAGTTTACAAGAAACAGCTCTATCCTAACTTGCTCCAATGAGATTTCATAATCCCATAATTATTTCAGATCCTTCCAGGAAGGACTTGGAAAAGAAATACTTAAAATATGTATTTTTCTCTATATATATCCAAAACAGCAGACAGGCAGAAAACCTATAATGAAGATTGTGAATTATTCTATTGATTTCTTTCATATATAGAATTTTTTTCCCTGTTTTATATATTTTATTCCCCCCCACACACCCTGTTTTGTAAAATGACGCAGACTAAAGCATCAGCTTCTGCCACCAGAGTAGCTCTGGCACTTCATTTTCACAGTGCAACCTCCCAACTCATTTGGAGGCACCAAACTAGGGTATGAGAGCCATTTTCTGCTGCAGACAAGGCCCCTGGCCCTTGCTTATAGAATAGAAGCATAGAATTGTTTTGGTTGGAAAAGCCCTCTAAGATCATCAGGTCTAACCATCAACCCAACACCAGCACAGCCATTCAACCATGTCCCCAAGTGCCATGTCCACACATTCCTTAACACTTCCAGGGATGGTGACTCCATCACCTCCCTGGGCAGCCTGTTTCAATCCCTGACCACTCTTCAGCAAATAAATTTTTCCTAATATCCAACCCTGGTGCAACTGGCAAAAGGTTTTTTAGAAGACAAAAAAACAAATCCAAGTGGGCAAGCAAAGATCCACTGACACAGCTCAAGCACGCTGATTTTAATGGCTATGCCTGGAAATCAGCTTTCTATGCAACCAGTACTGAACTAACGGAGTCTGAGTGCTCCAGGGGCAGATTTAGGACCAAAGGAAATGCCCCAGGCTGTGCCAGAGGAGGTTGTGGTTGGATATTAGGAAAATTTTCTTCCCTTCAAGAGTGGTCAGGGATTGGAACAGGATGCCCAGGGAGGTGGTGGTGGTGGAGTCACAACCCTTAGAGGTGTCCAAAAACCACAAAGACGTGGCACGGTTTAGTGTGCAGAGCGATGGTTGGGAGTGATCTTAGAGGTCTATTCCAACCTTAATGAGGCTATGAGGGATTTCCTCCTCCCATACGTGTTGATTCACCTCAATAACATCTTGCTGAATCTGTGTCAGAGCTGTCAAAAGCCACAGCAGAAGCTGTGAAAGAAACACCACCAGAAACAATTTTTCCCTAAGAGAGCCACAGCACCACTGGGATGCATGTTAAGGACAACACTTCGTATGAGCAACCATTCAACAGTCACAGAATCATTTAAACTGGAAAAAGACATCTAAAGACCATCAAGTCCAACTGTCAAGCCAACACCACCACGTCCACTAACCATGCACCAAAGTGCCATGTCTATGTTATTTTTTTTTTTGATGACTCCAAGGGTGGGCATTCAACCACCTCCCTTGGAAGTCTGTCCCAATCTTTGAGAACTCTTTCAGTGAAGAACTTTATTCTAATAGCCAACCTAAACCATCTCTGGGGCAACTTGAAGCCATTTCTTCCTGTCGTATAAATAAAATGCCTTGGGGGGGGAAAAAAAAAAAAATCAGAGTGAACCTTCTTCTCCCTGGAGAACTGAATTACCTCAGGAGCTCTTTGCAGCTTTGTATGGTGGCTGCATTGTCAGAGATTGCAAATCACAGGCCTGGGGTTTGGGACTGGCTTGTAGTTATTTATATACAGTCTGGAGGAGAAGGCCTTGGGGGTGTCAGTTGGTGCCAGCACTGGTCGCTGGCAGCATCCAGAGCAGGGAGAGCAGCAGCACAGGGAGGGGATTCTGCCCTTCTGCTCTGTTCAGACCACATCTGCAGCACTGCCTGCAGCTCTGTGGCCCCCTAGACTGGAGCAGCTTCAGAGAGGCCATAAAGATGATCAGAGAGCTGGAGAACCTCCCCTGTGGGGGACGGGCAGGGAGAGTTGAGGCTGTTCAGCCTGGAGAAGAGAAGGCTGTGGGGAGACCTTTGATCAGCCTTCTCCAGTACCTGAAGTGCTACAGGAGAGCTGGGGAGGGACTTTTTGCAAGAGCTTGGAGCGATAGCATGAGAGGAAATGGATTGAAGCTGGAAGAGGGCAGATTGAGACTGGAGATTAGGAAAAAATACTTGACAGTGGGGGTGGGGAGACACTGGAACAGGTTTCCCAGGGTGGTTGTGGATGTCTCCTCCCTGGAAGCAATGAAGGCCAGGCTGGATGAGACCTTGAGCGACCTGTTCTAGTGGGAGGTGTCCCTGCCCATGGCAGGGGGTTGGAACTGGATGAGCTTCAAGATCTCTTTCAACCTAAACCATTCTATGAATCTGTAAGTTTTATATTAAAAAAAAAAAAAAAACAAACCCAAAACTTTCTTCAAAATTGTTTAATGGAAGAAATCATTGTTGCTGCTCACATCAGCATGCCTTAGAAAGCTGTGAGGAGCAGCAAGCCCAACGAAGGTTGAATTCATTAAGACAGTATGTTTTAATAATTTACCCTGCATCTCCTGCAGCTGGCCAGGTGAGAGCTGCACACTCAAGTCCTCCCTGTTGTCATGCAAGGGGACAAAATATTAGCAGATTTCAAGGAAAGCTAATTAGTGCTGTAATGAGAAAGTGAGTTGCCATTACAGGGCAGATGGTCTTTGTTTTGTATCACATGCAAGATAAGCAAAAAGCACATGAAGGCTTAGCCAATCACACAGGTAGCTGCATGAGATCTGCATCCTCAACTGAATTCACCAAGCACTCCTCCACCTCTGAAAAAAAGGTCACAAGCAAGTTCTCCTCTAATTTTCTCTATCATAGATGACCATCAACACTCCACTGATGTCATCTTGTGTGAACTGAGTGGTGCTGCTAAGGCAAAAATAAGAAACAAAAGCATGGCAACTGCGTTTCAGCTTTTCAAGTTCCACCACAGAATGTCAGGGGCTGGAAGGGACCTCCAAAGCTTATCCAGTCCAAACCCCCTGCTGGAGCAGGATCACCTATAACAGGTCACACAGAAACATGTCCAGGCAGGTTTTGAATATCTCCAGGGAGGGACACTCCACAACCCACCTGGGCAGCCTGTTCCAGTGCTCTGTCACCCTCACAGAGAAAAATTCCTCCTCATGTTTCCATGGAACTTCCTATGTCTCGGCTTCCACCCGTTGCCCTGTGTTCTGTCATTGGGCATCACCCAGCAGAGCCTGGCTCCATCCTTCTGGCACTCGCCCTGCACATCTTTATAAGCACTGATGAGGTCATCTCTCCATCTCCTCCTCTCCAAGCCCCAGCTCTCTCACACTCTCTTTGTAACAGAGATGTTCCTTTCCCTTCAGCACAGAGCCACAAAGACGATGGACTCTGTCAAGCAGTTCCATGCCTCTCTTGAACTGGGGGACTCAGAACTCAACACGGGACTCCAGCTTCCTTATTTTGAAAGACAAAGAGGATTTGCTACTGCTTACCAAAACCTGCAGAAAAATGTGATGAAAAACCATACCCAGTTTGGCAGCTGATGTTATTTCCACACCACCTTCTTCCTCATCTGATGAGTTTTTGCTGTCACGTGTACGCACCACTGTGATATATCAAAGAATGGTTTAGTTTGACAAAGACTTCCCAGGGAGGTGGTGGAATCACCAGCTCTGGAGGTGTCCAAAAGCTGTGTAGAAATGGTACCTTGGGACGCGATTTAGTGGGAATGGTGGTGTTGGGTTGATGTTGGGTTGATGATGGTTGGTCTTGATCATCTTAGAGGCCTTCCCCAAGCTTAATGATTCAATAATAAGGGAGAACCTCATCACCCTCTACAACTGCCTGAAGGGAAGTTGTAGTAAGGTGGGGGTCAGGCTCTGCTCCCAGGCAACTTCTTACAAGGGCATGGCCTGAAGGTGTGCCAGGAGAGGGTTAGGCTGGATGTTAGGAAGTACTTCCTTGGGGACAGAGTAAATAGACTAGAATGGACTGCCCAGGGAGGTGGTGGATTCGCCACCTATGGAAGTGTTGAAGGAAAGACTGGATGTGGCACTCAGTGACATGGTCCAAACTTGAACACAGGAAGCTCCACCTAAACCATGAGGAGGAAATTCTTTCTTTGAGGGTGCTGAAGCACCAGAGCAGACTGCCCAGAGAGGCTATGGAGTGTCCATCTCTTGAGACTTTCAAAACCCACCTGAACATACTCCTGTGTGATCTCTAGATGAACCTGCTTTGGCAGGAGGTTGGACTTGATCTCCAGAGGTCCCTTCTAACACCTACCATAGCATGGCAATGTGATCATGTGACACAGAATCAATGACAGCCTGGGCCACCAAAATAAATTATTCCATGAGCAATCTTACTCAAAAATGCAAACTCTGACCCACAAAGAACCCTTCCCAGCCCCACCCCCTCCAAGCCTCCCTTGTTCAGCCCAAACAACCTGCATTTCCCCCCAGTCCGCTCCATTCTGACGTGCAGAATGCAGCTGTATTTATCTCCCCCCATAAATATCCTCCCTGACATGCAGGGGACAAATACAAAGGCCTGACAATATTTTTGAAATATAAAACAAGTTCCCTGTGACTGGATTCCAGCTGAATCTGTTTCAGAGGAGGGGGGAGGGAATAAGTGAGATAAATTGTTGTCTAAATCTAAAAGGTTTTTATCTCTTGCCAGGTAAATGCATATTTTAATAAAACAGGATAAAAGAAGACATTCTTAACTACATCAAAACCAGTATTCAAAGAAGCAAAGAAGGGCAGAGGTTGGAAGGGTCCTCTGGAGACCATCCATTTCAACCCCTCTGCTAAAGCAGGGTCACCCAGGGCAGGCTACACAGGAACACATTCAGGTGGGTCTTGAAAGCCTCTAGAGAAGAAGACTTCATAACCTCTCTGAGCAGCCCTGTTCAGTGCTACAGCTCCCTCACATCAAAGAAGTTCTTCCTCATGTTTAGATGGAATGTCGGTGTTCCAGTTTGTGACCATTGCCCCTTGTCCTACCACAGGACATCACTGAAGAGAGCTTGGCCCCTTCTTAACACCCACTCTTTAGATACTTATAAACATTAATCAGATGCCCTCTCAGTCTTCTCCAGACTACATAGCCCCAGGTTTCTCAATCTTTCCTCACCAGACAGGTGCTCTGGTTCCTTCATCATCCTTAGAGCCCTCAGTTACATCCCTGTTCCTCTTCAACTGGGGAGCCCAGAACTGAACTCAGTACTCCAGATAATGTCTCACCAGGGCAGAAGGGTAATGAGAACCTCCCTTGACCTCCTGGCCACATTCCTCTTAATGCACCCCACATGCCATTGGCCTTCTTGGCCACAAGGGTACACTGAGTTTGTCTTCCAAATCTCTAACTCCCTTATGCCCTAAAATCTATCCATGGAGAGGGACATCAAGGGATACAGCTTCCAGGGCAGCATTTGCCTTCCTCCTGGCACTTAAGAGAGAGAAAGGGAGCGCATGCTACCACAGAATGATTAAGGTTGGAAAAGACCTCTAAGACCATCAAGTCCAACTTTCAACCCAACACCTACGTGGCCACGTCCCAGGGTGTCTGTCCTATCTACTTATCTTTTGAACACCTCCAGAGATGGCGACTCCACCGCCTCACTGGGCAGCCTGTTTCAGCACCCCACAATCAAAACTCACTTGCTCCCATGCTAAACTGTTCCTTGTGACCAAAACCTCCGTGAAAGCAGAGAAGACAGCCTGTGTCTCACAGAAGTAGTCCCAGAGGTCACTGATCAATTGTATGTTCATTTGGGGAAGATTGAGGCAGGGAGGCAGAGGGAAAAGTTCTGCAGTGATACCCAGTGAGAGCAGTCAGACATGTACCTGCTTGGGGGTGTAATTTCCTCCACGTTTTACACCCTGACTGCTCCCCTTCAGCACCGTTGCCACTGCCAGTCTCCCGTTCTGTGCCTGCTGCCCTGTGTCCCTGCTGGCTGCCATCGAGAGAGGGAAGGATAAGGGAGCATTTTCCTTCCCACCACCCCCCACCACCCCTACCCTGGCCCCAACCCCCTCCTAGATTCAGTCTCCTTGAGGGATGTGCTGCATTGTACTGGGTGAGTCATCCCAGAGGTATTCTGCATATTACAGCCCTGGCCCGACCATTACTCATCCTTAACATCCTCCCTGCTCCAAGAGCACGCAGCAGACCAAAGATCCTTGCTTCCCCGACCTGCATATGGGCTGGGAGGAAGAAAAAAAAAAAAACAGAACCAAATTGAAATACAACCATCATAAACTAATAACAGGGGTGCTCAGCAGAGGCTGACAGGGCACATATGCTGCTGAGAGGCTGCAGCAGAGCAGAGGGCACATCACCACTCAGCCAGGCCTGCAAACAGGTCCAAAGTTGAAAGCCTGTGTTGTCATCTATGGTAACCCCAGCTGCCCTTTACTCCCCAAAAGCTGCTACCACAGCGCTGGGACCAAGGGTCCAAACAACTCAACCGACCTGGGGGGGAAAGCACTCAGCCTCCCAACCTGCCTGTCTCCATGGCAGCTTTTAACAGGATTTGAAATACTTCCAGTTTGCAACAGATTAGTGTTTATAAATACCAGCTATAGGTCCTTAAGTACCACACCTCCGCAGGCAACCCACGCCACCAAAGTGCCAGCACAACCCCAGCCCTGGGCACCAGTTCCATTTCATTTCATAGAAAGGCTTGGGTTGGAAGGGACTTCAAAGATCATCCAGTTCCAATCCCCCCTGCAGTTAAATCATAGAATGGGTTGGGTTGGAAGGGACCTCAAAGATCATCCAGTTCCAACCCCCCTGCCACGGGCAGGGACACCTTCCACCAGCCCAGGCTGCTCAAGGTCTCATCCAACCTGGCCTTGAATGCCTCCAGGGAGAGGACATCCATGACCTCCTTGGGCAACCTGTTAGAGTGTCCCATCCACTACAAAACTGCTCTCAAGCCCTCCTTTGCTGCCCAAAAGCTTTCATAAGTGCTTGAACTCTTTGCTCAGCCAGTGTCTCACCCACCACACACCATCCAAGCTATATGGTCATCCCTAAATGCCCTTTCATTTTCTTAAAGCAGAAATGTTGCTCAGGAACTGCCTCTGCACCAATCACAAGAAAAACTGTGGGGCTACGAAAGCAGCTTGTAAAAATACTTGCCCAGTTACTAAACTAATCTACATTGATGACTGGGCAAGAGGGGGAAAGAAAGTTAACCGAAGTGGTTCTAGGTTCAGCTGCTTCTGCATTCCTTCAACCCAAACTGTTACAGCCTCCAACTGGGGCAAAGATCTTTTTTCTTTATTTGTGGGCAAGGTGATGCTGTCTGACAGCATCCTCTAGGAAGGCTGCGTTCTTGTTTCACAGAACACTAGAATCATAGCACTTGAAAACATTTAGGCTTGGACCACGGAAACACTAAGCTTGAGACCACTGAGGTCTGAATCCAGTATCAGTGTTCAGATCCCAGATTGCACAGAGGATGCTAAGGACATCCCAAATTCACAGATTCATAGACTGGTTGGGGTTGAAAAGGACCTTGAAGATCATCCAGTTTCAATCCCCCTGCCATGGGCAGAGTCATCTCCTACTACCCCAGGTTGCTCAAGGCCTCATACAGCCTGGCCTTGAGGAGGAATCCAGGGAGGAGGTGTTCATGACTTTCCTGGGCAACCTGTGCCAGTGTCTCACCATCCTCACTGTCAAGAATTTCTTCCTAGTCTCCAGTCTTAATCTGCCCTCCTCAGTCTTCAATCCATTCCTTCTCATCCTGTCACTACAAGTCCTTGTAAAAAGTCTCTCCTCATCTCTCCTGTAGCCCCTTCAAGGTACTGGAAGGCTGCTCAAAGGTCTCCCTGGAGCCTTCTCCTCCCCAGGCTGAATAGCCACAACTCTCACAGCCTGTGCTCATAATGGAGTTTCCAGGACATAAGCATTTGTTCACTGCTCCTCTGCAGCCTCCAGCCAGCATAGGTACTGGTATAGATGCAGGCATCTGTTTGCAGCTTGGATGGATTCCTGTCTTGAGAGGCAGCTGAAGGAACTGAGATTTAGTCTGGAGAAAAGGAGGCTGAGGGGAGACCTTCTGGCTCTCTACAACTCCCTGAAAGGACTTTGGAGCCAGGTGGGGGCTGGTGTCTTCTCTCTAGTAACTTTAACAGGCTGCCTGGGGTGGCTGAATAGATGAATCCCTATCCCTGGAGGTGCCTGTAAGATGCACAGATATGGTACATGGTAGAATTAGATAAAGGTTGGACTCAATGACCTTAAAAAGCTTTTCCAATAGAAATAATTCTGTGATTCTATGGCAATGTAATCAAGCTACAGACAAAGCCACAATGAAGGCAACAGGAAGCATTTCAGGTTTAGGGAATCAGCTGACAGCAGGGTTTACACTACTTCAATGGGCAAAGTGCATGTGCAACTGCTAGGTACCTCATCAGCCAGTCACAGCATTCAGCTATCCATGTAATTAGCAGAAAAAAAAATATTTTAAAGCACTTTTTTTTTTTTTAATCAACTGCACGTTCCCAATGCTCAACTCATCCCATCCAGATGCAGCAGCAGGATTTGCTGCCTTGCTTTCTTCAAGCTCTGCAGCAGCACTGCTTTTACCCTAAAATACTTAACACTGTGCCTAGCTGCTCTGTCTCTAGCCACAAGTCAGCCAGAGAAATCAAAGAAAGACGACTGGCCTTTATTTTTTTGCTGCAAAGGAAGCTTCTGAAGTTTTTCTCCTGAGCAATGGAGGAAGCTGAAATCAGCCTCCCACTGCTGGAGAAAACTACCCTGGAATAAGCTGTCTTGTAATTGTGTTTTTGAAGTGCCAAGTTGAGTAGTTACATCTGAAAGCTTCCTTGTTTTCTACCTTTCCTGCTGATCCAGAGACCAACCTGCCACTGAAAGCAGGGCACCTGGTGAGGGTCAGAACTGAGCACCAACATCAGGTGGCTTATAGAGGAGCAGCACGGGCAGGCAGCACTCCAGCCTTGCACATCAAAAGGTGAATTTTGCAGGAAAAGCTATTGTGCTGTAAAGCAAGATGGTGAGAGGGCTGGAGCTTCCCTGCTATGGAGACAGGCTGAGAGAGTTGGGGCTGTTCAGTCTGGAGAATAGAAGGCTTCCAGGAAACCTTATTGCAGCCTTCCAGTATCTGAAGGGGACCTACAGGAAAGCTGGGGAGGGACTTTTTAGGAAGTCAGATAGTGATAGGACTGGGGGGAATGGAGCAAAACTAGAAGTGGGTAGATTCAGACTGGATGTTAGGAAGAAGTTCTTCAGCATGAGGGTGGTGAGAGACTGGAAGAGGTTGCCCAGGGAGGTGGTGGAAGCCTCATCTCTGGAGCTTTTCAAGGCCAGGCTGGATGTGGCTCTGAGCAACCTGATCTAGTGTAAGGTGTCCCTGCCCACAGCAGGGGGATTGGAACTGGATGATCCTTGAGGTCCCTTTCAGCCCTGACGATTCTACAACAAAGCTAACACAAGGGCACAGGTAGCTCTCAGTTCATCTTGAGCCATGAGTGGGTACCTGCTGCAAAGTCACCCATGTGGTGGTGTACCAGGATGAGGTGCAGGTAAAGGCAAAACTCCCTGTGTGTGAAAACACCAGAGAGAGAAACACTCTGTGTTACAACACAGCAAGCTCAGCCCACGTGGATGCAAACAACATGAGAGAATTGTTTCAGTTGGAAAAGCCCTCCGAGATCATCAACTTCAACTGCCAATGTCGGACCACCACGGCCATTAAACCATATCCTGAAGTGCCATGTCCACAGGTTTCTGGAGCAGGTTTCAGGGATGGTGAACCCACCACCTCCCTAGGCGGCCTGTTCCCATGCCTGACCGCTCCTGCAGCAAATAATTTTTTCCTAATATCCAGCCTAAACCTCTGAGAAGCTCTCTAGCCTTCTGTCTACACCAAGCTGAGGCTGCTTCAGTCAAGAACAGCCATCACCTAACTCAGCTGGCTTCAAGCTTTGCTCCTGAGGGTTTTCTCCAAAGGGCAGCAGAGAGCAAGTCATGGGACAGTTGTCAGCACCAACTGAATCACTGCTTAGGTTCTCACTTTTGCAAATGCTCCTTAAAAAGATCCAGGGTTGGTGATGCTGCTGCACTTTTAAATGACTGGGGGTTTACCCTGCCTTTTTCAGCACAGATCAGCACCTCCACTCCTATCAGCTTGGTGCTACAAAGCTTTTGTGCATTTCCTAGCCTGGACCAGTAAGCAGCTGCTCAAGCACACGAATGTTTTCCCCAGTTTCCAGCAGGACACATGCTCCTACAGGGGTTTGCTGTTAGAAATCTGAAGTAAACGTTGCAATTGAAGAGCCAAAAAGGAGGTGGATCTGCTCTCTGCTGCCTGCTGGCCAACTGCAAGCAGTGTTCAAAGAGCTGAGACTGGTTGGAGTGAGAGCAGCCCATTTTCACTGCAGCTGCTGCAACGTATGTGATTAAGAAAAGGAAATTCAATCAGCTTGTTAATCCCAGAATGGCTCAGGCTGGAAGAGACCTCAGAGATCATATGCTACACTCCTGCAGCCATGGGCAAGGATGCCTCTCAACTAGACCTGGTCGTTCAAGGCTTCATCCAATCTGGCCTTGAATACCTCTAGGAAGGCGACACACAACCACTCTGTGCAACCTGTTCCAGAGTCTCATCACCCTCCTACTGAAGAACTTCCTCAGCTCCAGTCTAACCCTCCTCTCCCTCAGCTTCAAATCATCCACACACCCCGCCCCCCGCCACCATCCTGTCTCTAGCACCATCAGGAAAAGCCATAGAATCATAGAACATCCAGAAACTCCATGGGCAACCTGTTCCAGTGTCTCACCACCCTCACTGTCAAGGACTTCTTCCTAACATCTACTTTAAATTTCCTCTCTGCCAGTTTAAATCCATTCCTCCTCATCCTGCCACTACAAGACCTTGTCAATAGTCCTTCCTCAGCCTTCCCATATGCTTCCTTCATATACTGGAAGGCTACTATGAGGTCTCCTCACAGCCTTCTCTTCTCCAGGCTCAAGAGCTCCAACTCTTGTAGCCTGTCCTCATAGGAGAGGTGCTATGAGGACAGGCTACTGTGCCTCTGCAGCCTTCCTGCAGGATCCCTTCAGGTATTGGAAGGCAGCTCTACGGTCCACCCTTGAAGTCTTCTCCAGGCTGAAGAATCCCTAGCTCCCCTTAACCTGTCCTCACAGCAGAGGTTCTCCAGCCCTTGGACCATCTTTGTGGCCTCCTCTGGACTTGCTCCAACAGTCTCCACGTCCTTCTTAATGCCAATTATATCAATGGGCTGAAGATCTGCAGCACAGTATTACGTAGCCCACACAACCAAGCCTTGACAGCTTGAGATTTAAGTGAAAAGATGTTTCGGCACAGAATTCTGGTGCAGTGTAGGCTTCCAAGTACCTGCTGGTCTGCATAAGACACTGACACTTGTCAGGTCTCATCTCATCACCTGGGAACACCGTGCAAACCACCAGGATTTGCTAGAGCAATATTGCCTAAACATGGCTTGCTAGGCCTTGTCAGGGCTAAAGATGGTTTGGTCCATTTTGGTTTTAATAAATAACAAATAATAATAATACTAATAATAGCAATAAAAGTCCCAAAGAGTTTATAGACATGGTCAGCAGAGCTCTTTGTTCACCACTTCAGAAACGTCCCTGTTATCCATGCTGTCCTTGAGGCTTACAGAATTTTCTTCAATACGCCATTCATTCAAGTTACATTGTAGGGAAGAGCTGGATGGATAGCAGAAAGATTCACATATCTGCCAACACCAAAGCAAGGTACTAGTAGAAGTACAGATGACTAGAGCTCAGGAGTCTGTGAGGGGCTTAGGCAGCAGTTCTGGTCACGACCCAGCTCTATTCTGCTCATGCTTTTCTCAGTATAGAGCCCATTCAGATGTTAAGCATCACTGAGCATGATGCTTTCCTAACACAAATGCACATAAAGCACACCAGTAAAAGGCAAAGCAAGATGAAAGCTGCAGTATTTGATCCCCTGTAGACATCATCTGATCCATTTTTCTGTTTGCAGCTGGCTCTGGCAGCATTTCTTTGCCATTTTGAAACACGGCAACTCTTTCTAGGCTGTTATCAAGAGCAAATCTTGAGGTGACTGACAGCCTGCCATCACCATTTGCCTTTTCCCTGCAGTCTAAAGCTTAGGCCTTGGACACCAGTGTGGTTCTCATAGCTAAATGGACCTTGTCCACCTAAGTGACAATAAAAAAATGACCCCAGCATGACCTGATATTTTCATCCAGGGTGCAGAAAGGTTCTGGGTGGAGGCCACGTGGATTTAATTCTCCTGCAGCCAGACCAAAGGGAAGCCACAGTTTTCAGTGATCTCCAAATAAACACCCACGGCCATAACTGACATGCACCAAGGTCCTCAGTGCTGGAAACGCTTTGTGTGCTGCTCTTCTAGTTAAAAACCCTTCCTCCAAAGCTCCAAATTGATACCTGGACCAACAGCTGTAAGAGACGCCAGGAAGCCTACTCCTTTGCTGTGCTTTCCTTGTGTGCCATGGGCACCATCATTACAGAACAGGCTGCAAACTGTAATTTGCCTGACAAGACCCACTCCCCCCACAATCCAGTGAAAATCCAAGATCCTTCTTCTCCCTTTATTTCCACAGAATCACACAATGTCAGGGGCTGCAAGGGACCTCAAAAGCTCATCCAGTCCAACCCCCCTGCCAGAGCAGGATCACCTATACCAGACAGTACAGGAATGCGTCCAGATGGGTTTTGAACATCTCCAGAGAGGGAGACTCCACAATCCACCTGAGCAGCCTGGTCCAGGGTTCTGTAACCCTCACAAGAAAAAAATTCTTCCTCATGTTTACATGAATCTTCCTATGCCTCAGCTTCCACCCACTGCCCCTTGTCCTGCCATTGGGCATCACCCAGCAGAGCCTGGCTCCACTATTAGTGTTCAGATCCCAGGCTGCACAGAAGATGTTGAGGACATGCCAATTTCACAGATTTATGGACTGGTTCGGGTTGAAAAGGACCTCCCACTAGAACAGGTCGCTCAAGGCCTCATCCAGCCTGGCCTTCATTGCTTCCAGGGAGGAGACATCCACAACCACCCTGGGAAACCTGTTCCAGTGTCTCCCCACCCCCACTGTCAAGTATTTTTTCCTAATCTCCAGTCTCAATCTGCCCTCTTCCAGCTTCAATCCATTTCCTCTCATGCTATCGCTCCAAGCTCTTGCAAAAAGTCCCTCCCCAGCTCTCCTGTAGCACTTCAGGTACTGGAGAAGGCTGATCAAAGGTCTCCCCACAGCCTTCTCTTCTCCAGGCTGAACAGCCTCAACTCTCCCTGCCCGTCCCCCACAGGGGAGGTTCTCCAGCTCTCTGATCATCTTTATGACCTCTCTGAAGCTGCTCCAGCAGCTCCATGTCCTTCCTGGTCTGGGGGCCACAGAGCTGCAGGCAGTGCTGCAGATATGGTCTGAACAGAGCAGAGGGGCAGAATCCCCTCCCTTTTCTGCTGCTCTCCCTGCTCTGGATGCAGCCAGCACACAGCTGGCTCTGGGCTGCCAGCAACCAGTGCTGGCTCCTGGGCAGTTTGGCACCAACTGACACCCCCAAGGCCTTTTCTTCCAAGCTGCTCTCCAGCACTGCTCATCCAGCCTGCATTTGCGCTTGGGGTTGTCCCAATCGAGGTGTAAGACCTTGCACTCAGTCTGGCTGAATTCATAGAGTCATAGAATGGTTTAGGTTGGAAGTGACCTCAAAAATCATCCCTGCCATAGGCAGGGACACCTCCCACTAGAACAGGTTGCTCAAGGCCTCATCCAACCTGGCCTTGAACACCTCCAGGGAGAGAACATCTTCATGAGGTTGGCTCAGGCTCACATCAGCAATTCACGCAGCCTCCTCTGGAGAACAGAAATGGCCTGGGGCAAGTTTCATCTCCTGCACCTCTACTGCGAGCTTTTACACACCTGCCCCTTTATCAGGAAACTAAGCATTACCCAATGTTCGGCCTTCTGATGTCATTATTTGAGTCCTATACCAGCCACAGAGATTTCTCACCAGTCTTTTATGCTTCCTGCAGCCACATGTGCACATCTCCCAGGCTCCACTCCCTTCTCCCTGCAGCCAGCTTTCCTGTTTACATCTCTGCCCTCATGGCTTCCCTCGCAAAGCTGAAGAGCACAAGAGCTGGGAAGAGCACAAACAAATGAGCATTTCCTCAGGCTGCAGGCAGCTGCATGCCTCTCTCCCCTGCCACAAGCCTTGGCCCGGTCACAAGTGTCACTTACATTTAGTGGCTTCCATTTCCTGCACTCTGTTTTCCCAAGGAGCTCTTTGAAAGGGCAGAACATGAGGGCAGTGCGAGGTACCTGCTCAGCACAGCAGAGAAGTCAGTCAAGGGACATCACCCTGGCACCACCCTGTATTCTCCTCTGACAGGATAAGTCATGCAACGCTGCACATTCATGTTTCATGCCAATTCCTTCCAGAAAGGTTATGTTCTGGGCAAGACAGCCTGAGTCCTCTGGCACACCTGAAGGTGACTGAAGCCTCCCATGATGGATTTGGATTGGAAGTGGCCTTAAAGATCATCCAGTTCCAACCCCCTGCCATGGGCATGGACACCTTGCACCAGCCCAGGTTGCTCAAGGCCTCATCCAGCCTGGCCTTGAACACCTCCAGGGAGCAGCCACAGCCTTCCCGGGCAACCTGTGCCAGTGTCTCATCACCCTCACTGTTGAGAATTACTTTCTAATCTCCAGTCCAAATCTGCCCTCCTCAAGCTTCAATCCATTCCTCTTCATCCTATCACTACAAGCCCTTGTAAAAAGTCCCTATTTCCTTCTAGCTACCCTGAAGGACCTTCTCATCCTCCAATTTTTTTTGGTGCACAGTACCAGCTGGGAGCTGCAATCTCAAGTTTTCTGTGCTGACCAAGCAACATCAGAACGTCAGTGCTTTACATGACCAACATCCTGCTAAGCTTAGAAAATACTGCGTAAGAGCTTCTACCTTTTACCTTTGAGCAAAGCCCCACCAGAACTATGTGCTGCCCATTTCCACTAAACTACAGCGATGTCTAGAAGGAAGTAGTAAGACAGGAGGAATAAGACAGACATGCACAGATTTAATTTTTTCTGCCCAACTTCCCACTTGCTTTTCACTGTTACTCATTACAACCACTCCACACACGTTCTGCAGGTACTTATCTCAGTCACAGAACCACAGAATGTCAGGGGCTAGAAGGGACCTCCAAAGTGCAACCCCACTACCAGAGCAGGATCACCTATACCAGATCACACAGAAACACATTCAGGCATTTGAGTATCTCCAGAGAGGGAGACTCCACAACCCACCTGAGCAGCCTGTTCCAGTGTTCTGTTACCCTCACAAGAAAAAAATTCCTCCTCACATTTGAATGAAACCTCCTATGCCTCAGCTTCCCACCCACCGCCCCTTGTCCTATCATTGGGCATAACCCAGCAGAGCCTGGCTCCATCCTCTTGGCACTCTCCTTTACATCTTTATAAGCATTCATGAAGTCACTTCTCAAACCTGCTTGTTTTCGGTTGGGTTTTT
>VWZI01001940.1:175268-189653 GCA_013396835.1 Psilopogon haemacephalus | reverse complement strand
TCTCCTTTCCTTCTCCCTGAAGCTCAAGACACCAGCAAAAGCCTCCACCTGCAGGGGACACTAGTCTCTATGCAAAGGCAGCTGCAGAGAGTTTCCTCATCTATCTTCCCAGAGTTGTCAGCCCACTGAGGCCACCCTGCACATGACAGATGAGATGCCTCCCTGGCCAATGTTGTTACTTGGTTTTCACCTCATTTTGAATCACTATGACCCACTCGAAGGGCTGCTCCCAGGTGAACAATATTCTGTAGGTGATACCAATACATCAAGTTATTTTGCTGATGGACTCCCTCCCCCACCTGCCAGAGCCACAGGACAAAGGCACCCCCTCCAGACACCTCTTTCTGCATAAATTCACTCAATATTAAGGTAGCACTTACTGGAAATGAAGGGTTTGGCAACAAACAGAAACCAGCAAGCAAAGCTGCTGGTTGTGGTCTCTCCTGCCTTGGTTTTCGTTCAAATGAAAATCAAACTACCTCTACCATCAATTACAGTCCCTGCGAGGATGCAACAGTGCCAAAGCCAACCATGACATCTGCAGTGAATTGGTGGCACAACTTGCTAAACTTGTGATGATGCAAACTTGAACCTTTGGATCACCACAACGTAGCACTGCTTAGCCCACAGGCACTCACAGAATCATCAAATTGTTTCACTTTGGAAAAGACCTCTAAGATCCTCAGCACTACTATGGTCATTCAACCATGTCCCAAAGTGCCACGTTTCTTAACACCTCCAGGGATGTGGACTCCGCCATCTCCTTGGGCAGTCTGCTCCAATGCCTAACCACTCTTGCAGGAAAGAAATTGTTACTAATCTACCACCTAAACCTACCCTGGCACACAGCTCAGCATGATACTGCCTTCTGGGTTACAAGCACTTGTTGGCTCATGTTGAGTTTGCCATCAACTGACACCCCCAAGTCCTTCTCCTCAAGCCTGCTCTTGAGCTACTCCTTGCCCAGTAAATTGAAGCAACTTTTCCATCTCTTTCTTGCAAAAGCTTGCAAGAAATGTGGATGGTTCCCATTGCAGCCCATGCTGTGCACATGTACTGAATGACACCCTAAGAGCTGAATTAAGCTCACATCTGTCTACAGAATTCCCAGAGCATGGAAAGACATCAGCACAGAAAGTAAGTATAACTTAAAAAAACAAACAAACAAACAAAAAAAAAAACCCAACAACTGAAACCACACAAATTGAAATATTTATGCTTCTAATATGGTCTCATCACTTTGACCATTAGTACCATATATAGTTGAATTTTTTTTGTCCTTTTGAACTAAGGCAGATATTGCTTAGAAAATAAGAGTTAAATCTCCATGTTAGTTAACAGATGATATTTAATGGTAGGGAGGGAGGTGAACGATCCAGCAAGTGCAATGCTATCAGCCCAACTCCCCACTTGGGTTTGACCTCCACCACAAACTGCAAGGAAGACCTAGCTGCTATTTGTAGATTTGCTGCATGGAACATCAGTATAAATATAGAAATATCCATAAATTCTACCAAATAGCAACCATTAGACAAAGAGCAGCCTGGGCTGCACCTAAAGAAGTGTGGCCAGCAGATGGAGAGAGGTGCCTTGGTAAGGCTGCATCTGGAATATTGCGTCCAGTTCTGGGGCCCTCAGGTCAAGAAGGACCTCAGGGAACTGCTTGGAAGAGTCCAGCACAGAGCCACAAAGCTGCTGCAGGCAGTGGAACATCATCTGTGAGGACAGACTGATGGAGCTGGGGCTTAGGGCTTGCAGCAGAGGAGACTGAGAGGTGACCTCAGTCATGTTTATAAATATGTGCAGGGCAAGTACCAAGAGGATGGAGCCAGGCTCTGCTGAGTGATGTCCAGTGACAGGACAAGGGGCAATGGTGGAAGTTGAGGCATAGGAAGTTCCATGTGAACATGAGGAAGAATTTTTTCAGTGTGAGGGTGTTGGAGGCCTGGAGCAGGCTGCCCAGAGAGGTTGTAGAGTCTACTTCTCCAGAGACTTTCAAAACCTACCTGGATGTGTTCCTGTGTGGTCTGCCCTGGGGGACCCTGCTCTGGTAGGGGATTTGGACTCAATGATGTCTAGAAGTCCCTTCAAACTCCTAACATTTTGTGATTCTGCTACTCTGCTCTAGTGAGGCCTCACATGGAATGCTGTGTCCAGCTCTGGGGTCTCTAACAAAAGACAGACATGAACATGCTGGAGTGGGTCTGCAGAGAGGCACAAAAATGATCACAGGGCTGGAGCACCTCTGCTGTGATGACAGGCTGAGATAGCTGGGGCTATTCAGCCTGGAGAAGAGAAGATTCTTGTAGGGAGACCTTAAAGCTGTGTTAAGGGCAATGGTTTGAAACTGGAACAGGGCAGAGTTAAGTTGGACATCAGGAGGAAGTTCTGCACAAGCTCAGTAGTGAGACACTGGCACAGGCTGCCCAGGGCTGTGCTTGAGGTCCTGTCCCTGCAGACATTCCAGCTCAGCCTTGCTGTGTCCCTGTGCAGCCTTCTCTAGCTGGAGGTGTCCCTGCTGAGTGCAGGGGGGTGGACAAGATACCCTTGGAGGGTCCCTTCCAACCCTATGCCATCTGCAAATCATCTGTGAAATTTGCACCTTGCCTGACACAGAACATACCAATCCAGAGGTTTTCCATAAATTGACTAGGAGAGGAAACAACTGCAACAACCAATGAAACTCCATCAGAACCAGAGAAATGAAGATCTGACTCTGAAACAATTCAAACCTAAACAATTCTGCGTAGAGAAATGCTGCTGCTGCTGCTGCTGCTGCTGCTACGCTGGCGGAGAGCACACTGACATGTTCCTTGATAACAAGGGATAAGCAACGGTCTGTGCTCCAAAGGACAGGTCTCCTGAGGAGTGGCTGAAGGAACTGGGCTTGTTTAGCATGAAGAAAATGAGGCTGAGGGAAGACCTCATTGCTCTCTAGAGCTCCCTGAAAGGTGGCTGGAGCAAGGTGTGTGCTGGACTTTTTTTCCAGGAACAAGTGACAGTATGAGAGGAAATGACCTCAGATTGCAGAAGAGGCTGAGGTTGGATATGAGAAGGAACTTCTTCACTGAAAGGGTTCTCAAAGCCTGGCACAAGCTGCCCAGGGAAGTAGTTGAATCCCCATCCCTGGAGGTGTTTCAAAGAGGCAGAGATGCGGTGCTGAGGGCCACGGTTTAGCCCCAGCCTCAGCAGTGTTAGCGAATGGTTGGACTGGATGAGCTTAATGCTCTTTCCCAACCAAAATCAATCTATGCAAAGCCCTCCCAAGCCAGTCAGGCCAGCTGGTGGGTCCCTGCCTTATCCCAATTTACATTCCCCTTTTCAAGAGACTCCTCACATAAAAATCCTGCTGAGCTGCTGCACACCCAAGCAGAGCAGCTGTTAACCTCCTCTGGTTTTTACCTACACGTGTGCACACCATGGGTTTTACACCACCTGGCAGCCCTGGGTGTTAACCGATGGTGTTGTTAATTAAACAGCTCACATCCATTACAAGCAGAAATTGGAGTAATAACAACAGAGGCCAAACGAGCCCTTGAGCATCAGTTTCTAGGCAATCCCTTATCAAGAGCACTGTTGAAGGCCCTGGCTAATTATTTGAGGCAGCAGAGAGCAGGCATACCCACATAAGGCACTTGCCAAGCTTTCCTGTGCTTTGCACCCTGAAATGCTACCCAGAAATGCCATTTCAACCCTGACATCACAGGCTTAGGTGGAAAGGGGCCTCAGACATCATCTAGTCCAACCCCCCCTGCCATGGGCAGGGATGCCCCTCGGTTGCCCAAGGTCTTATCCAACCCAGCCTTGAACACCCACAGGGAGGAAGCAGCCACAACCGCTCTGGGCAATCTCTTGCAGAGTCTCACCACCTTCATAAAGAAGAACTTCTTCCTCAGCTCCAGTCCAGCCCTGCTCTGCCTCAGCTTCAAACCACCCACCCTTGCCTCATCTCTAGACACCCTGAGGAAAAGTTTCTCTGCAGCCTTCCTGCGGGCTCCCTTCAAGTGCTGAAACAACAGCGTGGTAGTCTTTTGGGCTCTAAATAAAAATGAAGGAACAAGCTACCAAAAAAAAAAAACCCTGGGTGATGCTTCCAAAAAAATCTCAGGCTTTGATTTCTGCCATTCAGGTAGTTCATCAGTGTGAGCCAGTACACAAAACACAACCGTTTGGATTTCTCCCTCAATTGCCAATACCCAAGAGATGTCCTCAGGAGTCACAGACTGCCTCTTCAAAACACACAAACCCGGTACGAGGTAACAAAAGAGCACAACAAACTGCTGGGTGCTGTTGCCAGCAGCCTTCCATGCTTTGGCAGCCCTGGTCAGCTGTAAGCCACCTGGTGCTGAAAGGGTTTGGACCTTTCTTCTCAGTCATTTCATGGTCTCTTGGTTTTGCACAGCCCTGGCTGTACAGAGCATGTTTGCCACAGCATCGGTTCACAGAATGGCTTGGGTTGGAAGAGACCTTAAAGACCATCTAGTTCCAACACCCCTGCCACAGGCAGGGACACCTCTCACTAGAAGGGGAGTCACCCAAGGCCTCATCCGACCTTGCCCTGAACACCTCCATGGACAACTTGTTCCAGTGTCTCCCCACCCTCACTGTCAAGAATTTCTTCCTAATCTCCAGTCTAGATATCCCCTCTTCAAGCTCAACACCACTGGCCCTTGTCCTATCACTACAACCCCTTGTAAAAAGTCTCTTCCCAGCTTCCTTGTAGGCTCCTTTCAGGTACTGGAAGGGTGCTCTAAGGTCTCCCCATCCTTTATGTCCATTAATTCAAGGAGCATTTGAGGTCCACAGGTACTTTGGCAAGTCAGAGATGCAAGCCAATGACACGAGAAATAAAATTTAAAATAAGAATTAAGAAAATCAACCAGCTTCACAAATTTCTATGGCACTTACAGACCACAGACTATCCTGCCAACCAAGGTAGCACAACAAGGAAGGCTGGGCTCTGGTGCCAAACACCTTAGATGCCCATCATGCTTATGATGACCAGCTGTTGTCAGTATGGAGGATGGCATGGAGACTATTCCAAAAATCCTGCTCCTAGATAGTGCTCAGGACTTGCTTGTGACCCTCTGCCAAGGAAGCAGCAATGGCAAGCTCAAAGCAGCTCCTCACTTGCTTTCCTGCAATGCTGCTGTGAAATGGGCACGGGTGGCTCCTATGTGCCCAGTAGCGCCCACACCATTACCAGGCAGAAGACTTTAGTAAGTTCAAACTGGCAACACAGTAACTCACATCCAGGGGCTGCCAAAGCAGCTGCTTCCATCCAGAGTTAGATTTGTAGGGCTACAATTCAACTTCTCCTTTGATAGGGAGCAGCTTCAGCACAGTGCCCTGGTGTGTAGAGGTGCAGGTTTCTATTGTCCTGGGGCCAACTGCCCTTCAAGCTTCATTAGGTCATAGCCCAGGCTAAGGAATTCAACAGAATCCTGGAATGCACCAGGTTGGAAGGAACCTTCAAAGGTCATCTTGCCCAACACCCCCCTGCAGTCCAGCAGGGACATCTATAGTTAGATCAGAAGCCCCATCAAGTCTGACCTTGAATACTTCCAGGGATGGAGCCTCAACCACATCTCTGGGCAACCTGTTCTGGTATTTCACTACTCTCATTGTGAAGAGCTTCCTCTTCCTACTGTCCAACCTAAATCTGCCTTGCTTCAGTTTCAAACTGTCGCCCTTTGTCCTATCATTTCAAATCCTTCTAAATAGTCCCTTTCTAGTTTTCCTGTAAGTCCCCTTCAGATGATGAAATGCAGCACTAAAGTCTCCCCAGAGCCTTCTCCAGGAAGAACAGCCCAAACTCTCTCAGCCTGTCCTCACAGGAGAGGTGTTTCAGCCCTCTGATCGTTTTTGTGGCATCCTCTGGACCTGCTCCATCAGGTCCACGTCCTTCCTGTGTGAAGGACTCCAGAGCTAGACACAGCAGTGCAGGTGAGGTCTCATCAGAGCAGATTAGAGGGGCAGAATCATCTCTCTGCCTGCTGGCCACATTGTTTTTGATGCAGCCCAGAATGTGTTTGGCCTTCTGGGCTGCGAGAGCACATTGTTGGCTCACTTCACCCAGCTCAGCCATTTCTTCCCATCCTTGCCTGATTCCTTATACCTGGGGATCAAGAGCTCTGCTGAAAGCATTCTTTAAGGTCTGCCAGCTCTATTCTGTTTGCCTGTCCCTGAGGACTGCTTTCTAGGGGGTCCTACTGACTAACTCCTTCAAGAGCTGCAAGTTTGCTTTCCTGAAATTCAGAGTCCTGTCTTTAATTCTTACCCATGACCTTTCAACCTCTTCATGCTTATATTCTTCAGTGACAGTTCCTCACACTCTATCCATTTCCTGACATGGAGGGCAATGCCTCCACCCCTCCTTCCTGGCCTGTCCCTCTGAACAGCCTGTAGCCATCAGTAGTCACATTGCCATCATGGGATTCATCCCACCAAGTCTCAGCACTGGCAATCAGCTCAGTTTCCTAGCAGCATAGGAGCTTCCAGCTGCTCCTGTTTGCTGCCCATACTGTCTCTGCTCCTGTAGAGGCTCCAGCTGGGCTGCTGGCTGCATCATTAGCAATGCACTTCTTGACACCCCTGAGGTGTTTCATAGAAGTTTCTTTGCTGGCTTTCACTGCCTAAAGAGCCTCCAGCTCACCTCCACTGCACAGCAGTATCCCCAGCACATGTTTGGGCAACAGTCTATGCTAGCATCACTTCCCTCTAAGCCCTGTAGAACAACCCACTGCTTGTCACAAGCAAGCCTCATTTCTTCTCCTTCCCCTTTCACACCTAGCTTAAAGCCCTATCAGCGAGTCCCACAAGTTCCTGGGCAAAGACCCTCCTTCTCATTTGAGAAACAGTTTCCCCTTTGATACTAAGGAAAGGAGACCAACCCCATCTCAATCCAACTTCCTTTCAGGGAGCTGTAGAGAGCAACGAGGTCTCTCCTCAGCCTTCTCCAGACTCAACAACCCCCACTTCAGCTGCTCCTCCCCAACCCTGTTCTCCAGACCCTTCCCCATCTTCGCTGTCCTTCTCTGGACCCGCTCCAGCACCTCAATGTCCTTCTTGCAGTGAGGGGCCCAAAACTGACTCCAGTACTCAAGATGAAGCCTCACCAGTGCCTAGTACAGGGACACAACTCCTTGTGCATAATCCATAACGCAGGCGGAGCACTAAACGACGAAAAGCACTCTCCAAATTGCAGCTACAGCCACAGACAAAGCAAGCCAAGAGTGTTGTGCTGCACAACACCAGAACAAAGCCTACAAAAGGCTTGAAATGACCAAAGCCATGAAGCCACTACACATGTCTGCAGTGATCCACTGAAGGACTCCATGGTCAACCTCACCCTTTAGCCATGGTGAGCAAAGGCCTGGCCACATCTTCCAACTGCCTCCCCACCACCAAACATGGGAATAGGCATAGGAAGTTTCACGTAAACATGAGAAGCAATTTTTTCCCTGTAAAGGTGACAGGGCACTAGAACAGGCTGCCCAGGGAGGTTGTAGAATACCTCTCTGGAGGTATTCAAAACTTGCCTGAATGTGTCCCTGTGTGATCTGGTATAGGTGATCCTGCTCTGGCAGGGGGGTTGCACTGGATGAGATTCATGGTCCCTTCCAGCCCTGGACATTCTGTGATTCTGCAAAATACCTTCTTACATAAACAGGTTTCTTTCAAGGTTCCATATCCCCTTGGGCAGGCCAGTGTGTTTTAGTAGACAGAATCAAGAATCATGAAGCCCAACCTCAGAGAGACTTCTCCCATGCCTGCCTGCACACACTTGATCTAAGACTGTAACCATCTCCTGACCTTTACAAGGCACTCTTGCCAGAACTATACCCTGCAGAGGGAAGTAACCACACAAAGAAGAAAATATCCTCCTCTGGCATAAAGAAGGTTAAGTGTATTTTAACATTTTAATTTGATCATGAATGACAAAGCCACATTCCTGCCAAAAAAAAAAAAAAAAACACAAACCAAACCAACCCAAAAATTCTATTTGAAATATTCCAAATAATATACAGAGACAGCATTTTAGCCTTTTTGGTATTTCCTTTACCATATTTATGGTCTCTATTTTTCAGAAGTTAAACATAAAAAAACTCAAGAACATGCTCAAGCTGCAAACATGCACAAGGCATTCAACTTCTGGATAGAAGCATTCACATTCTCCCCAGCCAGCAACCTTTTCCCCTCTCTCTCTCCAGTCTGGACTTGTCTCTGGGTTTTAAAAATTTACTTTTACTGTCACAGGAGTTTCTAAAGCCCGTTCTTGAACCTGAGCGTGGTGGAACATTTGGTTGCCCAAGGAGGTGGTGAAAGCCCCACTCCTGCAGATGTGGATGGGGATCTCAGCAACCTGATCTAGGTGGAGATATCCCTGCTTCCTGCAGAGGGGTTGGACTGGATGAACCTTTAAAGGTCCCTTCTGTGTTGGTTTGAGCTAACTGGAGAATTTGAGTGAGAAATTAGACTATTGGCTGAGAGAGAGTTAAACACACAGTGCCACTTCACCCAGATTCACTGAGAAAGGGAAAAAAAAAAAAGCTGTTTTAAGAGATGTTCTCAAAACATCCAGATAGCCAGTCTGCTTTGGTCTGTGTCTGGCTGCAGCTGCTTTTTCCTTTGTCTCTCGGGCTTGCTGGCTAAATTCAGAGTTAAATCACTGAAACGACTAACTTCTTCTCCTACCACTAATCTCTCTGATCTTCAGTTTATCTGCAGCATCATCAGGTGATGAGATAAGGCTGGGGAAGGGGGGAAAGGTGGTAGGGGGGTTTGGTTATCCTCTCTTGGGGATTTTGGTCTCCGGGAGGGGTGTGGTGTCTGTATTACCTTTTTTACTGTATATTTCTGTAAATATCTGTTATATCTTGTAAATATTTGCTTGTATATTTGCATTGCTGTAAATATAAAGCTTCATTTATTAACTTCCAGTGTTTTCTGAGTTTTAGCCGGGGTTTTAAAAAGGTGGGGGGGGGCAGGTCACTGCAAACCCACTACACCTTCCAACCCAGGGCACTGTATGAACCTACAATTTATGAGCTATCCAGCAAGAGGTGCCTGAATCAGGTGCTCAACCAGGCACATTCCTGCGGAGCCATGCAAGGAAAGCCCTGTTTGTATGTTTTGACATCTCACTAACCTGGGGAGCTGCAAGGGCAGCTCAACCAGTCTCTAAGTAGGACCTTCCTGAACCTTGTGCAACCTCTAGGTAAGAGATTTTAAAGTTCTGGAAGTTTTTTTTTTTTTTTTTTTAAGTGACCTTAAAAATCATCTAAAAAACCTGGGATATCTGGGATCCCTGGGAAGGGATATCTTCCATGAGACCAGACTGCTCAAGGTCCTGTTCAACCCGGATTTCTGTCCAGAATTTGAAGCTAAACATGAAATCAGCAAAACACCACAATAAATTACTTCCTTTAATTGATGAAACCTAATAAAGATCTTGCAGTACCTGAAGGTGGCCTACAAGGATGGAGAGAGAGTGTTTGCAAAGGCCTGCGGTGATAGAATGAGGGGCAATGGCTTCAAACTAGACAAAAGCAGATTTAGGTTGGATGTTAAGAACAAGTTCTGCACCATGAGGGTGCCAGAACACTGCAAAAGATTGCCCAGGGAGGTAGTTAAGGTCCCATCCCTGCAGATATTCAAGGTGAGGCTCCACGGTGCTCTGAGCAGCTTGATCTAGTGGAGGATGTCCCTGCTGACTGCAGAGGAGGTTGGACTGAATGCCCTTTGGAGGTCCCTTCCAACCCAGCCCATTCTGTGATTCTATGATTTCCAAGTTGTCCTGAAATGCATGACATAGCAGGAAATTCATCCTTTGGATTTAAGAAAACCTTTCTCCACAGGTTCCTGTGTATCCTGCCCCAGGTGAACCTGCTTTGGCAGGGGGTGGTCAGACTCAATCTCCAGTGGTCCCTTCCAAGCCCTACCATCCTGTGATTTCCTGTATTTTCTACAGGAGGAACCGAAGCACAGCTTTAGGCACCAGGTAGCTTTTTCCTAACACAACAATTTCTCCCTGTAAAACTCCCTGTACTGTTGGCTTTGCAGCATGGATCTCCACACCAGGTGCCTCCTGTCACATTTCGGTCGCCTCTCCTTGGCTATTTACTTAAGGCTGGGCACAATCAGGAATTCCTTCACGTAGCAAAAGGTACAAACGTACTTTAATGCTGGAGAGGGCTCTCAAGGAGTTTCCCTTCCCTGTCCTGGGGAGCTGCTTTTACTCAGAAGTTCAGGAAGCAGCAGAAGTTTCTCACTGCAGAATTTACATGCTGAAGGAAAGGAGGAAAGGAGCTGTGCATTTATTCCTTCCACCTAAAGAAATGACAGCTCCACAGGGCAGCTAAGTATCAGTTGCGGGAGCTTCTTTCCATTTAAGAACTCACAAATCCCAAAGCACTCCTCTTTCTCAGGCTATTTTGCAAACAGGGGCTTGACATGACCTTGTGCTCCCTACTGCTTCATGAAAGAAAGGGGGACTGAGTTTTCATCACCTGCAAACATCATGCTGCCTAACAAACACACAGAGATGCTGTTGTACCTCTGTCTTCACAGAATCACAGACTGCCAGGGGCTGGAAGGAACCTCTGAAGATCACCCAGTACAACACCCCTGCTAAAGCAGGATCACCCAGAATAAATCACACAAGAACACAACTGGGTGAGTTTGGAATCTCTCCAGAAAAGGAGCCTCCACAAGCTGCCTCTATGGGCAGCCTGATCCGGTGCTCATCCATCCTCAAAGTAAAGAAGTTTTTCCTTCTGTTTACATGGAACCTCCTCTGTTCCAGTTTGTGCCCATTGGCCTCTGCCTTGTTGCTGGACACCACTAAGAAGAATCTGTCTTCATCCTCCTGACATCCATCCTTTAGCTATTGATGAAATCCCATTCCAGTCTCCTCCAGGCAAAACAGTCCCAGGATGAACCCACAGCATGCAAAAGGTATTGGCTGGGCTTAAAGCCAAAAGCACATCCCCTGCAACCTAGCCACACTTCTTGGCACCTGCACACTGCCAGAGCCCAGAAAGGCAGGCATGAGAGTTGGCTTAATGGGCCAGAAGAAAGCCAGGTGCTCTGTACCTGCTCAAGAGGACACATCCCAACGATAAGCCAAGGCCTTCCCATAGAATCACGGAATGGTTTAGATTGGAAGGGACCTCAAAGATCATCCAGTTCCAACCCCCTGCCATAGGCAGGGACACCTTCCACGAGTCTAGGTTGCTCAAAGGCCTCATCCAACCTGGTCTTGAACATCTCCAAGGAGGAAGCATCCACGACTTTCCTGGTCAATCTGTTCCAGTGTCTCACCACCCTCACTGTCAAGAACTTCTTCCTAATATTCAGTTTAAATCTCCCCTCTGCCAGTTTAAACCCATTCCTCCTCATCCTGTCATTACAAGACCTTGTCAATAGTCCCTCCCCAGCCTTCTTGTAGGCTCCCTTCAGATACTGTAAGGCCACTACCATGTCTTCTGGAATCCTTCTCTTCTCCAGGCTGAAGAGTCCCAACTCTCATAGCCTGTCCTCATAAGAGAGGCGCTCCAGCCTTGTGGAAGACACTTCTTGCAGGCATCACAAAGATTCACATCTACTGCTCTAAGAAAAACAGAGTCACCACCTCCCTATGCCCCTTGCAGCAAGGGCTGACCCAACTGGCCCAGGCTCACACCATGGCAGTTTATGAAAGCACAAACTCAGACGAATCAGTACAAAACCCATCAGTGCTTTTTCCTGCCAAGCCATCACCAATTAAATTATCAAACTTCTCTGCCATCCCATCCTCCCATTCTTTCCCCACTGCTCCCATTATACACAGGGATGTTTCATTCCACAGAGGCTGCAAAAAAATCCAGTGCTAACCATACTCCAAGTATTTTTCAATGCAGACTAACATTTAGACTGTCGTTTCCACAAGAAGGTGAGAGAAGATGCAAGGGATCTCTCTCTGATGCTCAAGTTCAGAGCTGAGGACCAGCTAAACTTAAGCATCTGAAGAGACAAACTCTTTGTGGTGCAGATATGCTCCCTGGAACCACCAAGCAGCACTTTTCAGCTGGATGCCTGTGAGTTCCCTGAATGAGTCCTTTGCAGCACTAACTGCAACACAGAGCACATCTTACATCTTGTCTCCAACCATTACACGACAGCTGCCCTGAGACAGCAGACCCAGGAGCCCCATGCAAAGCAGATGAGTTTTTTCTGCTCTTGATTACAGGACAGAGGTTGCTTTGCTTTAGCTTTGGAGAAACCTGGCACCCTACTGCTTTAAATGTCTACCCTGGGAGACTGTATAAGCTAAGGCTCACCACTGGTGACCCAAGATGGGTGATCACTAAGGACATGGAGCTGCTAAAGTGAGTCCAGAGGAGGCCATGAGGATACTCAGAGGGCTAGAGAACCTCTGCTATTGCAACAGGCTGAAAGTTTTGAGTTGTTCAGCCTGGAGAAGGCAAGGCTCGAGAGAGACCTCAGAGCAACCTTCCAGTGTCTGAAAGGGCCTTACCTGAATGTTGGGGGGGGACTTTTTACAAGAGCTTGCAGTGCTATGATGAGAGGGAACGGACTGAAGCTTGAGGAGGGCAGATTGAGACTGGAGAATAACGAAGAAATTCCTGACAAGAGGAGTGGTGAGACGCTGGAACAGGTTGCCCAGGGAGGTTGTGGATGCTCCCTGCCTGGAGGTGTTCAGGGCCAGGCCAGATGAGGCCTTGAATGACCTGTTCTAGTGAGAGGTGTCTGTGCTCATGGCAGGGAAATTTGGGACTAGCTGATCTTTAAGATCCCTTCCAACCTAAACCATTCTGTTCTTCCATGTTTTTTTCCAGAGTTTTCTATCCAAAAACCCACAAGAACCACTAATTTTTCAGTATCTTGTCCACTTTAGTGAATTGGAACTTGGTCCTGATAAACTGTGGGACTTGCCATGAAGCATCTACAGCCTCTGCACTCCTAAGGTGCTGGGAATAAATACTGCAGAGAGGAGCTGGAGGCATACAGAGAGCACAGGCTCGCAAATGCAAAAACCTGGGCTGCTGGGAGGTGATCCTGCCCATGGCAAGGGGCTGGAACTGGATGAACTTTAAGGTCTCTTCCAACCTAAAAAAAATAATCAATCTGTGAACTTGGAGAAGGGCCAAATGGGAATTCTCGTTTGTAATCCCACCTCTACTGTTTGTACCCAAAGCAGAGAAATCAGAGCAACTTTTTTCCTTCTTAAAACACATACATGGAAGTACTGTTTGCAGTGGAGCATTTTCAACAGGGTGCCAGTCTTGTGTAGAGAAAGCCACAACCCTGCTGAATTCCTCCTTTTCCTACAGCAGAGCAAACACTGGGCGGACCTTAGAGCTGCCTTCCAATATCTGAAGGGATCCTGTAGGAAGGCCCTGGAGAGGAACTTTTCCTCAGGGTGTCTAGAGACAGGCTAAGTGGGAATGGATTGAAGCTGAGGGAGAGCAGAGTTAGACTGGATCTTAGGAAAGAAGTTCTTAGGTATGAAGGTGGTGAGACTCTGGAACAGGCTGTCCAGGGAGGTTGTGGATGTGCCTTCACCAGAGGTGTTTAAGGCCTGACTGAATGCAACCTTGGGCTACCAAGTCTAGTGGAGAAGCATCCCTGCCCATGGCAAAGGGTTGGAGTAGATGATCTCTGAGTTCTTTCCAACCTAAGTCGCTCTATTGTTCTATGATGCAGAAGACGGAAACAGTTTAGCAACACAGGACCTGTTTTCCTTGAGCCAGTCTGCACAAAGCCATGCCTTTTACTGCAATCTCTTCAGTTAAGCACTGCAAGGACACATTTTCCCCTGCGTCAGCTTACCCTGAACCAACACAGAAACCTTAGACACATTCATAATGCAAAGCCAACTGATTTGTAAACGCACACAGACAATTCACTGCTTAAATCCCTGCAGAACTCGGGAGCTCGTTCTGTCCAGCAGAGGCAAACCCAAAGCGACCAGTGCTCTCCTGCTCACTATCTGGGTTTCACAGAATCACAGAATGGTCCAGGCTGGAAGAGACCTCAAAGATCATCCAGTTCCACCCCCCTGCCACAGGCAGGGACACCTCCCACTAGATCAGGACGCTCAAGACCTCATCGAGCCTGGTCTTGAACACATTCAGGGAGGGAGCAGACACAACCTCCCTGGGCAACCTGTTCCAGTGCCTCACCACCCTCACTGTCAAGAATTTCTTCCTAACATCCCGTTCAAATCTCCTCTTGGCCAATTTGAACCCATTCCCCCTCATCCTGTCATTACAAGACCTTGTGAACAGTCCCTCCCCAGCCCTCCTGTAGGCCCCCCTCAGATACTGGTAGGCTGCTATAAGGTCTCCTCGAAGCCTTCTCTTCTCCAGGCTGAAAAGC
>VWZI01001940.1:160591-175148 GCA_013396835.1 Psilopogon haemacephalus | reverse complement strand
TGTGTGCACACTGCAGGCTCATGTTGAGCTTCTCATCCACCCAGACCCCCAGGTCCTTTTCCTCAGAGCTGCTCTCCAGCCACTCACCACCCAGCCTGTATTTGTGCTTGGGATTGCACTGACCCAGGTGCAGGACCTTACACTTGGCCTTGTTAAATTTCATGAGGTTAGCCTGGGCCCACCTCTCCAGCCTGTCCAGGTCCCTCTGGATGGATCCCTGCCCTCCAGCAAGTCGACTGTGCCACACAGCTTGGTGTCATCTGCAAACTTGCTGAGGGTGCACTGATTCCTCTGTCCATGGCACTGACAAAGATGTTCAACAGCACTGGTCCCAGCACTGAGCCCTGAGGGACTCCACTTGTCACTGGTCTCCAGGTGGACATTGTGCTGTTGATCACCACTCTCTGTGTGCCACCATCCAGCCAATTCCTTACCCAGCGAGTTGTCCACCCATCAAGTCCACCCATCAAGTGCTTCTTTAAATCAGACCCGAGAGAGCAAATTAAACTTTCTGCTCCCAGCTGCTAGAATTGCAGGAGTTAAGTGGGCACTGGCACCAGAAGTTTATATATTTTCGTTTTAAAACATGAATGGCAAAGTGTATACAAACACCCTTCATTCCCCATCCTTTCCTTCCCATGAGGAGGAGTGTTTGTTATTTTATTCAGCCTTATGAAAAGTTGGGGAAGCTATTCCACCAATACTCTGATAAAGGTCTCCCGCACTTCCTTAGAGATATAGTAAAGGGAAGAATGAAAAGAAAAAAAAAAAAATCCAAACCAACAAAAACAAACACACACAAAATCAACAACCGCCAAGAAAACACCCACCCAAACACCCCTCCCAGAACGCAGCTGCTAGGAATATATTTAATAACGTTTGTATAGAATTACAGAAACAAATGAAGTCAGTGTGCAAGTCATCTACAGCCTTCCTGAAGAAGAGAAGAGAGGTACACAGAAGCAGAGGCAGCGAGCACTGCAGAATTTTGGCACTTCACAGCCAAGCCCGTTATGTCCAAGGTAAACCTGCCTGAGATAGGGCCTCTTGTGCATCAATTTAGAGATCTTTATGATCATAACTGTTAGAAATAGTCCACATGGCTACTAGCTTTAGGGGAGGGTCTCTCGTTGCTTATAGGGGCGTTGAGGTGGAGGAAGGGGATTTTGCTGCACACCCTGGCAATTTATTTCAGGAATATCGTTTAAAGGATTGTAAGCAGGCTGAGAGTTGGGGCTGTTCAGACTGGAGAGGAAAAGACTCCAGGGGGACCTTAGAACAGCCTTCCAGTAATTGAATGGGGGCTACAACAATGTGCTGGGGAGGGACTTTTGACAAGGGCTTGTGGTAACAGGATGAAAGGGAAAGGATTGAAGCTTGAGGAGAGCTGATACAGACTGGAGATGGGGAAGAAATTCTTGACAGTGAAGCTGGTGAGACACTGGAACAGGCTGCCCAGGGAAGTCGTGGATGACCCCTCCCTGGAGGTGTTCAAGGCCATGTTAGACAAGAACTTGAGCAACCTGGGCTAGATGAACATGTCCCTGCCCATGGCAGGGGGTTGGAACTAGATGAACTTCCAACCTAAACCACTCTACAACTCTAAATGAGTGGTTGGTGACAGACTTTGCTAAGCCAGAGGAGCTTTTCACATTTGTAGGCTGTGATTTGGATGGGCTCCTAGGCAAGGACTGGAATGGTTGAGGTCAACAAGCGCACCAACCACAGGCTCCACAGCCTCAAAACTGGGAGGTCCCCAGTTAGATCTTGGTCTCTGGGTACACAAACATTTGTGGGACCTACTAATAAAACCAGGACAGAAGCAAAGATGACTCTTGCAGACACACTAGAGAAGCTGGATTGTTGCATGACTGTACTGAAAGCACATAGATTTTAACATCGCCCAGCCATGGCAATTCCAGGACCAACAAACTCTTTTGGACTTCAGTCCAAGGCCTCAAAATAACCCTATTTCTGCCTCCCCTTTCTCTGCTGTCTGTTAATCTTTTCTTTGCATACTACACTCATAAAAGTGCAACTTTCAGGTGGGGGAAGACAAATGCACATCAAGCAGAGCAGCTAAAATCATTCACCCTCCTTCTACCCCTTGCCTGTCTTCACCATGCCACTTAGCTTTGTGCTTGGAAGGATTTTAACCACAAATGATCACTGGCCTGGAAAGATTTAAGACTTTTGGGTAAGGGCAAGGGAGACAGAGACTTGTTAATAAGAGCACAGACAGACCTGATGAATAACTGGGGGGTAAAAAATTGATATGTGCCATAAAAATAATTTTAGGAACTACTGTAAAAAGGCACATGGCTGACCTGATAAGATCTGCCCCAATCAGTGGAGTTTATGTACACAGAGGCAAAAGGGAAATGGTTTATTTGGGCTTTAAGGTTCTTCCTGTAGGATACAGTGTTTATAAAGGGTGTTTTTAGAACTTCCTGATTGCGTTTGCGAGCCTGTGCTCTCTGTATGCCTCCAGCTCCTCTCTGCAGTATTTATTCCCAGCACCTTAGGAGTGCAGAGGCTGTAGATGCTTCATGGCAAGTCCCACAGTTTATCAGGACCAAGTTCCAATTCACTAAAGTGGACAAGATACTGAAAAATTAGTGGTTCTTGTGGGTTTTTGGATAGAAAACTCTGGAAAAAAACATGGAAGAACAGAATGGTTTAGGTTGGAAGGGATCTTAAAGATCAGCTAGTCCCAAATTTCCCTGCCATGAGCACAGACACCTCTCACTAGAACAGGTCATTCAAGGCCTCATCTGGCCTGGCCCTGAACACCTCCAGGCAGGGAGCATCCACAACCTCCCTGGGCAACCTGTTCCAGCGTCTCACCACTCCTCTTGTCAGGAATTTCTTCGTTATTCTCCAGTCTCAATCTGCCCTCCTCAAGCTTCAGTCCGTTCCCTCTCATCATAGCACTGCAAGCTCTTGTAAAAAGTCCCCCCCCAACATTCAGGTAAGGCCCTTTCAGACACTGGAAGGTTGCTCTGAGGTCTCCCTGGAGCCAACTCTTGCCTGTCCTCACAGGAAAAGTTCTCCAGCCCTCTAATCACCTTTGTGTGGTGGCCTCCTCTGGACCCATTCCAACAGCTCCATGTGCCTTTTATGCCAGGGCCCCTAGAACTAGATGCAGTGCTGCAGGTGTTGTCTCACCAGAGCAGAGGGGCAGAATCTCCCCCTCATCCTTGTCTATATAAGAGATCATGTTGTTGGGGTTATTCACCTTTTAAACACATCTAGTCCCCTTTCTTCCCCTCTCTCTATCACGCCTCCTTTAATTTCTCATGTTATTTAATGTTTCGTAACAAAGACATCTACCTCTCTACATTTCACTTTCTTTGGCCAACAAGCAGAAGCTCATCTCCAGCACCGCTTAAAAATCTTTCCAGCCATCCAAAGTCTGAGCTTTCATGCAATATTACAACACCAAAATGCTAAATAATTGCAGAGAAAAAAAAAAAACAAAACCAAACCAAGCACCCAGGAATTTCTTCCTCTTCAGTGCTTATAGTNACCTCAGATGCCTTTTTGAAAACACAAAGTCAACCCAGCAATCCAAGCATCAGAATTACAACCTTATACCACTGTACCATTTCCTAACCTTTCTCTCAATACAACCCCCAAAACTGCAGATTCATAGATTCATAGAATGGTTTGGGTTGGAAGGGAGCTTAAAGATATCCAGTTCCAACCCTTCTGCCATGTGCCAGGGACACCTCCCACTAGACCTGGTTGCTCAAGGCCTCATCCAGTCTGGCTTTGAACACCTCCAGGGAGGTGTGTGGCATACACAAGCTGCCTGGGCAACCTGTTCAGTATATCCAGTAACAGTCAGTGAAGCAGTGAGAGGCTGCAACCAGCTTACCACCTCTCAGGCTGTGTTTCAGTCAAGGAAGAATTATGTTGGGAGCACCATAAAACCTCCAGTGAGAAAGTTCCCACTGTAATTTCAGCATTTCTGTTAAAAACAAAAAGGCTCTGCCAAAGTACCAGCAAATTTCCTGTAATTTTTACAGACATCGAATACACAAGAGTGTAACCAACTCTGAAGCATAGGGATTTACAGCACCACAGAATCACAGGATGGCAGGGGTTGGAAGAAACCTCTGGAATTTGAGTCTGATGTCCTTGATAAAAGAGGTTTAGGTCTTGTGTGACCTAGAGAAGGTCACACAGGAACACATCCAGGCAGGTTTTGAATGATCCAGGATTTACAGCACCACAGAATCACAGGATGGCAGGGGTTGGAAGAGACCTCTGGAATTTGAGTCTGATGTCCTTGATAAAAGAGGTTCACCCAGAGAAGGTCACACAGGAACGCATCCAGGCAGGTTTTGAATGTTTCCAGAGATGGACACTTTGCTACCTCTCTGGGCAGCCTGTTCCAGGGCTCTGTCACCCTTAAACGTGTTTAGACAGATCCTCATGTTTAGACAGATCTTCTTATGTTCAAGTCTGTGCCCACCACCTCTTGTTCTGTCACCGTCTGCCACTGAAGAAGATTGGTCCCATACTGATGACACCCATCCTTTAAGGATTTATGAGAAGCCCTTCCCTTCTCCAGACTAAAAAGCCTCAATTCTCTCACTCCTTCCTCAACAGAGAGACATTGCAGTCCCCTCAACATCTTTGCATCCCTTAGCTGTAACCTCTCCAGCAAGGCCCTGTAGCCCTTTTCTGTGTTGTGGTCTAACACAGGTGGTGCTACCCTGGCTTCTCCATTCCCACAGAGGCAGTGGAAGTTTTAATAAAAGTTAAAAAAACCCCAAACAAACACAGAAAAAAAAAAAAAAAACAAAAACCAACCATGAATCAAAAACCACCAAACAAACAAAACTCCAAAACCAAAACATAAAATCAATGCTACAGAATCAGGTCCCTCTGGAATTAGGAAATGTGATCTAACAAGGAGCTGCATTGCCAAAACTGTGGACAAGACGGTATTAGGGCAGGTTTAGCCTCTGCTTCCATCAGTGTGTTCTCCTTTGGCCACCTGGCAGCAGAGGAGGGTGAATTTCTCAATTTGTTGGCACTATGAGGCCTCAGTGTATTGGGCACCTAAGGCAAACCCAAGCACTCCCCTCTCCATCATGCTGCTGGACTTCTGTTCCCACCCACACAGTATGGACAAGTGCTGAAGAGATACAGAGGTCCAAGTGATTCAGGAATCAAGGTCTTGAACCAAAACTACATTAATTTAAGCAGCTGAAAAAAAAAAAAAACCAACCCCACATGTGCTTTGAATTAGCCCGGATGTTGGTTTCGGATCTGGATGTAGTTTTTAAGAACCAGACTGTCTGTAAACAACCTGCAACCCCAGACCCAGCAGCCCTGCAGCAACGGCCAAGTTTATTCCTTAGCTCTGCTGTCTTCCAGCAACTCTTTATAGCATCCCTTTGATTTCTGGAAAATAACAACAACAACAAAAAAAGTCTCTAGTATTAACACCTGGATATATTTTTTTTTTTTTCCTCATCCCTCAGATATCTTCTAAAGACCCCACAAACTACTGTCCCAGTGGTGCTCCTTGTGGAGCCAGAGGCAGGGTAAGGAGCTGCCCAAGCATTGCTCACTACCAAGGCACGACCTCAGCTACGCACACCCACAAGTATTTGCCTCATTCAGTCTCAACTGGAAGGAAGGCAGACACTTCCCTGCGCTACCCTGAAGAAGCCTCAGTAAGCTTCTATCAGCTTGGGGGCATAGCTTTCCACTTGTAAAACCAGGTAAACAGCCAGTTTGCCTTCCACGTGCTTCCAAACCCAGGCAGCACTGTTTGGACATGTCAGCAGAAGAGCTGCAGCGAGTGGAGAGGAGCCAAACTCTTGGCACAGGACCAAGGGCAAGGTTGACAGCTATCTTTTGGGGTATTTTTTCTCCTTTCCCCTGTGCTGAAGGTGCTAGTGGTGAGGAGTCATTCTGGCTGCAGAAAACTGAGTGTTGCCCATATTTAAAGGGAGGAACCCATCCCAATACAGAAACAAGCCATGAGAGAGCTTTCCCTCATGTTATCCTCCTGAAAAATGCTTTCCACCATCATTATGTGAATTACCAAATAAAACTTGATAATAATTGAAAAATGAAAAGTAGTATTACAGAATCACAGAACTACAGAAACATCCAGGTTGGAAAAGGCCCTTGGGATCACCAAGTCAAACTGAGAACCTTACTCTACAAGGTTTACCTTTAGCCACATCCCCAAATACTACATCCAAACTACCTTTAAACAAATCCAGGGTTGGTGACTCTGTCACCTATATTAGATGTATTAGATGTGCTTTAGCTGAGATGCTGAGTGCTGCTAGTGGCATCAAGTGATATTGTGGAGTCTCCATCTTTGGAGGTCTTCAAAACCTGTCTGGCTGTGTTCCTGTGTGATTTCCTCTAGGTGATCCTGCTCTAACTGTGGAGGGGGTTGCACTAGATGATCTTCAGAAGTCCCTTTCAACCCCCACCACTCTGTAATGCTGAGAATGAACATCATTCCTATGAACCCACACCATTTCAGGAACACTGTCTTTCTGTAGGAAAGGGGAGGACAGGGAAGAAACTGTTAGGAGAGACCATGGCACTTCAACAGGCTCTGGTGTTTAGGGAAGATGCATTGTGATTACAGAATCACAAAGTGTTAGGAGCTGGAACAGACCTCAAAAGTTCATCCAGTCCAACCTCCCTACCAGAGCAGATCACCCATACCAGATGACACAGGAACATATCCAGGCAGGTTTTGAATATCTCCGGAGAGTGAGACTCCACAACTCCCCTAGGCAGCCTGTTTCAGTGTTCTGTTGCCCTCACAGGGAAAAAACTTTTTCATTATGTTTCCATGGAATTTCCTATGCCTCAGCATTCTGAAATTGACTGCTGTGCAAATAGAATTACAGAACGGCAGAATTGTTTCAGGAAGAAACCTTTAATATCACACCAAGTCCAACCTTCAGTCTAAGACTACCATGACCATTAAACCATCTCCTGACACACATATCAGGTCTTGTGAAGGAAACTCATGCTGCTCTTCACTACTCACCAAGCAGGAAAGAAAGCCTCACAGCATTTTAGCGTGCAATGCAGAGATGGAAGCTGCCTAGTCTTCAGACCCACTTTTAACTGGCAGGACATGGGATTACCCAAACGGGACAGATGTATAATGCAATTTAAAAGCAGAATTAAAATCTAAGCATTTCCAGACATCCTCGGGACTGCAGCACATGTGCAGAACGTAGTCCTGTCCTCTCCCAGCAGCACAGGTCCTTACAAGCAGAGACAAGTTTCCTAGAGGCTGGATCAAAAGACACTATCAGGTTTTACAAAGCATCTCCCAACACCATCAGTGCAAGCCTCACAAAGAGAAACGTCAGAGGTGTAACAGCCATCCAGCTCCATTTTCCTGATAAAAAAAAGTGAGGGAAAGTAGTTGCTCTCAACAGGAGACACTTCTGTTCCTAGAGATGCACACAGGTTAGCAAGCCCTAATGGCACTTCTGATAAGCCAAACAAGAAAGGTAGTTCTCTAAGGACACTATTTTGGGGTTACATTTTGCCTAGTTTCTGTAGCATCTCAGACAAAAAAACACTAGTACAAGGAACGAGCTCTACCACCTTGGTAGTCCTCAGGACATGAAATTCTTTTCTCCTTGGTAGGCATCACTGTCAAAGCCCAAGAACTCTGTAGAGGTAAAGAACTCCACAATCTCACTTTGAAAACACCATAGGTGAGGAAATGAAGAAATTTTGTCAGAAGGCCCAGTAACCCCTGTAACCTCTCTGCCTGCCAGTAACAAGTTTCCTTCTGAGCTGAAACAGTCACCAGCTACAGAGCTCAGCTTATAGACTCAAGATATCTCCTCTGATTACAGCACACAGGAGCTGAGAAAAAGGGGGGGGGGGAAGGAGGGATCAAACACAAACAAAAATAAAATAAAACCAACCAAAAATGCAGTCCTTGACTTTCCTTGCTTGCAACTCACACTTCAAAGAAGAAAGTTATTCCAAGAGTCTCAGAACAAGCAGATGTGAGACAAAAATAATAATTTTTTGTCTCACATCAATTAAATCTCACTTAGACCCACTGCCAGCTGTGGGCAGGAAGGTCTCTAACAGCCTTGAAAGCATATTTCACAATGCTGCTTTTATAAAATGCAGCTTCTTTTTAAGGTGAATCAACTACTTCTGCATGAAGCAGTGTTTTGCTCCAATGGCGGCATGAGGTCCACGCTTTGCCTGATACTAGAGAGAGAAAATATTGCCACCAGGAGCTGTGGAGATGGCAGAAGTCCTGCCCTCCAGACATGAGCAACAGGAGAAGAAATAAAGTAAGGAATAGGCAAACCCCCCCCCGCCCCAAACCCTAACAACACACCCCAAGAGTGCAAGGGAAAGGAAACGAAAGAGCACAAAAGAAGAACTGAAACAGAGGAAGCAGGCAGGAAAGTGCAGACAGGCAGCGGAAGGAGGGAACAGTCTCCTGTTAGCTTCACGTGGAGAGCTGCTCCCAACCTCAGCTAGAGGCAAGGTCAGATCTCTCACAACTAAGAACTGGCCAGTGGGGTACTGGGGCACACCTGCTTCCCTGGGTGTGATGGGGAGAGGAGGGAGGAACCACCAGCGACTTTGCTAGATGAGGACAGCATTCAGACAGAGACGGCGTCATCTTGGACTTGAAGGAGACAATCTTCCTCTGCTCACTAAAGATTTCTTTAGAATCAGCCTGCAGCAGGAAAAGAAGTGAGGAGTACCACTGTGATATCCACAGGTGCTAACACCAGTGGTCACACTGATCTGATAAACCTCCTCTACTGACTGTGCCAGCGAGCAGCAGGGCAGGATTTGGGCACTGTTTTGCTATTCTTGCAGCACTACTAGAATTCATCCCCTCATCCCATCTTTGTTTCTGCAATCCAGCACTGCTCAAGGAGGGAACCAGCAGTCAGCCAGCTCTGCCATGCAAGGGAACAAAGGGCAAGAAACTACAAGGATAAACCCAACCTTTCCTTGGAAAAGCTGACACAAAACCCAAAGATGAGGGCTAGGCACAAAGGAAATCACAGAAACACAGAATGCTAGGGGTTGGAAACAACCTCCAGAGATGTAATCCAACTCCAATGCCAGAACAGGATCTAGGGCAGGTCACACAGGAACACATCCAGGTGGGATTTGAGCCTGCAGAGAAGGAGACTCCACAACCTCTCTGGGCAGCCTGCTCCAGAGCTCCAGCACCCTCACACCAAAGAACTTTCTCCTCACGTTGAGGTGCAGCTTCCTGGGTTCCATCTTGGACCTGTTGTTCCTTGCCCTGTCACTGGGCACTATCAAAAAGAGCCTGGCACCTTCATCCTGTCACCCACCCCTGAGATATTTACAGGCATTGATAATGTCCCCTCTCAGCCTTCTCGTCTCCAGACTAGACAGCCACAGGACTCTCAGTCTCTCTTCATAGGAGAGATATTCAAGTCTCCCGATCATCCTTGTAGCTCTCATCAAGAAGGCAGCCAGCACCAGCCCAGATGCATTTCTCTGTAGCTTCAGAGGGTCAGGTTTTCAGTACTGAGCAAACACCAGAAAAATATATGATTAAGGGAAATTTGACAAGGAAAGGGGATGGATGTGGGTAGGGAAAAGGGAAGGAAGAAAAAGAAAACACAATCTTGGCAGAGAACCAACAGATAAGAAAAGAAACAAAGAAGGAAAAAAAAAAAAAGAAAAGAAAAACATTAGAAACCATCAGCTGAGTTTAGCCATAGTCAAGGTGCATAGAGAAAGGGTCAGTGCAAGCAAGGTGTTGGGAGATGCTTCACTGCATTGCTTGCTGGCAGGCTTGGAGAAGACCTCTTTTACCAGTTAGAGGATTTCTGTGACAACAGCTTTTTGCTTGCCTTTGTTAGTTCACAGAAATGAAGACTGCTGTGGCTTACATCTGCTGTCAATCGTCTCTGCAGTTTATTTGTGCCTTTTTTCAGGTAAATGACCCTTTTTATTTATCTTTACATTTCTGTACTGTTTCAGAAATGTAAGTCCTCAAAAAAATCAAACGCTCCACTTAGCAAACAGGGCGCATATCAAAAATGCAGTCTCCAGTCCTGTACTTTTAGCTTTACTGATCTCTCCACTCACTCCTGCACCTCTCGTGAGAAAAATTATCTTCTGCTGTTTAAGAAAACCAAAAAAAAGGGGGGTGGGGTGCAAAGGGACAAACAGCAAAACAAACCACAATTTTTAATGCGTTTCTTGAAGGGAGCAGATCCTATGGCCAAAGCTGGTCCTACCAGTGCAAGAAGGCAAGAGGTGCACCATTCTCAATGAGCCACAAGATCTCTCCTGCAGAAACAGGCTTGGGCTCCATGCAACCCTGCTTTTCTTAGGATGAGGTCAACTGCCTGCACCCTTTCTGTACCCAAACATTCCAAGTACATCTCTCATGTTCAGTACCTCCAGAGGATCACTTAGTCTCAATTCTGTTAAGCAGAAGGAAATGGAAGTTACCCCTTCCTCAAGCATGCCATGATGTGCAAGAGTGCAAAAGCAGAGATTCAACCAATAGTTAAACTGTCTCTCAGAGTCCTCAGCTCCCATTTTCCAGCCTGGTCCAGAAGAAGGACAATTACCATCACCTCCCTGCAGTTCAGTGGCCAACAGGAAACAATTCTGTGGTTTCAACTCAACAAATCAAGTCCAGGCTAAAAGCGAGTCCTGCCACAGAGCAGTTGTGTTTGCAGCCTGGGGATTTATTTAAACGGGCAGATAAAACCTTGCCTATGAACCCATACCCTGGGGCACGACCCAGCCAGAGGGAAAACAGCCTGCAAAGAACAGGTCACAGACGAGCCCACTGCTACCGTGGCATCTGTGCCATACTTGAGCGTCATCCCACTGCCACCATTCCCCCTCGCTTCCTGGGAGGGAGCCTCACCAGAGAAGCTTCACTTTCTGGCCCAAAGGCAAGTTGTTCACATTTCTCCTCTTCCATACAGGATCGGGGTTATCCAAGGGCTGCCCACAGCCATAGCACGGACCAACATGCTGAGAAGTTCAAGTCTGGTCCTCACCCACTTGTGCTAACCCTCTCTGTACTGGCCTCCCTTCCAGTTGTCTGACCAAACACCCTCTCCATACGTCTCCCACTTGCTTCCAAGGCTTTTCCAAGACAGAAGCAGAAAGGGCAAATCGCTTTTATTGCTGCCTCTCCATCATCCAACAGAGCTGCTGTTCCCTTATAAACAGCAGCTTCTCCCAGAAACTGAACAAAGCAACTACTTACACGACATATTTTGAACAGGCATGTTTTCAGGCCAAGAAATAAACAGTTATATTTTGGCAATCCTTCATTTCCTGTACTGTTTGTGAGCACTAATGTCACAAAACACAGCATGTCCCATGCCTTCCTCTTTGGCCTTAAAGCTTGCAGGGGGAAAAAAAAAAAAAAATTTAAAAAATTAATTGAGCTAAATGAGCTGCTTATGATAACTACGGGAAGTCACGGGCAAAAGTGGGGTGAAAACAAAGGAAAACATAAGAAGAAAATGAATCTTTTCAGTGTAAAAGGCAAACTGCAATACTTATAGACTGGGTATTCAGAGAAAGCATTGCTGGTCCCTGCTCAGCCATGGAGAGAAGTGGGATTTTAGGGCCAGCAAAGGACAAACAAGAGCGAGTTAAGTTTAGTTTTCTTCCCCTGGACTGGGAGAAAAGCATCACCCCAAAGCACTGCCACGGTCCCTCACGCGACGCCGCAGCATCCTCTGCACCACCCCGAGACGCAGCTCATTAAAACCCTCCGGGGTACCGGTCCGGCTTGCAGACGCTTGGCGTGTCTGCTCTAGGCACACGGTGGCCGAGGGATAGGGGGACACGCCGGGAGGATGTGGGACACCCCGAGTCTAAAGCCGCTGCCCGCCTCGGGCAGGGCCTCCCGGCTGCATCCCAAGCAGCGAAAGGCTGCGGATCAACACTTCCTCGTTCCCTGACCTTTTTCATTTAATTACTTCCTGTGACTTTCTTGGAACGGTGCATCTGAACGAGCAGGAGGCAGCCTCCGGCCATAAACGAATCGCTTTAAAGGTTCAGCTCCATCCTCCTACTTACAAATGGAAAGATGCCAGCAGCCCAACCGGGAGCTGATGGTTGGCAGAGAGGGTCACCACTTGCAGCAGGCAGCTACTTCTCTCCCTAGGTGCAGGCAGCGCTGCCCCAAACTCTCCCACTACTTAACGCTCCACGCTGCGGCTTGGTGCCTGCGGTGTATTATCGGGCACCCCCCATTTCCCCCTGTCCTGCAACGCGCCAAGGAGAAGCGCAGGCGGTGAGGGGGCTAGGAGGGAAGCAGAAATAAAGGCTGAGATGCAGAAAGAGGCACTCACTTTGCAATGACAAATTGACCTCTAAGTATCGATCTGAAATGGTGCAGTCACGAAGGGACCGATATGTTGCCAGCATCTTCAGCCCCATTCCCACCCCCTCCCCCATCCCCCCCGCTCGGTTTTGGAAATTCCTTTAGAACAAGGCGGTAATATTCTGAGTTTAAAAAAAGAAAGAGAGAGGAAAAAAACCCCAAAGGTAAAAACCCCTCATAATACACTCGATGATGGTTATTTTAAAATGCGTCCTGACAGGGTTTGTTTTGGGGGTTGGGTTTTTGGGTTGGTGTTTTGGGTTTTTTTTGGGGGGGAGTGTGATCTGGCTGTTAACATTTGCTCACAGTGCACTCAGTGAAATGAGAATAGCTATGCAAATTAAAGCCAGATATCTAGGGCAAATAGCACACTATACTACCATTGTTCTGCCAACTTAAGAAAACTCATCAGCAAAGCCTGTCCTCCTTTCCTTTAACACCATATATATGAAAAAATAATTAAAAAAAAAATTAATCACTTCTCCCACCACCAAAATTAAAAACAACCCATGAGTCACCAGCTTCAGCGACACTATCAATCAATGCAAGGCTGGAAAGGAAGAGCTTACCAAGGAAATCATAGCTTACCTAAATCATCTCGCTGTGCCTTGCGAGGCAAAAACCTGCATCATACCACCATGAGACCCAGCTACAGCCTCCAAAATAGCAGGATGGGCATCGGGGCAAGGACCCACGGTGCATTGTTCACCTTGAAAACCAATGCATCTATCTGCCACCAAGACAGCTGGTTGGGTAGCAGCTCCCAGTGGCCACCAATGCTCCCCATCTCCTGGGGACTCAAGCACAATGTTGCTGAGTTGTCTGGTGACCCCAGGAGAGGCAGCACGATCCACAAGCCTCCCTGCCTTGCCCAGGTAGAAGGCATATGAAGCTCATTAGCCAAGGCACTCCTGTGTATGGCAGCATGGTAGCACGTGGAGGAAGAATTTACTCCAAAACAATTATGCAAAAAACCCCCAGCCATCAGAGCCAGGCAATCACTGTGTTACACTGAGACACATCTCCATGCCGAGTCTTGCAGGAGAAATGCTTCCAGAGCAGCATCTTCCTGGAGGATGAAGGTTGGTGAGCACCAACTGGGTCAGGTCAGTCCTAGAACAATCAAACCTGGAGACAGGGACCCACCTCCCTCTCCACTTGTCCAAGCTGAGAAACAAACCCCAAAATTAAACTCCGCAAATCAGGAACCAATGGGTTGATACTGGAAATGAGCCAACTACATCTTCCCATCCTGCTAAGCGATGGTAACCTGCATGAGACAAATCCGACTCCTTGCTTTTTTTAATGAAAGAACCCTACCAATGTCAGGCACAGCCACGACTTCAGAAACTAGCCATAAACACGCACCTACAGTCTCCTCTTCATCATGAAGCTCCACAATAACAACCCTTCAGCACACGACCTGCAGGCAGATGCCATTTACTGGAGCGATTCCAGTGACTGAAGGAAATCACCTTCCAATGAGTTCGACGTTACAAAGGTATAAAGGCAGCACATGCTGCCAATTATGATTGTTGGTTGATTTTGTTTCAAACTCAAAACCCAGGCCGAAAAGTTGCACAATTTCAACCCTGTTTTTATAAGCCCTGAGAGAAGTCATTTTAAAACGCAGTACATCCTATGCCGCTTGGCACCAAACCAGTCCTGCACACAAGTGACTCATTTCTCTTGACTGTCAAAACCCAGAAAGAGATAGCCAGGAACGACGTCTGAGCCAGCACAGGGCTTATAAAAAAGCCTTTCCTGTCATCCCACTGCAATATCCTTTAAAGTTTTATTCTGATGGAGGAAAAAAAAGGCAATCTATAAAAGGGAAACCAGCGATGTCAGGCATTTTGAACGCTTCGGTGCGGCCTGTCGCAGGGGTTTGTTTGTGGGAATGTTGAAGGAGAGCTCCCAAGCTGAGGATTGGTTCTAGAGGGACGGGGAGCGGTGCAGCAGACACCCGCAGCCCCTCCATGCTAGGGATAGGTAGGGGTTGGCAGGGTGGGTGGCGGTGAATGGGGAGGCCGCCCGTGCCCGGGTTTATGAATGCGGCGTCATGTGACGACAGCGGCGGCCGCCCTCCTATTCACAAAACGGCGGCGGCCGGGGCGGGGATCCGCGACGTTGTCGTGTCGTGTCCGTCCCCCCCAA
>VWZI01001940.1:0-159443 GCA_013396835.1 Psilopogon haemacephalus | reverse complement strand
GGTGCGGCCGTCGCCGCCCCGCTCGCCTCCGCCCCCCGCGCCGCAGCCCCCGCGCTCCGCCCCTTGCCGCTCGGCTAGGTCCGGCTCGGCTCAGTTCGGCCCGGCCGGGCTCAGGCCTCGTTTCGGCTTGTCTCGCCTAGGTTCAGCCTCTCTCAGCCGTACTCTGTGCTATTCAGCCTGGCCTAGTAAGGCCCAGTTCAGCGGGATCTAGCCCATCTCCGACCCTCCAGGCCTAGCCTCCCTCAGCCTGACCTTGCCAGATTCGGCTGGGCTCAGCCCAAGCCAGCCTAGCCTGGCCCCGACCCAGGTTAGCTGGAGTCAGCTGCTTGCCATGGTTGACAAGGCCCCGAGGAAGGACTGACGTGCGTGTAGGTGATCGCCGCTACGCCTGTCTTTAACGGCCTGTGGGAACAGGAAGAGCTTCCCTGTGAAACTCAGAGCTGTCCCCACGGAGCCACATCTGGAGGTGATGTGGTTCCTCTGCCTACGCAGCTGGGAAGTTTCCCACCACACTTGTGTTCTTTCCCGCTTCATCTTGGCCTCTACAAGAGGTCAGATCAACACTTGGAGCTATGGTCCGCAACACTATGGGGTGAGCACAGACGTGCTGGTCACATCAGGTAGTGTTCTTGGTAGGTCATTTTAAATGTTCAGGGTTTTTTTCTACAATGAACAGTGTAAACACTCTCACAACATGTTGCTGCATACTGATGTCTTCTCCTGCCCTGGACACTTGCTTGGTCCACAAAGGAGGAGGTGATAAGGGCCAACTTTTGAAAATAGACTCTGGCCCATGAAGTTTAATAACTAGCAGGTTTTGCTCCATGAGATCCTCAGCGACCAGACAGTGGAGAAGAAATCTGTTTGTTCCACACGGGCCCTTCTGGCCTCTGCAGCCTCCTCAGCTGCATATCTCTGCCATTGCAGGTGGAGCAATGACCCTTCTGTGCTGTCATTGTGTAGGGATATACAAGCCCTGTGCAGCTGCAGTTCCTGAGGAAGCCACTCAGTGATGTATCTTTCAACCCTAGTCTATGTGATTTAGTCTTGAAGGAACTGTCAGATTTTAGGGTGGAAATTGTGTTTCTGCTCTGTTGGGTTTTTGCTTTCTAAGTGCAAAAAATTGCCTTTTCAGAACACAAGTGGAAGCTTGGAGGGCAAAAAAAATCTGTGGACTGCTTGTAGTGTGACGGAGACAAAAGCTGATGACAGCTTTGAGGTCTTCTTTATGCGAGGTTACCCCCAGGGAGAAAGCATGTTCATTTGGATGTAGTACCACACTCTATAACCATGTTGTAGTAACACACTTGTCATTGCTACAGGTTGGGCCAAACACCAGATAATGTGTGTGCTCCACTCCCCTTGGCAGCCTGTGGCTCCCTGGGGTGTCTATGTTGCCTCTCTCCCACCACCTTTCCACCGATTCATTCCTCCACAAAGCCCAGTTTGCCACCCCCTTGACTGTGTGTACCTCCTTGGCTGTGCATCCCCCTCACTGGGGAGCACACTGCTCAGACGGTCCCAGCTAATAATACCCCCAATACCTCTTTATTTTGGAAAGTTATTCAAGGATCCAGCTTGCAGAGACTGGCATGATAAACATCTTGGCAAAGGTGAGCTGGCAGTGAAAGGAAGTGTCAAGGCAGGAGTAAGCAGTCCCAACTTGGGAGGGATGTCTTCAGCTGCTGTACCATAAAAGACCAGATGTAATGATTTGATGCACTTCCACCCACCCTATGACCCACCCCTGCACCGAGTCAAAGCCATGATTGCACAGATATCTGACACCCTTAAAATCACAGAATCATAGAGTTGGAAAAGACCTTTAAGATGAAGTCCAACCGTTCTCTAACTCTACCTAGGCTGGTGCTAAACCATGTTACTCAGAACCACATCTCTGCCTCTTTGAAACATCTCCAGGTATGGAGATTGATCCACCTCCACGGAGAGCCTGTGCCAGGCTTTGAGAACCCTTTTGGTGAAAAAGTTTCTCGTGATATCCAACCTAAACCTCACTCAATGCAACTTGAGGCCATTTCCTCTTGTCCTATCCCTTCTTTCTTGGGATAAGAGACCAACCCACACCTCACTACAGCTTCCTTACAGAAAGCTGTAGAGTGAGAATGTCTCCTGTCAGCTTCCTCCACACTATAAACACCCCCAGTTCCCTCAACTGCTCCTCATCAGCCCTGTTGTTAGGACCCTTCACCAGCTTCCTTGCCATTCGCCAGACCCGCTGCAGTATCTCAGTATCTTTCCTGTAGCCAGGGCCTCAAAATCTTTCATGCTAAAATCTATGGTCAGCAGCAGCATTGGTGTACATGAGGTGTGGAACACAGTGGCTGTCCAGTAGAGAACCAGAATGCGGGGAGAATTTTGGCCACATGGAACACCCAGAGTGCAGTCATGTAATTAAAAGGCCACTTGAATGCCTATGCTGCTGAGGAGAACTGGGTGTTAGTCACTGTCTGATTATTGCCTGAGAGCTTGGCTGTGTGATCCGGGTGGACTTTGATGTACTTTGTGTGGTGGATGTGCGTATTTGCCCCAGTGGTGAGAAGAAAACGAGTCTGAAGCTTGGAAGGCTGCGCTTCCACCCAGGCTAGTTTCTTGAGTCATTTCCTGTGGATTTCTGAGATCTCACGTTTGCTCTCTGCTTTTGTTGTCCTGCTAATTCGGAAGTTGCCAGGCTATTTGTTCTCTGAATGATTTCTCTCACTGCACAGCCCTCTTGCTGCTGCTTTCATACACATAAACACTGAATTGGATTTTCCTGATATTCAGGTCACCGCAGCGCTCCTTCCGAGCAGTGCTTTCAAGCTGACTGACTTTTCTGAATGAGAAGGCTCTCGGAGGTGTGATTTCTGTTTGTGCATGGTGCTGTTTGTACACAGAGCTTCTTCCACGGTGAAGTGTGCTTCCACCCCCCCCGATGCTGTTGTGAAGGTACCTAGAATTAATTAGCCATCGGTGGCAGAGTGTGTCAAGGCAGCAGTTTCTTTATGCTAAGGACATGCACGCTGTGACTGTGCTGCCTTTTATGTTCAAAAGGAGGAGTGGTTATCTTGCAGAGTAATACTTTAGCTGTTGCAGAGAGCCTGGAATCACAGAATGACAGAATGGGAAGAGTTGGAATGGACCTCTGAACCTCATGTAGTCCAACGTCCCCTTCTAGAGCAGGATCACCCAGAGCAAATCTCAAAGGAACACGTCCAGGCAGGTTTGGAATGCCTCCACAACCTCTCTGTTCCAGTGCTCACTTACCCTCAAAGTGAAGTTTTTCCTTGTGTTTATGTGGAATCTCCTATGTTTCAGTTTATGTGCCTGTGCAATCACAGGAACATCCAGGTTGGGAAAGCCCCTCAGAATCAACAAGTCCAACTACTCTACAAAATTCACCTTAAACCATATCCCTAAGCATCACATCAAAACGGCCCTTAAACACATCTAGAATAGGTGACTCAACCACCTCCCTGGGGAGCTCCCTCTATGCATTGCCCCTTCTCCTGTTGCTGGATACCACTGAGAAGAGTCTGGCTCCATCCTCCTGACACTCACCCTTTAGCTATTAATCAAAATTAATGAGGTTCCCCCTTCAGTCTTCTCCAGGCTAAACAGTCCCAAGTCTCTCAGCCTCTCCTTACAAGGTGATGCTTTAGTCCCCTCAACATATTAATGGCTCTCTGCTGGACTCCCTACAGTATTTTCTTGTCCTTGAACTGGGGAGCCCAGAACTGGATGCAGTATTCCAGATAAGGCCTCACCAGGGCAGAGAAGAGGGAATAGGAGTACCTCCCTTGACCTGCTGGCCACACTCTTAATGCACTCTAGGATGCCATTGGCTCCCTTGGCCATGAGGCCATTGTTGGCTCCTGGTCAGCCTGTTGTCTACCAGGACTCACAGGTCCTTATCCCATAGCCGCTCTTCACCAGTTCAGCTAAGTCTTTACCAATGTGTATGGACCTTGTTTATGCCTTTACTGAAAATGAACTTACCTGAATGCAATTATTTGGGGTGAGAAGCACTGGGACTTGTAGGAGCAGGGTTTAGGATGGAATTTACTACAGGCTTACAACATAGCCTCCTACCCTTACCTGCTCTTGCTTTTACAATAGCTGAAATCCTCCACACAGTTGACTTCAGTCCCTAAAGACAAATGTCAGTACCTTGGTGACTGTGCTAGTTTCAATGACTTTTCTACTGACTCACATGGTGACACTGAGTGAGTGAGGAGTGGAAGTCAGCAGTCCTGAATCATGCCATCCTGCACACAATTGCCCCCTCCCCAATCATTCTTTTGGGCAGCAATCATATTTTCAAAGCAGTGATTACATCTGTCTTTTCCCTTGGTGTAATCACTTAGAATTTAAGAGCTGCAGAAACAAGCTGCAGCATTTGCACTCATCTTGAAGCTTTCAGAGCTCACACCTTCTGGGAGGTCACACAGTTTGGAAATACCAAAGGGGTGGTTGTTTGGAGTTTGAGGGGTGGGGGGGTTGTTTGGGTTTTTTTCCCAGCAGGAGTGGGACTTCAGCAAGTGGTTTGGAGAACTGTCAGGAGGGTTTCAGGCACTTGCCATGGGGAAAGGAAGTGGAGGGCTCCTTGCAGTCTTCCCAGGATGTCCTTTTGAAGGATGTCCTTTTTGAAGAAAGGGACTCTCAGCACCAGATGGGCTGCTGTGCCTGAGAGCTAACTATTTTCTTCCTTTCCCGGTCTTTGCATCCCTGTGTTTTAGCAGGACTGGCAACAGAGCTGATGTGATCTCTTCTCTCCTGTGTACCTGTGTCCCTGTGCTGCTGTGAGGGTCTGGGGCTGGTGGCCAAGAGGAAGAAGGGAAAGGGAGGAATGAAGCAGGAGAGTAGACATCTCCAAAATAACCCAGTGCTCACCAGTTCTGTTTAGAAGGGCAGCTCAGTGCTTGCAGCTGAAAGCAGAGGTGGAGCCAGAGCTCATCCCTTCCTGGACACCATGGGATCCAGCTGGGCAACTGCAATGCCCCAGTGGCTGGGCAGGTGTTGACCATTGCATCCATGCAGTCAGATAGGAGTGCCCACATGGATGGGGCAATCCTGGTTTCATTTGTAGCTATATTCACAAAGTCCTGTGCTCTCCTTCACTCCCTTCAAAAATAAAAGCAAGAACTGAACGTTTGTGAGGCAAAGGGGGCATTTCAGAAGCTTTGCTTTCCTACTGGGCACTCTGCTGCCCTTTTAATATTCAGCAGTATGTGATTTATAGCCCTCCTGACATGAGGGTTTGGTGTTTCCTTTGTGTGCATAACTTCCTTTTGATATCAAGGGATGATAACAGACTTAAACTGCAATCTCATGGGCACATGACACATTGTCTTTATGGTGCAGAGAGCAGGAAAATGCTTTCTGATCCCCCCACACACTAAGTTTCACTCTGCTGACAGAGTGGCATTAGCAAGTTTAGTGAGGCAGTAACATTGATGAGGGTGATTCCTTCAGGTGTAGTGATGCAGGATGATCCTTCTTTTGAGAATCCCACTACAGCTGAGTCCTGGCATGGGCTTAGCAGGAGATGGGTGCAATTGTTTTGCTGAATGCTTGGAAGGAAAAACTGCTACAAATCCTTCACATACCACCCTTGGTTCCCCAGCAGTACTTTGTTTCTGTGTGTTCCTGGCTCAAAAGTGTGCCCTGGCCCATCAAATCGAAAAGTAAGTCCGCATGACCTTTGCCAGTGTCACAGATGAACAGGAAACCTCCAAATTAGTCCTGAAGCTGGGTAACTTTTGGCATGAGGCATGGGCTGCTCTCCTCTCAAGATGCCTTTCCACCCTTGAGAAGTTTCTGCATTTTTCATACAGCTGTTCCAGGGCCTCATGGAGCTGAACAGACAGATGCCAAATAGTCTGTTTATAGTTCAGGGAGTAGAGAAGTGGATGGATCTGGGAAAAAAAAAAAACCAACAAAATTTTGGAGCTTTGCATACCTTTACCTCTGTGTTATTTCATACCACAGAATCAGAACTGTTTTGCTTGGAAAATACCTTTAGGATCTTCGAGTGCAACCATCAACGTAGGACCACCATAGCCATTACACTATGCCCCAAAGTGCCATGTCCACAGGTTTCTTGAGCACCTCCAGGGATGGTGACTCCATCACCTCCCTGAGCAGCCTTTTCCCATGCCTGACCACTCTTGCAGTAAAAAGATTTTTCCTAATATCCAATCTAAATCAAATAAATCCAGTTTGAATTAGGCTCAAACCTGTTAAGTGAGGGCTGGCATACCTCTGCTACAAGCACAGGTTGTTCAGCCTAGAGAAGAGAAAGCTCTAGGAAGACCTAATAGCAGCCTTCCAGTACCTAAAGGGGGCTACAAGATGGCTGCAGAGGAACTGTTTACAAGGGCCTGTAGGGAAAGGGTGAGAGCAATGGCTGCAAACCAGAGCAGAGAAGATTTAGACTGGATGTGAGGAACAGGTTCTGCACCATGAGGGAGGTGGAACATTGCAACAAGTTGCCCAGGAAGGTAGTTGAGGCACCAGTAAGAGGTGTTCCTCCCTTTCCAGCACAGCTTAATGGGAGATCCTCCTTTCTGAAGACCAGGACCTGCTTTCCTGCTAAGCTCTTTGGCTGACCTCAGCAGGTGACAGGATGAGATTTTGACTATTTGGCTTGGCAAAACCAGTCTCTGTGGCTTGACCTGCTTTCCTCACGCAGTGTCCTGCTGTGAGCAGAAGGTCCCAGTTTGATATCTGAGCACTTATAACTGTGGGTTTATGCAGCTCAGGCCCAGCTGTGGCAGAATGCCCCACACAGATAGTGACCACAGAAGGCTTCTGGAGCTAAAAGAAGCTTTGAAAAAAAAGGACATGGCTGGGTCGGGCCTTCAGTGGAATGTGGCAGCCTGAAGGAACTGGGGTTGCTTAGTCTGAAGAAGAGGAGACTGAGGAAAGACCTTTGGTTCTTCACAACTCCTTGAAAGGAGGTTGGGTGAGGTGGGAGTTGGTCTCTTCTCCCTAGTACCAGATGATAGGACAAGAGGAAATGGCCTGAAGTGCCAAGGGAGCTTTAGATTGGAGATGAGGAAAGATTTGTTTCCTGCAAGAGTGATCAGAAATTGGAACAGGCTGCCCAGAGAGGTGATAGAGTCACCATTCCTGAAAGTGTTCAAGAAATATGTGAACATGGCAGTTTGGGACTAGGTTCAATGGCCATGGTGGTCTTAGGTTGATGATTGGACTCAGTGATCTTAGGGGTCTTTTCCAATCCAAACAATTCAATTGTTCCGTGGCACTGACCCATACAGATGCTCAGCAACACTTAATTTCAAAGGGATGTGGTATACCTTCTTCTCCAGGCAGATATTTTCCCTTGTGTCAGTGTCCTCTCAACAACTCCAGCTAGGCACATGGCTTACGAGTGTCTTGGAAGGACTCAGAGGTGGAGAACTGGAGCCAAAGCAAGTTCATGGTTAACCCCATCCACCTCTGCACAGCCTTGCCAGCAATAAGTCACAGCACACAATGAAGGAGGTGGGAGGAGACCTGAGTGGTCTTTGCAGAGAGCAGGACCTTAGCCAGCCATACTCCAAGATGCTTGCATTGCTGTTCCTGAGGATTCCCATGGAAAATAATCATGTGCTCCTTTTATGTTCCTGGAATCACAAACATGTTCTGCTCCCCTGCCCACTTCTAACTCCACGCAAATCTTTTGGGACTGTGCTTGTACTCCAGCACATATTGCTGCTGTCTGGAAGGGAGCAAAGCAGCAGCTCAGTTGTGTGTGCTTATTAACAGACACTGCCCATTGCAGCAACTGGGGGGAAGGCCTTTCATCTGCTTCAGCAGCTTCTTCTGTGAGGCTTCAAAGATTCACAGGATCACAGGATGTCAGGGGTTGGAAGGGACCCAAGGAGATCATCAAATCCAAACCCCCTGCCAGAGCAGGACCATTCAATCTAGCACAGATCACAGAGGAACACATCCAGACAGGCCTTGAAAGACTCCAGAGAAGGAGACTCCACAACCTCTCTGGGGAGCCTGTGCCAGTGCTTTGGGACCCTTGTCCTGTCACAGGGAGCAAGTGAGCAGAGCCTGTCCCCCTACTCCTGACCAGCCCTCAGGTATTTATAAACATTTATTAAATTCCCTCTCAGTCTTCTCTTTTCCAGACTAAAAAGTCCCAGNTCTCTGGGGAGCCTGTGCCAGTGCTTTGGGACCCTTGTCCTGTCACAGGGAGCAAGTGAGCAGAGCCTGTCCCCCTACTCCTGACCAGCCCTCAGGTATTTATAAACATTTATTAAATTCCCTCTCAGTCTTCTCTTTTCCAGACTAAAAAGTCCCAGGTCCCTCAGCCTCTCCTCATGAGGCATGCCCTCCAGTCCCCTAATTGTCATTAGGATTCATAGATTCCTCATCTCCAGTCTCAATCTGCCCTCCTCAAGCTTCAATCCATTCCCTCTCATCACTACAAACCCTTGTAAAAAGTCCCTCCTCAACCTTCTTGTAGCCCCATTCAGGTACTGGAAGGCTGCTCTAAGGTCTCCCCCGCAGGCTTCTCTTCCCCAACTCTCCCAGTCTGTCTCTATAAGGGAGGTTCTCCAGCCCTCTGTTCATCTTTGTGGCCTCCTCTGGACCTATTTCAGCATCTCCGTGTCCATCTTATGCTGTGGGCACCAGCTCTGGAGGCAATGCTGCAGGTGTTGTCTTAGAGCAGAGCAGAGAGGCAGAATGCCCTCCCTGTGCTGCTGCTCTCCCTGCTCTGGATGCATCCAGCACACAGCTGGCTCTGGGCTGCCAGAGACCATTGCTGGCTCCTGAGCAATTTGGCACCAACTGACACCCCTAAGGCCTTCCGCTCCAGGCTGCTCTCTAGCCAGTCCTTGCCCAGCCTGGATTTGTGCTTAGCAAAGCCCAGCAAATCAGGTTCAGATTATGAGAGCTTCATGCTTGCAAAGCTAAAAGCAGGGGTTTGCCTCCCCAGAGCTCACAGTCTGCTCACAAAACGCCCTTGTTACATGGGAGTAACTCCAGGTTCTTTACACAGGAGCCTCTCCAAAACTGGTTATTGGGTTCATGTTCTGAGCCTAAAACCTGGAAGTAAACCCAATCCAAAATATGGGGCTGACTGAAATGGTAGCTGAACGGCTTTTTCCATTCATTCTACTACAACTGGAAGCAAGGAGGAGCAGAGGCTAACGTAAGGTTTATTGAGACAAAGGCTTATATAGAAAGCACTGGGGAGCAACATGTAGAAGACACTCTGGAAAATAAGCTTTGTTTTCATGTCAGGAATACTTGACTTGCAGGGACAGTGAAGGAAACCTTCTAGATCCATGCCAGGTAAAAATGTGTCGTTGATTTCGTCCTTCTCTTAACCCCAGCGTTTATACTTAAATGTATCTGCTGAAAGCTGTCTTTAGGAAGAGAATTTCATCCTTTCCTGCAGGTACTTTTGAAACATAGTTATTGTTTGACTGCTGCTTTACAAAGTATGGCTGGAGGAGCAATTTGTATAGGAGGAATCATAGAAAGGTCATTCAACATCTTTGAGTCCAATCATTCTTTAACTCCACCAAGGCTGGGGCTAAACCATGGCCCTCAGAAGCACATATCTGCTTCTTTGATACGCCTCCTGGGATGGCATTCGACCACCTCCCTGGGGAGATTATTCTAGTCTTTGAGAACTCTTTCAGTCAAAAGTTGCTTCTAATAAAAGTTGCACCTCTGCTATGAAGACAGGTGGAGGGAGTTGGGACTTTTCATCCTGGAGAACAGAAGGCTTCGAGGAGACCTTATAGCAACCTTCCAGTATCTGAAGGGGGCCTACAGGAAGGCTGGGGAGAGACTATTCACAAGGTCTTGTAATGACAGGATGAGAGGGAACAGGTTCAAACTGGCAGAGGGGAGATTTAAATGGGATATATTAGGAGAAAGTTCTTCACAGAGAGGGTTGCAAGACACTGGAACAGGTTGCCCGGGGAGGTTGTGGCTGCTCCCTCTCTGGAGGTGTTCAAGGCCAGGCTGGATGAGGTCTTGAGCGTCCTGATCTAGTGGGAAGTGTCCCTGCCTATGGCGGGGGGTTGGAACAGGATGATCTTTGAGGTGTTCATGACACGGGGATTGGAACTAGATGATCTTTGAGGTTTCTTCCAACCTAAACCATTCTATGATTCTGTGAATATCAAACCTAAAACTGCCCTGGGGCAACTTGAAGCCATTTTTTCTTGTCCTGTCCCTTGTTACTAGGCAGAAGAGACCAGCACCCACCTCACTACAGCCTCCTTTCAGGGCAAACACCCCCAGGTCCCTCAGTTGCTCCTCACCATCCCTGTTCTCCAGATTCTTCATCAGCTTTGTAGTCTGTGATGGTTCGGCAGTTCTCTACCCCCCCACACTTTGAAATAATCCAGGCCAGACTCAGTCGGCTGGAAGTTAAGGAATGAAGCTTTATATTTATACATTTACACAATATACAAGCAAGTATTTACAACATATGACAGATATTCACAGGTATATATATATATATATATATAGTAAAAAGGTAATACAGAAACACAACCCCCCTCTCAGAGATCAGAGTCCCTAAGAGGGGTTTTCACCCACCCTACCATCTTCCCTCATTTCCCAGTCTTATCTCACCATCTGTCTTATGCACCAGATAAGCAAAGGTAGATAGGCCAGGGGGATTAGCAGCAGGAAAAAAAAGTTAGTGAAGTTATTCAGCTAAGAAGGCAGGGAGAGAGAGAAATGCAGCAGCAGCAGCAGCCACAGCACAAAGTGGTCTGTCTTATCTTTCATTTGGGTTCTAAATTTATACTGTTTCAGTAAACAAATGAATGAAGTAGAATTAAACTTTGTTTTCCTTTCTCAGCCTATAGTCTAATTTCTCATTCAAATCCTCCAATTCGTTCAAACCAGCACATTGTCTTTCTCTGGACTTGCTGCAGCATTTCAGTGCCTTTCTTGCAGTGAGGGCCCCAAAATGGAACCCAGCAGTGTAGGTGTGGCCTTGCCAGTGCTGAGTACAGGGTGACAGAGGAGTTACGTGGCACTGAAGATAAGTGCCTGAGTCAGCCCTCCTGAAGGCAGTGGCAGGAGGATCAGGCTGTGCAGCAGACATGTTTGATTTTAAATACTCATTGCATACTTCCAATGACTTATGGCAAATTCCTGCCTCCCCATTTCACACATGGGAGCTGTCTCATTGAGGACATGGGCAACACATGTATGATAGGACCTCTGTTTTTTGCTTTCTGCTTCTCTCCCACGAGATGTGTTCTTCCCATACAGTGTAGACCAAAACTTGTTGAAGGGTGACAGAATTACCCTGATCACATGGCCCATATGCTTTACCTTGGATATTAATTGCTAACCCCAAGAAGCAGTACAGGTTGGGGACTGATCTGTTGGAGAGCAGCATAAGGGAAAGGGACCTGGGGGTCCTGCTGGACAGAGGATGACCATGAGCCAGCAGTGTGCCCTTGTGGCCTAGAAGGCCAATGGCAGAACGCGTATGGTTAGTGCCCTGGTGAGGCTACATCTGGAATATTGTGTCCAGTTGTGGGTCCCTCAGTTCAAGAAGGACCTCAGGGAACTGCTTGAAAGAATCCAGCACAGAGCCACAAAGCTGCTGCAGGCAGTGGAGCATCTCCTGTGAGGACAGGCTGAGGGAGCTGGGGCTTGGAGCTTGGATCAGAGGAATCTGAGGGGTACCCTCATTCCTGGTGATGAAGATGTACAGGGCAGTGTCAGTGGTATGGATCTAGATTGTGCTAAGGGATGTCCAATGATAGGATAAGGGGCACTAGGGGCAAACTGGAGCAGAGGAGGTTCCATGGGAACAGAAGGGAAAACTTTATTATGAGCGTCCTGGAGTAGGCTGCCCAGAGAGTTTGTGGAATCTCTTCTCTGGAGACTTTCCAAACCCACCTGGCTGTGTGCTTGTGTGATCTGCCCTGGGTGATCCTGTTCTGGCAGGGCACTTGGACTGGATGATCTTTCGAGGTCCCTTCCAATCCTTAGCATTCTGTGCTCCTGTGCTACTCCTACCAAAGCCACTGCCTCACTAGTAGTATTTATTACTGCATGAAATGCTCTGGATAACAATGATGCTGAAAAGGTACTTGTAAATCAGGTCCTGCTCAGCTTTAAAGAGAGCTGGGTCTTCTCTGACATTTCTGAGTCTAAGGAAGTCACAAATGTGAAAGCTGTCCCATAAGAAGATTTTACCAAAGGCCTGAGAGGTGGCAGTCTGAATTGTGGGCTGCTTTCTCTTCCAGAGTCACAGGCAAACTGGAATGTGCCTTCGTCTTCCTCACAGAAAGGTGGATAGCTGCCTTGCTTTAAACCCTGGGAGTGTGCAAAGCAGAGGTGATGTTCACTTTGCTGTAGCAAGTCAAGGTTGGCTCTGTCTCCTCTTCTTTGGTTGGAAGTGACCTCTAAGATCATCAAGTCCAACTGTCAAACTAAGACCACCATGGTCATTAAACCATGTTCTCAGGTGCCACGTCCACATGTTTCTTGAACACCTCCAGGGATGGTGATTCCACCAACCTGGGCAATCTAAATGGATTTTACGTCTGCTAGTAATGGGAACAGTCTGACCCTCTGAGAAACTGCACCTGCTGCCTTCTGCTTTCTGTAGAACAAGAGCAGTAGAACAGACACTCATAGAATCACAGAATGGCTCAGGTTGGAAGGGACTTCAGAGGTCACATAGTCCAAGCCCCTGCCATGGGTAGGGATGCCTCTCAATTAGATTTCTTTACCCAACAACTCATCCAACCTGGCCTTAAACATCTACAGGGAGGAGGCAGCCACAACCACTCTGGGCAACCTGTTCCAGAGTCTCACCACCCTTATACTGAAGAACTTCTTCCTAAGATCCAGTCTAAACCTGCTCTGCATCAGCTTCAAACCATTCCCACTTGCCCTGTCTCTAGACACCCTGAGGAAAAGTCCCTCTGCAGCCTTCCTGGAGGAGCCCTTCAGCTATTGGAATGTAGCCTTAAGGTCCCCCAGGACAGTTGAGGCTGCGCACCCTCAGCTTCCTTAGCCTGTCCTCACAGCAGAGGTGCTCCAGCCCTTGGATCATCTTTGTGGCCTCCTCTGGCCTCACTCCAGCAGCTCTGTGTCCTTCTTTTGCTGGGGACACCAGAACTGGAGGCAGGAATGGAGGTGAGGTCTGAGCAGAGCAGAGCCAAGGGGCACAATCCCCTCTCTTGCCCTGCTGCCCACACTCCTCTGGCTGCAGTCACACACAGATGCCTGCTGGGCTGCATCAGGGCACTGCTGGTTGCTGCTCAGCAGCCAACACCCCAAAGTCTGATCCTGCTTTGTCAGAGGTGTTGGACTCAATGACCTTCAGAGCTCACTTCCACCATCCTGTGTCTCTGTGAAATGCTGCTGTGAAGCTGCCCCATCAAACTGAACATAGCTGTAACTGTTTGCTCAGCATGGCCTGACCAGAACTGCTTCAGTGTGTGCTTCCACACTAGGAAAATTCTTTATGCCTTGATTTCCAAGTCTGAAAATAACTCTCTGCAGCTGAAACATTTTTTTTTAACCTCCAAAGAAATGTTTTCACCTCCAAATACTTTTTTATTTGCTGAACAAGAGCCCTTTCCTTTGCGCTTGTGCCAACATGTAACCCGGATAAAGAATTAAACTTAGGTTCTTAGTTGTGATGCTTCCTCTATATTTGCTTTCTTATTAATGAATGTAAGACACATGCTCCCTTTTCCACGTTCATCTTTCTAATGGAGGTGTGTTTGAGGAAGGCACACCCTACAGAAAATGTGTTGTGGTATTGCCTTTATGCCTTTAAGTGTTGATGACCTTTTCAGTCTTGAGTGCATTTTTCAGGGTCCTTACCACTCTACCCATAAAGGGGTTGCAGCATATCCTAGAAACAGCACTGTGACATAAAAGATACCCAAACACTCCACGTAATTTGGAAGATGAGCAAGGCTTGGCCTTTCAGATGTCCCACGCGAGGGAAAACAGCCACATCCCACAAAACTTCAAGTTACTGAATCATGGCAGTCAGATCAGAAAGCCTCTAATTCCACTGGCTGAAAGATGTGTGCAGCAGTGAAAATCCAGCCCAGTGCTGAGCTGGGGGTGGCCAAACAGCCTGCAGGATGTCGTCCTATGCAGTTTTCAGGCACCCAGCATGTCTCAGGTAGCTGCAGAGCTCCTGCAGGATGGGCTAACACTGCCTTACTGCCTCCCAGCAGTCAGGACCTGGTGGCTCCTCGTGGTGTGCAAGGTTTGCTTTGCGGTTTACAAGCTGAGAAAGGCTGCTGCTGCCCAATGTAGATAATTGTTTGTTTAGCTCTACGTATCTTTCTCTCAGTCAAGACTTGGAGAAAAAATTCTCTCTCCATTATGGTGGAGACCAGGAGTAATAGCACTGGCACCTTTGCTTTGAGTATATATATCAGGGTGAGCCCAGCAGCTGGCCTTTATGCAGCTATGGGAACCTTCCGCAAGCTGTGCACCCTGTCAGAACCAGAGTCTTCCTTTCTGGGTTTGGAAGGAAGTGCTGCCAAATTCATTCTCTATCTCCATGGCTCCCAGGAGCTTCAGAGAGCCTTTGGCTCCATTACCTGAGCTCCAGACAGAGCAAGACTCCTCTGCCTCTGTTCAGCAGCAGCCTTGACTTGCAACTCACTACGGGGTGGAAAGAGTTTGCTGTCCCTTTCAAGTACCAGATACTGGCAATCCCTCCCCTAGACTGTGGTGGTTGGAGAGTGTCCTGGGCTAATTTAGGAGGTGCAGTGCTCTTCTATGTCTAGACGTTGCAGTAAATGTTACTCAGCTGCCTGTAGGGCCACCAGGCTGGCCACAAATGTGCTAACTAAGATCAAAAGGAGGAGGAAACACGGGACACTGCCTCCCTTGACATTTTCATCTGCAAAACAAAGGCTGACAGAGAGTTTGGAACTGCAAAGTGCTGTTGGCCTTTTTCCTTTTCCTCCTTTGACTTTTGTTTCCTGTAGGAGAGTCTTTGGAATGACTTAACATTGTCACCGAGTCCAAGGGATTCCCCTCCCCGACCTCTTCCACTGGTGCTACACCTCCCAAGTTTTCTGCAATACAAAACTGCTGAGAGAAGGCATTTCTGTTTAACCTGGAAGCTGTGAACACAGGAGCTCCTCCTCCCAAAGGAAATGTTGTTCTTCTTACTTCCATGTCTTTAAATAAATCTCAAACCTCTGTTCTGTAGCCAGGCTATGTCCACTTGAAACTTGCTATTTTCCTATAAATTCTGCTTTACTCTCTTGCTGAATCTGTGGAACCAGATCCTAAAGACATCTTACTGAAGAAAAACAAACAAACAGAACACCCAACAAACCATACCTGAAATATTTGACTGGAAAAATGTCACAGCACAGTCATTTTTGAACCAAAAACCCAAGAAATATTTGTTGCTTTTCTAAAATAGGTGAGGGAAAAAACTCATTGGAGTGTGATCCTCTTTGGCAGGAGGGGAACTGTAGAAGTTGTTTTGATGTGGTGCTTGGGGATATGATTTAGAGTAAACCTTAGGGATATGGGTTGGACTTGGTGATCCTGAAGGGCTTTTCCAACCTGCATGTTTCTGTGAGGTGAATTGAAAACTGGCTCCACAATAGAATTCAGAGGTTTGTCATCAATGGCAAAGAATCAAGCTGGAGGCCTGTAGCCAGTGGTGTTTCCCAGGGATCAGTACTGGGTCCAGTTTTGTTCAATATCTTTATCAATGACCTGGATGAGGGCATTGAGTGCACCCTCAGCAAGTTCACTGATGGTACAAAACTGGGGGGGTGGGCTGCCAGCCCTCAGGCTGTGCTGCCATCCAACCAGATCTGGACAGGCTGAGAGCTGGACGAAGGCAAACCACAAGAAGTTCAATAAGGACAAGTGCAGTGTCCTTCCTCTGGGGAAGAACAACAGCAGGCACCAGTACAGCTGGGGGCTGCCCTGCTGGAAAGCAGATCTGTGGAGAAAGCCCTTGGAGTGCTGGTGGGCAGCAAGTCCTGCATGGGCCAGCAATGAGCCCTTGTGGCCAAGAGGGCCAAGGGCATCCTGGGGTACATCAGTAAAAGAGTGGCCAGCAGGGCTAGGGAGGTTCTTCTCCTCCTCTCCTCTGCCCTGGTAAGACAACACCTGGAATACTGTGTCCAGTCTGGGGCTCTCCAATTCAAGAGAGACAGGCACCTGCTGGAGAGAGTCCAATGGAGATCCACAATTGGATGACTGGGGGACTTGAGCATCTCCCCTATGAATAGACACTGAGAGCCCTGGGGCTGTTCAGTCTGCAGAAGAGAAGATTGAGGAGAGATCTGACCAATGTGCACAAATATCTGAGGTGTAGGTGTCAAGTGGCTGGGGCCAATCTCTTTTCACTGTTCAGCAGCAATAAGCCAAGGAGCAACAGCTACAAACTGGAACAGAGAAGGTTTCACCTCAACATGAGGAGAAACTTCTTTACAGTGAGTGACAGAGCCCTGGAGCAGGCTGCCCAGAGAAGTTGTAGAGTCTCCTTCTCTGGAGCTTTCCCAATCCCACCTGGATGCATTCCTGTGTGAACTACCCTGGGTGATCCTGCCTTGGGTTAGGACTCGATGGTCCTTTTCAGCCTCTAAGGTTCTGTGATTCTGTCTGAGACAACGCCAGCTTCAGGAGAAAGACAATCTGTCTCCAGCTTCTGATGTGTATTTGTGTGTCTTTGTGAGTAACATTGTAGAGTCGGGCTTGGGAAGTTCGTTCCTGATGCTACGCAGAAGGTGGCTGCCTGAGGCACTAAGGTGGATCCTTTGGAAAGGCTGAAATCTGCCCCTTGGGGGTCCCTGAGCTCCTTCGTCGCCTCAGTCAAATGTTGATGTCTCTGCACCTCATTTCTCACTGATTCTGTGACTCAGGGCAACCAGATGTCCGAGGCTTCTCTTTGTCCTAATAAGCATCTTTGTCATATTGTTTTATCCTGATTTTTTTTTTTTTCTCTCATAGAGTCACCTGGATTGGAAGTGGTCTCCAAAGGGCATCCAGTCCAACTCTCCTGCACTCAGCAGGGATATCCTCTACTAGATCAGGTTGCTCAGAGCCTTGTTGAGCCTGACCTTGAATATCTCCAGGTATGAGGCCTCAGGTCCCTCCCTGGGCAATCTGTTCCAACATTCCACCACCCCCACTGTGCAGGATTTCTTCCTAACATCCAATCTAAATCTCCTCTCTAATTTCAAACCTTTTTCCCTCATCCTGTCACTACAGGCTGTAAAGCTATAGTTTTTATCCCAGAAAGCCCATCTTCATCCACAATGAACTAACCTTATTCCATGTCAAGAAGACAGGATTCTCCCATGCAGGAGACACCCTCCTCAGCGTTTCTTTTTTTTTTGCTGCTCCTTTTCCCTTCAGAAACGTCATTCACCTAAGCACCTCGTGACTCCTGTGCATATACACCTTGCTCTCCCAGACTTTGATGTGCAAAGCAATCACTCTCAGTGACTTCCATAGGATCTCACAATTGTTTTGACTGGAGAAGACCTCTAAGATCCAACCATCAGCACAACACCACCATGGGGGAATAAGAATGGGAATTTAAAAGAAATAATTATTTCCACCAACATTTTTTTTCCTCTCTCTCTCCCTCTCTCTTTTTTTTTTTTTTTTTTTTTTTTTAAACTAAGCCAGGTCTAAAAATAAACCCTTTCCTTCTTTCGGCTTGTGGCAGCTTCAGAACTTACTCAGGGATACGTAGATGGTTCATTTTGTCCTCTGAACACTCTTGCTGCAGTGAGGTGGAAAGTGCATGTGACTGATGGTCTTGGTGTGCTTCAAGGCAGCATGAAACAGATCTTTGCAGAGCAGTGAGGAACACTGGGGTCATGTCCTGTGTGATATGCTTGGAGGGTGGGAAGGCTCCATAGAGGGACCTGGACAGGATGGATCCATGGGCTAAGGTCAATGGGATGATGTTTAATAAAGCAAAGTGCTGGATCCTGCACTTGAGTCACAAGAACCCCATAAATGCTCCAAGCTTGGGGCAGAGTGACTGTAAAATGCCCAGAAGAAAAAGTCTTGGGGGTGTTGGTTGACAGCTGTGTGAAGATGAGCCAGCGGTGTGTTCAGCAGGCCACCAGCATCTTGGCCTGGATCAGGAATAGTGTGGCCAGCAGGACCAGGGAGGTGATCATACCCCTGCACTGGGCACCAGTGAGGGTACAGCTTGAGTGACGGGTTCAGTTTTAGGCCACCCACTCCAAGAAGGACATTGAGAGGCTGGGTCCAGCAAAGGGCAATGAAGCTGGTGAAGGGTCTGAAGAACAACTGGGGTTGTTTAGTCTGGAGAAAATGAGGTTGAGAGGAGACCTCCTTGCTCTCTACAAATTCTTGACAGGGCTGAGGTAGAGGTCAGTTTCTTCTCAAGAGAAAATGGCCTGAAGTTGTGCCAGGGGACGTTTAGGTTGGAGATTAGGAGAAGTATCTTTATAGAAAGAGTGGTCAAGAACTGGAACAGGCTGCCCACAGACATGGTGGAGTCACCATCTCTGGAAGTGTTCAAGAAACAGGTAGACATGGCACTTGGGGACATGGTTTAATGGCAACGGTGGTGTTGGACTTGATGGTCTTTTGCAACTGAAACATTTCTATGAACCTGTTGTCCTATGATTCCAAAAGTGTTGTGATGCTCTGTAGCTGCTGAAACAGAGGGGAAGGAATTTTGCTGCACAGCAGTGCAGTGGCTAACGTGCTGCTTTCAGGAGAGTGCTGCATGAGCTTGCACTTCTGATAAAGCTGGTTTCTCCTCAGGGAAACTGAGCCATAGGAGTAAATTGACTTGCCAAAGCCACAGAGTAAGTGTGACAAAGTTAGAAATAAGATTAACTATGAAAACATTCACCTTAGCCTGCCTGCATTTCCTGGAGAGTTTGGGCTGTTCAGCCTGGAGAAGTAAAGGCTCCAGGGAGACCTCAGAACAGCTTTCCAGTACCTGAAGGGGGCTACAGGAGAGCTGAGGAGGGACTTTTGACATGAGCTTGGAGTGATAGGACAAAGGGCAGTGGATTGAAGCTTGAGAAGAGCAGATTGAAACTGGAGGTTAGGAAAAAATTCTTGACAGTGAGGGTAGGGAGACACTGTCACAGGTTGTCCAGGGAGGCTGTGGCTGTTTCCTCCCTGAAGATGTTCAGGGCTGGGCTGGATGAGGCCTTGAGCAACCTGTGCTGCTGGGAGGTGTCCCTGTCCATGGCAGGGTGTTGGAACAAAATGATTTTGAAGGTCTCTTCCAACCCAAACCATTCATGCACTTGTACAAAGACCATAGCAGCACTGAGGGTTTTAGATGCTCCTGAAATGAATGAGTTGAGTGGCCTGAATAATACCAACTCAGTTCTTACACAGAAATTAATATGGAGTAAAAATGAGGCACCTCAGGGTTTTGTTTGCCTTAAAGGAGCACAGCTTGGCTTCTCACTTTGTGTTTGCCCATGCATTGCATGGCAGGGAGGCACAGAGCAGACAATATTGTCCTGTGGAAAACCTGGGAAAATAATAACTGCCTGAGTTCAGGGACTGAACTGGAAAATGGAGGTATCAATAACTCGATTTGGATTGGGGCAAATCAAAAGAATTTTTTTGTGAGTTTTTTTCCCCTCCATTGAGTTTGGGATAAATTAGGAAAACTTCAACATGTTATTTATGTCAACTCAAATCACGTTTGGAATCTAATATTTTGGTTTGATGTTCTTTATCCTTCTTGCTTCTCACACTTTCTGTTATTTCAGGTCTCTTTAGAGTAGAAAATGCCACTTCAAACTAGCAAATATAGACTCAAAGGGTTGCCTTTAAAAGACACGGAAATGAAATGCTGTGACATTTTCACAGGATGTTTGGGGTTGGAAGTAGCCTCTGGAGAGCTTCGAGTCCAACCCCCCTGCCAGAGCAGGACCATAGAATCTAGCACAGGTCCCACAGGAACACATGCAGACAGGGCTGAAAAGGCTCCAGAGATTGAGACTGCACAACCTCTCTGGGCAGCCTGTGCCAGGGCTCTGGGACCCTTACATCCAAGAAGTTCTTCCTCATGTTGAGGTGGAGCTTCCTGTGCTGCAGTTTCCATCCATTGCCCCTTGTGCTGCCACAGGGCACAGGTGAGCAGAGGCTGTCCCTGTCCCTTTCTTCCTGACCCCCAGCCTTCAGCTATTGATAGACATTGATCAGCTCCCCTCTCAGCCTTCTCCTCTCTAGACTAAGCAGCCCCAGGGCTCTCAGCCTCTCCTCATCAAGCAGTGCTCCACGCCCTTCAGCATCCTTGAAGCCCTCCCTTGGACTCTTTCCAGTAGATCCCTGTCCCTCTGGGGAACGCAGAACTAGATGCAATATTCCAAGTGGGGCTTCACTAAGGCAAAGTAGAGAAGGAGGAGAACCACCCTCAGCCTGCTGGCCACACTCATCTTAATGCCCCCCAGGACCACATTGAACTTCTTGGCCACCAGGGCACATTGCTGACCCATGAAGAACTTGCTGTCCACTGGCACTCCCAGCTCCCTCTCCACAGGGCTGCTCTCCATCAGATCACGTCCCAGCCTTTACTGCTGCAGTTTATTCTTCCTCCCCAGGTGCAGAACTCTGCATTTGTCCTTGTTGAACCTCATTAGGTTTTGCCCAGCTCTGTCTGTGCAAGTCTTGCTGAATTACCTCAGAGCCTTGAAACGTATGAGCCAAGCCTCCCAGTATGGTATCATCAGCAAAACTGCTGAGCAGACTCTCTCTGTCTGTCTGTCCCCTCATCAATGCCACCAATAAAAAATGTTTTAAAAACAGAACATTTCTTTCGAGAACTGTAGATATGTTTACCTTTCCCACTTTACTTCAGGAGTTTGGTTGTAACATTTCATCAATTTTGGAAGCTCCAAAATTGCATCTTTTGGATTTGTGTTGGGTTGCTCTTTATTTTTTTTCCCTGATACTTTTTTTGATGTGTTTTGGGTTTTTTTTCTCATAAAATTCCTTCTGAGCAATGGCTTCTTGTGGAAAGGAAAGGGAGGCATGGAACCTGGGAAATGGGGTGATCACAGCACCTCTTGTACTCAGCACTGGGGAGGCCACACCTTGAGTACTGCATTCAGTTTGGGGCCACTCACTACAAGAAAGATGCTGAGGGACTGGAGCAGGACTAGGGAAAGGCAGGGAAGCTGGGGAAGGGTCTGCAGAACAGGGCTGGTGAGGAGCAGCTGGGGGACCTGAGGGTGTTTAGTCTGGAAAAGAGGAGGCTGAGGAGAGATCTCATTTCTCTCTACAGCTCCCTGGAAGATTGGAGTGAGGTGGGGTTTGGTCTCTTCTCCCTATTATCAGGTGATAGGATGAGAGGAAATGGCCTCAAGCTGCACCAGAGGAGGTTTAGATTGGATATTAGACTAAAATTCTTGACTGAAATGGTTCTCAACAATTGGTACAAAGCTTCCCAAAGAGGTGGTTGAATCCCCATCCCTGGAGGTGTTTCAAAGTGGCAGAGATGTGGTGCTGAGGAACATGGTTCAGCCCCAGATGTGGTAAAATTAGAGAGTGGTTGGACTCAATCATCCTAAAGAGCTTTTCCAACTAAAATGATTCTGTGATTCTATGTTAGCAAAAGGTCCTTGGAGTGCTTGCAAGTCCTGCTTGTGTCTTCAGGGCACACAGTGAGGCTCACAGACTATGGCTGCAGGCAAAAATTGTGTTCCTAGTGTCCTCATTTCCAAGCAAAACTGCTGAAGAAGGAGCAGTGAGAATGGAGTTGAGGCAACAAGGGATAGATGTGTCCTACTCTACAGCATGTGGCTGTAGATGACGATGCTGCTGGATAGTTTTCTCACACCCAGTTTGCCAGCCTTTCAGCTGGTCTTCCAGCCCCACCAAACTCCATGTTTTGTCAGCTTGCTGTCAGGTCATGGAGAGGCAGATGTGTAGGGTCATGCAAGAAGTGTTGAGAGGCTCATTTTGTTAGTGTGCACTCTATCCCCTCTGGGGGTCTGCAGGGGTTTCCCCCCTCAGGGCCAGAGGTGTGGAGGTGCACTTGGAACTACTTCCCTGTCTGGGAGCTTGCTTGCTCACCAGTGGCATTCTAGAGATGGATGGAGGTGCAAATTGTCTTGTGCTGACTCAGCACAAGTGGGGTTATGTTGATAGGCATGAGACGAACATCCCAAGCAACTGATTGAAGCAGAAATGTGGTTGGCAGCTCGAGTATGTGCCTGACAGCCGCAAGTGGCAGCTAGACGAAGGGAACCACAGCTGTACCAGGATGTCCACTGGACAGTCAAGTTCTAGAGCTTCACTTTGCAGACAGGACATCTCATGTGAAGCCCTTTAAAACCAGATGGATGGCAACCGTCAGCTTAGGTGATGGGCATTTCCTTCCAGAGCAGTGCTGTGTACTCTAGCTAGCAGAGGACAGAAATTGTGAACTCAACCCATTTTAAGTCAGCAAACTCTGCCTGCTTTTCCCAGAGCTGGCCAGCTGTGGCCTTCTGTGGTTGCTCCAGCATGCAATGTTTTGTAATGAAGTGCTGGGGTCTCAGCAGGCCTTGTTCTGTCACTGAAACAATGGAGCAGGGACTCTCTTTCTGTCCTGAAGGGCATCAAATAACAAGAATAAGAAGAGATGTCCAGCTGTGCTTCAGCTGCATGAGTTTTCTCTTTGCATTTTTTCAGCTGGTCTTATTAGAAAGTGTGGCTGCCTAATTCACTTCTCTTCCAAGGAAGATACTTAGCATGTAAATAGACACCTGGATTGAAAAAGTGGTGCGTGCCTAGCATGAAGAGGTAAGAATCACTCTTGTTGAAATAAGCTTCCTTTTGTTGGGGTTCTGTGAGGGAAGAATTTGCTCTGAACACAAGCTGAATGATGCCATCCTTGGCATCCTTCCTAACCTTAGTCTCCTTCAGTGATTTACCCTTGGGAAGATCACACAGCCTAATAAATTTGGGAAGAATAAGTACAGGAATACCAACCCAGACTGCCCTTCCCTGGCAAGGATTGGGGCTGCAGAGGGACTGTTTGCAAAGTCCTGTAGTGATAGGATGCATTTGGTTTAGGCTAGCCCCTCTGAGCTCAAAAGCTCAATAAAAACTCAATTCGATTTGGAAGTAAAAAGATATAAACTTTAACAATGAATAGGAGGTAAGAGGAGTTACAGAAAACAGGAAAAAGGGAACAAAAAATACAGGGTAGGAAAAATGAGAGGTATTAGAGGGTAAAGGGAAAAAAAGGGAACAAAACACACAATATCAGAATACAACCCATGGAAAGGGAGTTGAGTCCAGATGCTAGGATTGATGATTAGATGGTGGATGAAGCAGGATGATAAAATGCAGTTAGTTAAGAGTTCCAAAGAAAATGGTCGTTATCCCCATGTGTTGTCTGGAAAGCATGTGGTGGTCTGGCAGCAGAACAGCAAGGATCTAGGCAGGCAGGGAAGACCAGAGAGATAAAGAAGACAAGATGTCCCCCTCTTTTATAGCAGTCCTTGGCAGAAAGTGGGAGGGGACTAAACGTCACACCTGGGGGCAGGTCAGACCACCCTCAGAGAGGAGTCAGAAGGCTCCAGGTGGGCTTAACCCTTTAGATAGGATGAGAGGCAATTGTTTGAAATGAGAGAAGAGCATATTTAGATTGGATGTCAGGAACAAGTTCTGCACCATGAGGGTGCTGGAACTCTGCAACTGGTTGCCCAGGGAAGTAGCTGAGGCCCCATCCTTGGAGATATTCTAGGTCAGGCTTGAAATGGTTCTGGGCAACCTGATCTAGCCGAGGATGATACTAAGCTGGGAGGCTTGGCTGATCCAGCTGAAGGCTGTGCAGCCATCCAGTGGGACCTGGACAGACTAAGAGCTGGGCACAGAAGAACCGAATGAGGTTCAACAAGGACAAGTGCAGAGTCCTGCACCTGAGGAGGAAGAATAAACTGCAGCTGTACAGGCTGGGAGGTGATCTGCTGGAGAGCAGCCCTGTGGAGAGGGAGCTGGGAGTGCTGGTGGATAACAAGTTATCCTTAGGACAGTAATGTGCCCTTCTGGCCAAGAAAGCAAATGGGATCCTAGAGTGCATTAAGAGGAGTGTGTCCAGCAGATCAAGGGGAGTTCTTCTCCTCCTCTACTCTGCTCTGGTGAGACCTCATCTTGAATACTGCATTCAGTTTTGGGCTCCCCAATTTAAGAGGGACATTAATCTGCTGGAGAAGGTGCAGCAGAGGGCTACAAGGATGATTAGGGTACTGGAGCACTGCCTGGTGAGGAGAGGCTGAGGGATCTGGGGCTGTTTAGTCAGGGGAAGAGAAGACTGAAAGCAGGTTTAATCGATGTTTGTAAATATCCAAGGGCTGGTCAGGAAGGGGGGACAGGCTCTTTTCACTTGCTCCCTGTGACAGGACAAGGAGCAATGGATGTAAGCTACAGCACAGGAGGTTCCACCTCAACACAAGGGGGAACTTCTTTACTGCAAGGGTCACAGAACACTGGAACAGGCTCCCTAGAGAGGTTGTGGAGTCTCCTTCTCTGGAGACTTTCAAGGCCTGTCTGGATGTGTTCCTCTGTGATCTGCACTAGATTGTATGGTCCTGCTCTGGCAGGGGGTTTGGATTCGATGATCTCTTTGGGTCCTGCATTGGTTTGAGCTAATTGGAAAATTTGAGTGAGAAATTAGACTATTGGCTGAGAGAGAGTTAAACAACACAGTGTCACTTCACCAAGTTTCACTGAGACAGAGGAAAAAAATGTTTTAAGAAATGTTCTCAAAACATGAGATAGGCAGTGTGCTTGTGGGGCCAGTCTGGCTTGGGTCTGTGCTGGCTCCGGCAGCTTTTTCCTTTGTCTCTTGGGCTTGCTGGCTAGATTCAGAGTAAAATCACTAAAACGACTAACTTCTTCTCCTATCACTAATCTCTCTGATCTTCAGCTTATCTGCAGCATCAAGAGGTGGTGAGATAAAGCTGGGAAAGGGGGGAAAGGTGGTAGGGGGGTTTGGTTATCCTCTCTTGGGGATTTTGGTCTCCAGGAGGGGTGTGGTGTGTTTATTACCCTTTTTTACTGTATATTTCTGTAAATATCTGTTATATCTTGTAAATATTTGCTTGTATATTTGCATTGCTGTAAATATAAAGCTTCATTTATTAACTTCCAGTGTGTTTTTCTGAGTTTTAACCGGGGTTTAAAAAGGTGGGGGGGCAGGTCACTGCAAACCCACTACAGGTCCCTTCCAACCACTGACATCTTGTGAGCCTGTGATGACCCTTTGACTGCAGGGGAGTTGGACTGGATGACCTTTGGAGGTCCCTTCCAAACCAAACCATCCAATGATTCTAGGCTTTTCTCTACTTTGGTTTGACGCCCTGCAACGTCTGTGTAGTGGTAAGGAGTGGTAAGCAGAACCTGCTAGCTGGTCCCATGGCTCAGAGGAGTGCCCAGAGGTGGCTTGCTGAGGTTCAGTGTGTGGCAGAGAAGGAAGCCAAATCACCTAGCAGGCCCCTTGTGGCCTGCAGAAGGTGTGCCTGTGGAGGAGGAAGCCAATGTTTGCTGCTCAGAGCCTGTCTCCAATTGCTTCTCACAGCAAGGTGAAGGTGAGGCTGATAAGTGACTCAAAGCAGATTTGTAAGAGAGCAGGTTGAAGGACCTGCAGGCACCTAGGCAGTAGGAGTGACTCAGCTTGCACACCTGCAGCCAGAGGAAGGCCTCTCTCTGCACCCAAATCATAACATCCTGGAATCATAGAATTATTTTGCTTGGAAAAGACCTTTAAGATCATGGAGTCAAACCATTCTCTAACTACCAAGGCTGGTGCTAAACCATGTCCCTCAGCACCACATCTCTGCTGCTTTGAAACATCTCCAGGGATGGGCATTCAACCACCTCCCTGGTGTAGTGGGTTTGCAGTGACCTGTCCCCCCACCTTTTAAAACCCCGGCTAAAACTCAGAAAAACACACTGGAAGTTAATAAATGAAGCTTTATATTTACAGCAATGCAAATATACAAGCAAATATTTACAAGATATAACAGATATTTACAGAAATATACAGTAAAAAAGGGTAATAAACACACCACACCCCTCCTGGAGACCAAAATCCCCAAGAGAGGGAAACCAAACCCCCCTACCACCTTTCCCTCCTTCCCCCAGCTTTATCTCACCACTTGATGATGCTGCAGATAAGCTGAAGATCGGTCAGAAAGATTAGTGGCAGGAAGGAATGAATGGTTTTAGTGATTTTACTCTGAATTAGTTCAAAGGCAGAGAGACAAAGGAAAGAAGCTGCTGAAGCCTGCACGGACCCAGAGCTGACTGACTGCGCAAGCAGACTGGCTTATCTGGATGTTTTGGGAACATTCTCAAAACAACCTTCTTTCTTCTCTCTCAGTGAAACTGGGTGAAGTGACACAGTATGTTTAATTTCTCACTCAAATTCTCCAATTAGCTCAAACCAACACACCTGGGCAGGCTGTACCACGCTTTGAGAACCCTTTCAGTCAAGAAGTTTCCTGTAATATCCAACCTGACCCTCCCTTGGGGCAACTTGAGACCATTTCTTCTTGTTACCAGAGAGAAGAGCCTAACTGCCACCTGGCTGCAACCTCCTTTCAGGGAGCTGTAGAGAGCAATGAGGTCTCCCCTCAGCCTCCTTTCCTCCAGATTAAACGGTTTGGAGAACTGTTCCCTCAAATGCTCCTTACCAGCGCTGTTTTCCAGACCCCTCAGCAGCTTCCTTGCCCTTCTCTAGACACACTCCAGCACCTCAATATCTTTGTTGTAGTGAGGCTTCTCCTGCTGGTAAAGGAGCACCTGTGAAGCAATGCCCATCCCAGAGGGGATGTGAGGAAGGAGATGGTGATGCCCTGCAGGCCCTGGGCTTTGTGTTGAACAGCTCACACTTTAAGGCCACTCTCCTTGCTGTCGCATTTTCTGTTGCTGTTGCTATTGAAACCACTGCAGAGCGCAGCACACTTCCAGGAGCCTGGCTCCAGCAAGCAAACTTAAACTTTCCTGTGGCTTCCTGCTGGCTTGGGGATGCTTTACCTCCACTGTGCCAAGCCAACTGGAGCCATGTCTGAAGATGGTTCTTTGATATCCTATACAATGGATTTGCTCCTTGTGGCATTTTTTGTCACGAAAGACTATGTTTAAGATGATGAAAATGCAGAGTTGGGACGGGTATGCACACAGCAGAGCTTGGTTTGGTTTGTTTTATTTTTCTTTCTTTGGTTGTTGTTGTTGTTGACAGCTAGGCTTGCCAGTCCCACAAAACCTTCAGCACACACTGCATGTTCCCAGTTTCTAATCCCAGGAAAGTCTACTCCCAGCACAGAGTCGAGCACTTGTACAGCTCTACGAGGCACCGACTTCACGGCCCTGATGATGATGTGCTGACTTAGGGCTGTCTGCACGCCCAAGGCAAGCTCCTCAGGCTCAGGGATGCACAAACCCTCACTGTCTGCTTCTACAAAGTATTAGGAAGTGGAAAGCTGGCAGAAAGCGGCAAGATGTTACACTGAACGACATGAAATAAATGCTGGAAGCTGGGGATGAGGCCACTGAATAATGGCTTTGGTTGTCCATTATTTACTTCAGCCTTCGTCCTGCCTCTCTGAAATGCTGATCGCTGCACTGCCTGCACAGTGGCACAGTTGGCATCACTTTCTTCAGATGGACACTTTTGGTTGGTAGTTTCAAAGGAAGTCTAAAATGTCCACAAGTATCAACGTTAGCCAGAGGAGCGGGAAGAAGGCTCGGAGATAAAGCAGGATGTGCACACAGCAAAGCATGGCCCTTATCTCTCAGTGAAATTGGTGAATCACTATCAGGGCTGCAGCAGCAGTGTAAATTCCTGCACCAACTTACAGCCTTTGATACAAGAGCAGCAGAATTTTGGCCTGCAATCTGATTAAAAAGCCAACTGTGCCAAAGCAGTAAAGAGATTAAAAGCAAAACAAACAATTAAAGGAAATAGGGGGTGGAGGAAAAAACACACCCAACAGATGAAAAACTACAGGCTAGAATTTGAATTATATATTTTAGATTGACTGCTCTCAGTATATGTCCCCACTATGGGGACAGGCTGTGAGAGTTGGGGCTTCTCAGCCTGGAGGGCTGCAGGGAAACTTTAGAGCAGCCTTCCAGTACCTGAAGAGGGCTACAGAAGAGGTGGAGAGGGACTTTTGACAAGGGCTGGGAGTGATAGGATGAGAGGGAATGGATTGAAGATTGAGGAGGGCAGATTGAGATTGGAGGTTAGGAGGAAATTATTCAGAGTGAGGGTGGTGAGACACTGGAGGAGGCAGATCATGGGTGCCCCCTCCCTGGAGGTGTTGAAGGCCAGGTTGGATGAGGCCTTGAGCAACCTGGGCTAGTGGGAGGTGTCTGCTCATGGCAAGAGGGTTGGAACTGTATGATCTTCAAGCCCAAACCACTCTATGAGCCTATGATATATTCCAGTTGTGTCTTGAAGGCAGCTCTGTCACCCGTGTGAGGCACACTGGTGTGTAGGTACTGCTTTGCTACTGTGGGATCATTAGAATGCCTGCGACTGTGAATCCTTCCCTCTTGCAAGGATCCCATCAACTTGGGTAGCCTGGGGAGACATGTTGGGCTTGACATTCAATGTAACCTGAAGAAAAAGTCAGTCTGAGCCTGCCAGATTGTGCCTGGTGTCAGATCAAACCCTTGTGAAAGTCGTGAATTGAGTATGGTTTCCACTCAGAACTAGAAATTGGGCTTGGCTTGCTTGAAACTTTGCCCAGGTTTCTTTCTTTTTCTTTTTATTTTTTTTCCCTTTCTTTTTTTTAAAAACTTGGCCTGTTTCCTAGGTTTGTAACAAAACCTAAACCAAACATCACTGGGTTTCAGGTTTAGCTGTGAAAGTTTAACACAGAAACCATTTTCCTCTGGGATTGTAGGGAGGGATGCTGGCCTGTGCACTAAGGCTGAGCTCTCTTTTTTATCCTTCTGACAGTGACAGTTTGTAATTTCTGTCTTGAAAGCAGCTGGAGAAGAGGCTTTGGCTCAACATCTGATCTGAAGGAGAGAACGGAGGAGGATGACCATCGTGTCCCCACATGGATCTGCAGCCTGGTGTTTCCACCATGGCTGGTGACAGGGAGTGCACTAGCGCAGAGAAGCTCTGCTGTCTCAGTTAACTCAGACCAGCACAGCCCTCAATCAGGGTCAGCACTTGATAGCACAGTGGATGGATTTCTGCCTGGCATATGGTAAGACCAGCAACTAGGAACCATGCCACCACAGGAAAAGGAGCTGGAAGAAACTGCAGCTTCCAGCTCACACTGAATTCCCGTCTCACCAGGAGCAAGGCTTGTCACGTAAGAAAGCAAGATACCATCCACTAATCCCCGGCAGCAGTTTGTCTTTCTGAGAGACAGGAGTTTCCAATTCCTCTTATGTTTCCCCCAGCAAGCTGAGCCTCACATTTTGGAACTCAAGTCCCAGATGGCACGGCCAGGGCGAGCAGCGCTCCGGTGTTTTCCCACCAGCCCCCGCTCCGTGTGCCACTGCGTGCAGCGGGGAAGTTGAGATGGTTTTGTTTAAACAAGGTTGCTACTGTGCACAAGGTCAAAGACTTCAGGAGTTACTGTCTGCTATGCTAAAACACTGCTGCTGCTGCTGCTGCTGCTGCTAACCACATCTAGGTTGTGTGGTCCTTACAGCTTTTGACCTAGAGGCGCGAATGCTAAACTCAGAGCCCCCTTGGTGTGCCTGGCTATAATCACAGGAAGCTCATTCATTGCTCAGGTCCTGAAGATATGGAAGTCTTGGTAATCAGCTTGGATGGGAGGGGTAAATTAATCATTTCCTTTTACACTTGCTGATAGAGTAATTCATTCTGTTGTGAGAAAATGGAAGGGGAGGGCAGGGCACATTCAGTCAACTGTAAGTAAGACCTAAGATTTCATTCAGATGTTGTGGTCCAGCTTTGCTCCTGCTTTTCTCTTGAATCTTAGTTCTTTTGTCTGCTCCCAACAGGGTCTTTTTCGAGGCTAAGCCACACTTCACAGAGTGGTCCTTTTGAGATAGCTGGGGCAGCAGATAACTTTTCACCCAGGGAATGGACAGGGTACCTAGGGAAGTGCATCTGCTGTTGCCCTTCAGGGGACCAGATGACCTCCTGGCAGAGAATGCCCAAGGCAGTACAGCCTTTGTCATCACCAGGCACCAGCAGCACCAGCAGACTAGAAGCCTTCTCTGGAAAGTAGCAAAGGAGTGTCTGGGGCACTTGGGATACATTCTTTATGCCTCTGGCCTGCTAGGCATTACTGAACTCTCCCAACTTGATGTTACAAAAAGGATCTGAAATCCAGTACCTGCAGGGGGCCTTCCAGTACCTGAAAGTGGCCTATAAGAAAGCTGAGGAGGGACATTTTATAAGGGCTTGTAGTGATAGGATGAGTGGGAATGGATTGAAGCTTGAGGAGGGTAGATTGAGACTGGACATGAGGAAGAAATTCTTGACAGTGAGGGCGGTGAGACACTGGCACAGGTTGCCCAGGGAGATTGTGGATGCTCCCTCCCTGAAGGTGTTCAAAGGCAGTTTAGATGAGGCCTTGAGCAACCTGGGCTAGCAGAAGGTGTCCCTGCCCATGGCAGGGGGTTGGAACTGGATGATCTTCAACGTCCCTTCCAACCCAAACCATTCTATGAATGTATGAAAACTCCTTTTGCTGCTGTCCTGGGCTGGCTTGATGGGATAGAGGAAGTAGTGTCCATCTCCAACACTGTGTCCTTCTCCTGCATCTTAGAGGGGTATTTTAACCTCTCCAGAGGCAGCAGCTGAAAATAGGAGACCTGAAGGTGGAGTCGTTTTGATGTTTTGGGGAGGGGGTTGGGTTTTTTACTAATCAGACCTTAAGCTGCTAATTCTAACAATAACATTTCAAATCACAGCCCAGTAATGCCACCATGTGCCTCAGGGACACCGCTGTCATGGTGGGTTTAGATGCTTCTCTAGGTCCTACCAAGTTTTGGTGGGCTATGTACATAAGAGACCTTTGAGGTCATTCACAGGACTGAGGTCTGAATCCATTTAAACATCCTCTGTCAGTAGCTGTCAGAGGAAATGCACAGCACCTGTGCATGGTTATTGTGGTACAGAATCACAGAATCACTCCACCTGGAGAAGACCTTTAAGATCTTTGAGTCCAACCATTCTCTAACTCTACCAAGTCTAAGCCATGTCACTCAGCAACACATCTCTGCCTCAGTGAAAAACCTCCAGGGATAGGCATTCAACCATGTCCCTGGGCAGCATATGCCAGTGGTTGAGAGCCCTTTCAGTGAAGAAGTTTCTTCTAATCACTAACCTAAACCTCCCCTGGGGCCACTCGAGGCCATTTCCTCTTCTCCTATCACCTATTACTAGCGAGAAGAGGCCAACTCCCATCTCACTACAGCCTCCTATCACATAATCACAGAATTAATCAGGTTGGAAAAGACCTTCCAGGTCATCAAGTCCAACCTATCTCCCAACACCATCTAATCGACTAAACTATGACACCAAGTGCCACATCCAGCATCTTTTTAAACACTTCCAGGGACAGTGACTCCACTTCTCAGGGAGCTGGAGAGAGAAAGTCAGGCCCCAGCCTCATTTTTTCAAGAAAGAAGAACCTGCTGCTTATTTTACCTAACTGCTCACCCATCTCTTGCCATCTCCTGTTTCCACATAAACATTTTCACTGCGAGGGTGCTGGAGCCCAGGAGCAGGCTGCCCAGAGAGGTTGTGGAGTCTCCTCTGGAGGTATTCAAAACTCACCTGGACGTGTCCCTGTGTGACCTACCGTATGTGGTCCTGCTCTGGGAGCGGGGGTTGGATGTGCTGATCTTTCGAGGTCCCTTCCCATCCCTAATATTCTGTGATTGTGTGATCTCACTGCCCTATCTGCAAACCTTTTTAAAGATCGTTCAAGTGAGTCTTTGGTAGGGTGGGACTGCAATTAATGCTTCCTGAGCTCACGGAATCACTTCTAGTTGCAGCAGCAGGAGATAAAGCTTGTTAATTAGAAGGGCTGAAGCCCCAAAACACCAGATGCCATTGCATCTGAAGGCTGAAAATGAAGACAGAACTGTGCAGGACAGGAGTTTTCAGTCTGATAGGATTGCATGAGTGTGGCTGCACTTTCTTTTCACAAAACATATCTGTTAATGGTTTTATTAAATTAGCAAAGGTGTGAAATGCTTTGTCTAAGGGCTCTGCTCCTCAAAGCACTTCTGCTGCATTATCTGCATTGAGGCAGAGGAAATGTTATAAGCTACCAGCCCAGCTCTGTACCCTGTTAGTCTTTGCAGATGATAAAGGAGTTTAATCCAGATTATTTGGGAGTGCTCTGATACAGAGCTGACCTCTGGCTGCATGGTGACGACAGGCAGCAGAGAGCAGTCTCATCAAAGGAGCTTGGAGGTGTCTTTAAGCTGGTGGAAATGCTCCTGTTCACTCAGATCGTGTTGGTTTGGAGCTTTGGGTATTTATGGTTAAAGCTGCCAGTAGGCAAAACAGCAGCCTGGGGTTGCAGAGACCTTGCCAAAGCAGGTAGTACCAGCTGGACCCAGTTTGGAGGGAAGCGATGCTATGCTAGCTATGGGTGTTAGGAACTCCACTGCTTGCCAGCACCTTTTGCTGGAAGGCAGGAGCTGCAGCTGCTCCCTTGTCACTCAAAGGTCTCTATCAGCCTAAGCCTGTATTAACCTGGACCTTGAGTACTGGGGTCAGTTTTGGGGTTGTCACTACAAGAAGGACATCGAGGTGCTGCAGCAGGTCCAGAGAAGGGCAATGAAGCTGGGGAAGGGTCTGCAGAACAGGGCTGGTGAGGAGCAGCTGAGGGACCTGGGATTGTTCAGCCTGGAAAAGAGGAGGTTGACCTGAGGAGAGACCTTCAAGCTCTCTTCAACCCCTGAAAGGAGGTTGGAGCCAGGCAGGTGCCAAGATCTCCTCCTCAGTGACAGGACAAAAGGAAATGACCTCAAATTGCCACAGGGTATGTTTAGGTTGGATATTAGAAGAAACTTCTTGACTGAAAGGGTTCTCAAACCCTGGAATAGGCTCCCTAGGGAGGTGGCTAAGTCCCAATCCTAGGAGGAGTTTCAAAGACAGCAGTGTGGTGCTGAGGGACATGGTTTAGCCCCAGCCTTGGTAGAGGCAGAGAATGTTTGGACTCTTAAAGGTCTTTTCTAACTGAAACAATTCTATGACTCATTGGTCGAGCCATCCATTTGGTTTCTGCTCTTGCTCTGGTTGCTTACATCTTGAGTGTAGATTCTGCCCTTCAGCCCTTGATCTCTGTGTTGTTTTTGTGAGTGCTGGTGGTTGCCAGTGCCTGTGGCAGTCCTGTCAGGAGTTCACACACAGAAGCTGTGATATGAGGGCACTGGAGTGGGGAGATTTCTCTGCTCTGTCTGGATAGGTCCTGGGGCTTTACAGTGTGGTGAGGAGCAGTCTTGAAAGCTTTGAAAGTTGCCTTCCTGGAAAGTGCATGCTGTAAAAGCAAACCTTATCCAGAAACGCAGTGCTCCAGCTGAAGGGACTGTGGCCCTAAAATGAAGTGATTCTTCACTGCTGTATTTGTATCCCTGAAGCATTATTACTGACAACATTCTCTGGTTTAACATTCTCTGCAGCCTCACAGCACTGTGTGGGTAAAACAGCTGGCTGTGCTGCAGAGAGAGCCTGAGCTGAGCTCATTGGAGAGTGCTGCTAGAAGAGAGAAACACATCCTCCCCTCTCCCAGTCTACCTCCTTTTTGCCCTTAACCATGACTGTTCTGCTTCCCTCTTTGTGCTGGGGTTAGGCCTGTTCGGAGTCCTTCTGGTGAATGCACTGAACCACAGGCTTGGATCACCTACTGGCTTAGGTTGGAAGAGACTTTAAAGATCATCTAATTCTCCAGGGAGGGGGCAGCCACAACCTCCCTGGGCAACGTGTTCCAGTGTCTCACCAACCTCACTGTCAACAATTTCTTTCTAATCTCCAGTCTAAATCTGCCCTCCTCAAGCTTTGATCCATTGCCTCTTGTCCTAGAATCATAGAATGGTTTAGGTTGGAAGGGACCTCGAAGATCATCCAGTTCCAACCCCTTGACATAGGCAGGGACACCTCCCACTAGAACAGGTTGCTTAAGGCCTCATCCAACCTGGCCTTGAATACCTCCAGGGAGGGAGCAGCCACAACCTCCCTGGGCACCCCGTTCCAGTGTCTCACCACGCTTACTGCAAAGAACTTCCTACCACTACATGCCCTTGTAAAAAGTCTCTTTCTGGCCTTCTACAGCTGTCTACAGCTACCTGAAAGGAGGTTGTTGAGAGGTTGGTGCTGGTCTCTTCTCACAGGTAAATAGTAACAGAACAAGAGGGAATGGCCTCAAGCTGTGACTGGGTAGGTTTAGACTGGACATTAGGAAGAATTTTTTCAATCTATTGCCCTTCATCCTATCACAAGCCCTTGTATAAAGTCCTTTCCCAGTTTTCTCATAACCCTCTTCAGATATTGGAAGGCTGCTCTAAGGTTTTCCCAGAGCCTTCTTTTCTCCCAGCTGAACAATCCCATCTCTCTCACCCTGTCCACATGTACCCTGTCCTGCCATGGCAGCAGCTTTCCAGCAATGTCCTAAAGCAGATGAGAATTGAAAATTGAAACCTATGGTGAAAATGTAAAATCTTAAAACAACAAAGAGGAGAATTTTTTTTGGACCATGCTGGTCATCAGAGAGTTCAGTCCAGGACATGGCAAAGGAACAGACAGAATGCAGAGCTGCAACGAGGATGAGAATGGGATAATGAAGAAATGAGAAAAGAAGGTGGAAGAGGACAGCAAGGAGCTGTTATTCAAGCCCATTCCATCTGGTGGAACATCACCTTCTTCCTGTAGCCCTAATCTCAAGGTAAGACCCATCCTCTGCCTTGCATCATCGGTGGAGACCTTCACCATTGTTTTGTACATGGTCTAGCAGCAGCAACAGCACCAGCAGCCACATGCATGCAGGAATGGGGGTGCACACCATGCTTTGGAGGCATCCATATTAAGGTGTTAGCTTGGGCTGCATCAAGAGAAGTGAGGCCAGTAGGACAAGGGAGGGGCTCTCCCCTTCTACTCAGCTGAGTTCCACTCTGCTGAGAACTCATCTGGAGTACTGTGTCCATTTCTGGAGCTCCTGTTACAAGAAGGATGTGGAGGTGCTGGAAAGTGTCCAGAGAAGGGCCACGAGGATAACCAGAAGGCTGGAGCACCTCTGCTATGAGGAGAGACTGAGGGAATTGAGGCTGTTCAGTCTGGAGATGAGAAGGCTCCAAGGAGACCTTACTGTGGCCTTCTGGTATCTGAAGGGGGCTACAAGAAAGCTGGGGAGGCACTTTTTAGGGTGTCAGGTAGTGACAGGACTGGGGAGAATAAAGCAAAACTACAATCATAGAATCAGTCAGGGTTGGAAGGGACCACAAAGATCATCTAGTTCCAACCCCCATGCCATGGGCAGGGACACCCTACCCTAGATCAGGCTGCCCACAGCCTCATCCAGCCTGGCCTTAAACACCTCCAAGGATGGGGCCCCAACCACCTCCCTAGGCAACCCATTCCAGGGTCTCACCACACTTATGGTGAAGAACTTCGTCTTCACGTCCAGTCTGAATCTCCTCACCTCCAGCTTTGCTCCATTCCCCCTAGTCCTGTCTCTACCTGACAGCCTAAAAATTCCCTCCCCAGCTTTTTTGTACGCCCCCTTCAGATACAGGAAGGTCACAATAAGGTCACCTGGGAGCCTCCTCTTCTCCAGACTGAACGGCTCCGACTCTTTCAGTCTGTCCTCATAGCAGAGGTGCTCCAACCCTCTGATCATCCTAGAAGTGGGTTCATTCAGATCGGATGTTAGGAAGAGGTTCTTCAGCATGAGGGTGATGAGACACTGGTACAGTTTGCCCAGGGAGGTGATGGAAGCCTCATCCCTGGAGGTTTTTAAGGCCAGGCTGGATGTGGCTCTGAACAACCTGATCTAGTGTGAGGTGTCCCTGCCCATGACAGAGGGGTTGGAACTGGATGGTCCTTGAGATCCCTTCCAGCTCTGACGATTCTGTGATTCTATGATTCCCAAACACTGCTTCTGGATGCCTTTCTCCAGTAAGACCTGGGAAGAAGCAGGGAATTCAGCTCTGAGGCAGGGAGGAAATGAGCCGAAATGAATGTAAGAAGCACTGTTTTCAGGCTGCAAGCAATGTAATAACTAATCTGAACAAAAGCTCTCTATCCCAGCAAGGTGTTAATTATATGCCTTGTCTTTCTGGATAGGTGTGAGCAGTGTCTCTTTGCCCACTGGGAACAATAGGTGTAATTATTATTTGGTTGGAAGGAGAGGAAGCTCAGCTGCCTTTAATGCAGGGGATCAAACCAAGGCAAACACAGTGTATGCTCACGTGGTCTGCACTTTGTGGCTTAGCATAACCTGCAGTCTGCCAGGGTAATTGTAGGGTGTGGAAAGAAATCAGCTCCCCCACTGCTGGCAAGGGCAGTGGTGCAGACAGAGCTGTGTTGACAGATGAGTGTTTCTGACAATTTAGCCTGTCTGGGGTCATAGGTGGCACTGCTACAGGCTGAAGTTCCCTTTGGTGGCACAGGCCATGTCTCTGCTAGGAGCTGGACCCTGCTGCTCCACAGCTGTAGCTTCCACAGGACAGGCAAGGACAATCACACTTCATTTCTTGTTTTATCTTGCAGGATGCCTCCTAGCCCAAGATGTTTTTCATGCATTAGGTTGCTAATGTTGTAGAGGTATTGCAGGGCAAAGGACAGGTTTGGGATGGTTTTGTGTTTCAGCCTCTGGCTAAGGAGGGCTATAGAGGAACAAATTCTCTGAGGTTCAAGCAGGAAAGCATTTGTGCCAGGAAGTGATGTAGAACTGCTTAGGTCTGCTGGGGGGAGGCTGCAACAGGAGGAGTAGTGCCTGACCAGGCATTGGTACAGGTTGCCCAGGGAGGTGGTGCAGTCACTATCCCCCAAGCTGTTCAAGAAATGTGTGGACATGGCACTTTGGGACGTGGTTAAATGGTCATGGAAGTCTTAGGTTGAAAGTTGGAGTTTATAATCTTAAAGATCTCTTTCCAACCAAAACAACTCTGTGATTGTATGACCTTGTGGAGACAAGGTAGGACAACCCACTCAAGCCTATATATATGACACCTTCTCTCCTGACATTCCAGACCTGAATTAGAAGATAAGTCTCAAAAGCCATCATAAGAGTGTCCAGGCAATGCTCTGTCTCCAGCAGCATCTGTTCAATTCTCCCAGTGGAGCACACCCCTCATGCAAAACAATCCCATGGCACAAAGCTGCTTTGCTCTGCTCCCTGTGCCACAGCTCAGGTGTGCTCAGCACCTCTTCAGCACACTCTTCTAGAGTGTGCTCCTCCAGCCTACTCATTTGCTCCTTCACTTTGGGAATCAGAGGATTTTCCCCCTCCTGGCTGAGCACACAAAGTGTGGATCATTATGTCAACATCCCTGCTAGCTCTGATGTAGAGTTGACTGTCATCAAGCATCAATGATACCAGGGAGCTTAGGTATGGTCCAGACAGCTGCTTGGACCAATCTTGTTCATGTCCTATGTGCAGCTATGAAAGAACATTGAAACCTTTGCCAGAATGCCAGAGGAATTCCTTGGTTTAACCCTCCATGGAGCACCTTAGACTTTTAATCACAGAATCATAAAATGGTTTAGCCTGGAAGTGACCTCCAAAGTTCATCTAGTCCAAACTCCTCTGCAGTTAGCAGGGACATTCTCCACTAGACTAGGTTGCCCAGGGCCTTGCTGACCCCCTCTCCAGGGCCGGGGCCTCAACCACCTCTCTGGGCAACCTGCTGTAGTGCTCCAGGACCTTCATGGCTCAGAATTTGCTCCTAACATCCAATCCAAATCTCCTCTTACCTAATATCAAACCATTGCCTCTTGTGCCATCACTGCAGGCCTTTGGAAACAGGCATCTTCTGATAACTGAGAAGAGTTTTATCAGAAGGGAAAATGTAAAGAAGTTAGCATTAATTTTGTTCACAAGTCCAGTAAGCCTTGGTTGGAAGAAAGCATGGAGACCACCACCTTATGGCTGGCTAAAATAACCCCAGCTAAATGACACCTGAGGGTGCAAACACAGGGCACAGGGCTTTGCAGAGGAGCCATTTTTGTATTGCTATCACTGTCCTGTGGCACAGGCCCAACTGGGAGCATGCCTTTGTTCTCTGAGGTGGCAGAGAAGGAAGAAAGGAAGTCATGGTATCAAGGTGAAGTCCAAATACAAGGCTGTGGAACTGATCTCTGGTGTCCTGTATCTTTCTCAAAGGTGTCTCCTGCAATCTGCTTCCTGAGCTGGAATTGGGTAAGATCACAGAATCACAAAATATTAGAGGTTGGAAGGGACCTCCAGAGACCATCAAGTCCAACCTCCCTGCCAAAAGCAGGATCACCCAGGGTAGTTCACACAGGAATGCATCCAGGTGGGTTTGGAAAGTCTCCAGAGAAGGAGACTCCACAACCTCTCTGGGCAGTCTCCTCCAGGGCTCTGTCACCCTCACTGTAAAGAAGTTTCTCCTCATGTTGTGGGGAAACCTTCTCTGTTCCAGTTTGTAGCTGTTGCTCCTTGGCTTATTGCTGCTGAACAGTGAAAAGAGATTGGCCCCAGCCACTTGACACCTACACCTCAGATATTTGTGCACATTGGTCAGATCTCTCCTCAGTCTTCTCTTCTCCAGACTGAACAGCCCCAGGGCTCTCAGTGTCTATTCATAGGGGAGATGCTCAAGTCCCCCAATCATCCTTGTGGATCTCCATTGGACTCTCTCCAGCAGGTGCCTGTCTCTCTTGAATTGGAGAGCCCCAAACTGGACACAGTATTCCAGGTGTTGTCCTCATGTTGAGGTAGTCCACAGAGGAATGCATCCAGGCCTGGGCAAAGAAGTGCTTTGACAAAAAGTTCTTCTTCTCAATGCCTGCTTTTCCTGAAGAGATGCCACCTCTAAAGGAGAAGTCTTGCTGAAGGCGTAATTTTTTTCCCCAAGTCACAATCTCTGTCAGTGTCTCCTTTGCCTCCTCCTACAATATACATTTCTTTGCTTACAATCTTGGCATGGCTGTAGATATTTTCTGTTCTCTTCAGGGGTGCTTTGCTTTGTTGTCATAGCAATGCTTTCTAACTCCTGTACTCACAAGCTTCTTTCCAGCTTCCTTCAGGCTGTAACCAGTCCCTCATTGTGATGATCACATCTCCTAGCAGCTTTAGCGCTTCTATTTTTTTTTTTTTAATCTGGTAACTACAGGCACATTCAGTAGCACAACTCCAAAGAATGCTGGTCCAAACAGGTTTTCAGCTTGAACCAGATTAAAAAGAAAAAAGAAAGCAGACAGTAAGATTGTTGTGTCTGTGTGGGGGTTTCGTTGTTCTGCTGCTGATCTATTATTTCAACATTTCATTCACCTTCTTAACATCTTTTGGACATGAGCCATAATAGCCTTGGTGGTCTGGTCACTGCAGAGGAGGTGCATTAGCCTCATCTATGTTGCTTGAAGGCCATTTATCCTTAGGTCATAGAATTATAGAATCCTGGAATGGCTCTGGTTGCAAGGGACCTCAGAGCTCATCTATTCCAACCCCACTGCCATGGGCAGGGATGCCTCTCAAACAGACTTCATTGCTCAAGGTCTCATCCAACCTGGCCATGAACATCCCCAAGAAGGAAGCATCCACAACTTGTTCCAGAGTCTTACCACCTTCATACTGAAGAACTTCTTCCTAAGATCCAGTCTAAACCTGCTCTGCCTCAGCTTCAAACCATTCCCCCTTGGCCTGTCTCTAGACACCCTGAGGAAAAGTCCCTCTGCAGCTTTCCTGGATGATCCCTTCAGCTATTGGAAGGCAACTCTTAAGGTGTCCCCAGAGTCTTTTCTTTTCCAGGCTAAAAACCCTCAGCACCCTTGGATCATCTTTGTGGCCTCCTATGGTCTCACTCCAGCAGCTCTGTGTCCTTCTGCTGGGGACACCAGAGCTGGAGGCAGGATTGGATGTGAGGTTTGAGCAGAACAGAGCCAAGGGGCACAATTCCCTCTCTCGCCCTGCTGCCCACACTCCTCTGGCTGCAGCCAGCACACAGCTGCCTGCTGGGCTGCATCAGGGCACTGCTGGCTCCTGGGTTGCTGCTCAGAAACCAACACCCCCAGGTCTTTCTCTTCAAGACTACTCTCAACCCACTCTGCACCCAGCCTGGATTTGTGCTTGAGATCATGATCATAAGGGCAATGTGAGGCTGGGACAGGGCCAGCTGAAAGAAAGAAAAAAAAAAAAAGTCCCCTTCTTTTGTAAAGTCTTACTCAACAGCTTTGCTTCCACAAAGCTCCACTTTTAGAAGCTCATCTCCTCTCTTTGTGTACAAATTCACCTCAACAGCTGATGGTCAAGCTCTTGAGCTGTTCATTGCTAGGCCAGGCAAGAAAGAGCTAAAGCGACAAGAGTGAAAAGAGGCAAGATCAAATTTTAAAACTCCCTCCTCTCATCCAGGGCATTGCTTTAGCAGGAAGTGGATAATCTCAAGCATGGACATGGGCATGGGCAAGGGCAAAGTGGGATGGGGTAAGAACTCTCCACTCCACCTTTGGGCACAGCTTTGCTGCAGGTTTCCCTGTCCCTAAGTCTGTCTCTCTACCCTGCACATCAGGGCAAAAGAAAGCAAGCTTTATTTCTGCCTCACATGGAACAGCCAAATCCATCTAAGCCCATCCAGGCTTAGAAGGAGGGATGATGAGATACTATGTAGGGAGAGCATAGACTTTCTTTGTCACTTCTGTTGTCCCTGGCAGAACACAGCAAGAACTCTGGGTCTGAAAGTATTTGGATTCATAGATTGCATCAAGTTGACAGGGACCCTCCAAGGTCATCTTGTCCAAGCCCCTGCACTCAGCAGGGACACCTCCACTTAGAGCAGGCTTCACAGGGGCACAGCAAGGCTGAGCTCGATTGTCTGCAGGGATGGGGCCTTAGCCACAGCCCTGGGCAGTCTGTGCCAGTGTCTTACCACTCTCCTTGTGCAGAACTTCCTCCTGATGTCCAACCTAACTCTGCCCTGTTCCTCTTTCAAACCATTGCCCTCTCCAAGCCCTTCTGAACAGTCCCTCCCCAGCCTGCCAGTAGGTCCACCTCAGATACTGAAATGCAGCTGTGAGTTTCCCTGGAGCCTTCTCTTCTCCAGGCTGAACAGTCCCAATTGTTCCATCCTGTCTTCAAAGCAGAGGCTCTCTAGCCCTCTGATCATCTTTATGGCCTTCTTTGGACCTGCTCAAGCAGGTCCATGTCTCTCTTGTGTTGTGGGCCTGTGAGCTGGACACAGCACTGCAGGTGAGGTCTCAGCAGAGCAGAGTATTGCTCAAGAGCTGCCCTTAACCGAAGTAGAGCTGCTACTTTGAGCAATGTTCCTAGACTGCAGATGAAGTCCAGCCTCTATGTATTCCTCCTGTGTGCTGTTTTGCAGCTGCTGCTTTTGTAAGTGCATGAGAATTGCTTTCACAGGATGGGATGATTCTACCATCTTCCAGTGCACAGCTCTCACAGATTCACAGAATGGTAGGGGTTGGAAGGTGCCTCTGAAGATCATCGAGTCCAACATCACTGCCAGATCAGGATCACCTAAAGAAGGTCACAAAGGAACATACCCAGACGGGTCTTGAAAGACCTCAGAGATAGAAGCTGCACCTGCTCTCTGGGCAGCCTGCTCCAGTGGTCTGCCACTGTCAAGGTAAAGAAGTTCCCTCTCATGTGCAGATGGAACTTCCTGTGTTCAAGTTTTTGTCTATTACCTTTTGTCCTGTCACTGGGGATTACTAAGCAGAGTCTGGGCCTATCTTCCTGACACAGGATTGCTAAGATTTGCCCCCTCCACCCCCCGACTCCAGTCTCCTCTTCTCCAGGCTAACCAGCCCCAGTTCCCTCAGCTTCCCTGCAGTCCCAACAACATCTTAGTGGCCCTGCACTGGACTCTCTGCAGTAGTTCTTTGTCCCTCTTCAACTGGGGTGGCCAGCACTGGACACAGTGCTGCAGGTTGTTGATACAGGCCACATATCTGAGAGGACAACTGAGGCTTCCAAAGCAGAGAGCCAAATGAGCTCATAGCCTATACACTCGCCCCCAAGTATTTTCTCGAAACAGATTATTAGAGGGTTGCATTCCACCCTCACCACACAGAACCCAGAATCCAGAAGTGAGACATGGCTCCTGCTCCGAGGGGCTGCATGGGGCTGCTGGCTGATGCTTTGTTGCTGTTGTAATCAGTTTCCATGCGAATCCATAGCACAGTAGGCACAGACACCGTGCCACTGAAAGCAGTTTTAAAGGAATCCTCTGGGATTTCAGTTCCAAAGAGACTCTCAGGCAGGATCAATCCCTATTTGCTGTCTTTGTAAACATTTACATTCAAGTTTGGATTGCTGATGTTGTTGTTGTTGGTTCTTAAATAAAAAATGTCTGGTTTTTTGTCTTTATTTTTTTTCCCTCTCTTTTTCCCCAAAGTAGGATTATTTATCTTTGAATCCTCCAACAGCGTTGGAATGAATCCTCCACACAGATTTTAATAGCAAAACCCACTTCTTCTGACTCAGGAACCATTTGATGAAATGTCTAGAGAAGCAAAAAAGCAGCAGTAAAACAACAACAACAAAAAAAAGCTTTCCACAGATGCTTCCTTGTGACTAACAGAAGGTCCACCCAGAGCGGAGAGAGCCTGAGCACGTTTGTCATCCGTGGGTGTATTTTCCCCATACATTCATTTTTAAAGCTATGCAGCAGAGCACTATAAAATTATAGTTTTACAAATAAGCATTATTTGACCATCATGGGGCTGAGCTGATGACTCAGTCTGTGACCTCCATGCAAGTCATTTGATTTTCTTCTTCTTCACTGAGCCTAGCTAGAGAAAAAAACCCACTGAAAACAAAAGGAGAAAGGGAAAGGGAAAGAAAAAAGAAAAGGGAAAAAAGGTAAAGAGAAAAAGGAAAAGAAAAAGATAGAAAGAGAAAAAGGAAAAGAGAAAGAAGAAAAACAAAAAAGAAAAAGAAAAAGAACAAGAACAAGAAAAAGAAAAAGAACAAGAAAAAGAAAAAGAAAAAGAAAAAGAAAAAGAAAAAGAAAAAGAAAAAGAAAAAGAAAAAGAAAAAAAGAAAAAGAAACAGAAAAAGAAAAAAAAAGGGGGAAAATGTTAAAATAAAAAAGGAAAAGAAAAAAATAAAAAGGGGAAAAAGAAAATAAAAGGAGGAAAGGAAAAGAGAAAAACTAAAAGAAAAAAAGGGGAAAAAAAAAAGGAAAATAGAGAAAGCCAGAAGACATTCCTGACAATATATTCCCTACCTCAGCTTGGTTTGGTGACTGGAGGCACCTCCTTGAAAAGAAGCGATCCACAGCTGCTGGCTTGCTGTCAGTGCCCAGCCCTGTAGGAAGTGTGGGTGGCCAAGTGTTTCTGGAAAGCTTGCTCCTCTAACTATGGCCTGTGGTGTCTGACCGATTCTGAACCTTTAACAGCACAAGACTTGCAGTCAGCTGCCAGTACCATTAGAGGGTCCCACAAATATCATTAGAGCGTCCCTTTGTCATTGCGGGTCTTGTAGCAAAATACATCTCCAGCTTCCAGCCTCATAATACTGAGTTCAGGCATCTCTGTCCTCCTTGCTTACTTTCTGACAACACATTTTAGTGGAACGCTGCAGCAGGTTGCCCAGGGATGTGGTTGGGTCCCCATCCCTGGAGATATTCAAGGTGAGGATCCACAAGGCTGTGGGCAACCTGATCTAGTTGATGTGCCCCTGCTTACTGCAGAGACCACCTTTGAAGGCCCCTTCCAACCCAGTCCATTCTATGATTTTATTATTTCTCTGTGACCTAAGAGCTAAATATTTGTACACAAACACATTTTGTAATTAAACTCTCTTCATTACGTCTGGAAAGCAGCAGGACCCAAATAATTCACTCAGCTGGCCCATGAAATATCGCCAACAGTTAGGACACCTCCTCAATGTCCTCAATGGCCCCTGATGCTGTAATCTGTCTTTGTCCATTGTGGTCCACCTGGGACAAGACAGGGATCCAGGAGTTGGGGTGGATGAGACCTGTGTAATGGACCAGGCTGCTGAGTGATAGTGAGATGAGCCCCAGGAGGGTGACTCCTATCTCTTCTGAGCATGTAGAGCTGCTGAAGCTGAGTCATGGTCCCAGCCACTTGGAAGGAGAAGGGCTTGAATGAAATATAGCAACAATTAACGAAAGAGAAATGCAATGAATAAGAGCCTACTCCATTTAATTTTCCTTATGGATGCTACTGATTCATCACTCCAGCTGTCCTGGCTGTCACCCAGCCTGCAAAGGGCACAATGTAAACAGTCCGAAGGCAATGGCTACAGAAAATAAGGAATATTCCTGTTGACTATTTTGTGCAGGAATTCTTCTCCTACGTGTCCTATTCACATTTGCTGTGTGGAACAGCAGGGATTATTCTGAGTTACTGTGCTGTTGGAAGGTGGCTGTTACCAAGTGGGTAGCATCAGTCACTGCCAGTCCTTCTGGGAGCAGCTGATGCAGCAAAAGCTGCTTCCTTTGTGCCTTCAACTCATGCCTCTGTATACACAACCCTACACGTGGAGGAAGTGGTGGACTGTGCAAGGCAGTGGCAGTTCTCCCTATTGTCTAAGTCCCACTTAGTTTGCTGTAGCAAACCCAGAAACAGTGTAGAAACAGTGCAGAGACTGGATTTGTCTTCTGAACCCTCCTACTTTATTTATTTCCACACCATCATTACAGGACTGTTGAGAGGCTGCTGTGGGTGACCTTTTTTCTTCCTATCTGCCCCATGCTGATGGTCAAATTTGTGCAGGCATCTTGGATTCCGAGTCAGAGTACTAATGAACGTGGCCTGGGCTGGATCTAAATGTTAGTCACAGCAGGGATAGGAGGCCTCCTCCAGGATCACCAAAACACCTTCAGTGGAAGGTTTGTGGTGCATTTGAGAAGGATCATTCAGCTTGGGATGCCCATGCAAAGCCCATCAGGAAAGTCATTCTCTTCTCCACTGCACTGGACCTACAAGAAATAGATCTAATCTAAACCTCCACTGTCACTTTCATGGAGTTGTCCATCTAGCACCCACAAGGGGCTTCAAGGGTATCAGCTGAGCTCAGCCCACTGTTTCCTACCATTTGAGACAGCCTGATTGTGAATCATAGAAACACAGAATCCAGGGGCTGGAAGGGACCTCAAAAGATCATCCAGTCCAGCCCCTCTGCCAGGACAGGATCACCTAAAGCAGATTACACAGGAACGTGTCCCGGCGGGTTTTGAATATCTCCAGAGAAGGAGACTCCCCAACCCCCCTGGGCAGCCTGTTCCAGTGTTCTGTCACCCTCACAGGGAAAAAAATCTTTTTCGTCTTTCCATGAAACTTCCTATGCCTCAGCTTCCACCCATTGTCCCTTGTCCTGTCACTGGCCATCACTGAGCAGAGGCTGGCTCCATCCTCCTGGCACTCACCCTTTACATCTTTATAAACACTGATGACATCACCTCTCAGTCTCCTGAAGCAGATTAGGCAGCACTTGGACAAGGTGATTCCACCTACAGAGCTTGGAAGATTGTAACCCTCCAGCAGGCAGCAGCTGACAAGTAAGAGGGAGGTAGCTACATCTTTCAGGAAAGCAGCTGTTTGTATCCCAGCCAGGTTTTTGGGTCCTAACTTGCTAACTGCCTTCCAAGAGTCAACTGAACAGAGGTGGAAGCTGCTGAGTCTTGCAAGAGACCTGTTTCAGAATGAGGTTGTTGCAGTAAATAATTTTTGGAGGGATGCTTGGTTCGTATGCGGGATATGTTAGATATGGTAGCGTTACCTTAATATCAAGTCATTTTAAGATGCTGCCACACGCTTCCATCAACAGGAAGCAACAGACATCTTCTCAGACTGCTGGATTTAACCAGCAGCTGTCTGCACATGAGCCAGCAATGTGCCCAGGGAGCCAAGAATGTCACTAGCATGCTGGCTTCTATCAGGACTAGTGTGACCAGCAGAACCAGGGGAGTGATTGTACCCCTACACATAGCACTGGGGAAGCCACACCTAGAGTGCTGGGTTCAGTTTTGGGTCTCTTACTCCAAGAAGAACACTTAGGTACTGGAGGGGTTCCAGAGAAGGGCAACAAAGCTGGTGAAGGGTCTGGAGAACAGGGCTGGTGAGGCGCAGTGAAGGTTGTTTAGTCTGGAGAAAAGGAGTTCTTTGAGTTCTCTGAAAGCCCTGAAAGGACCCCGGAGCCAGGTGTGTTTTGCTCGTTTCTCCCTAGCAACAAGAGATAGGATGAAAGCAAATGGGCTCAGGTCGTACCAGAGTAGGTTTAGCTTGGACATCAGAAGAAACTTTTTGTCTGAAAGGGTTCTCAAAGACTGCAAAAGGCTCCCCAGCGAAGTGATTGAATTAACATCCCCGGAGGGGTTTGAAAGAGGCAGAGATGCGGTGCTGAGGGCCATGGTTTAGCTCCAGCCTTGGTAGAGTTAGAGAGTGGTTGGAATCAATGATCTTAGAGGTCTTTCCCAGCGGAGACCATTCTGTAATTCTGTGACACGGTTCACTGCTCAGAAAACACAGTAAAAAATAAGCTGGGCTGAAGGAAAGAAGAGTCACAGGGGCAGCGTAGGTTGAATTGCCCACTTAAAGCCAAACTTCGTAAAGCAGAGGAGCGCAAGCCCTGCACAGCCTCCCCGCGCCGGCGCAGGGTGCCAGGAGCACCTCTCGTCTGCTGCCAAGGCAGTGCCGCCCTGCGGGAGGCCGCCCCGCTAACAGGGGAGGCAGCTTGCCCCCGACGAAGCCGTTCTGCTCCCCATACCAAGTGTCGAAACGCTTTTTTTTTTTTTCCCCTCACCGAGCGGCACCGAGGTCTCGGATCTGCGCCGGGGACTTCCTGAAAGCGGCATCAGAGCCGCAAGCAGCAGGCCCCGAAAGTCGTCCCTGGCAGCGGCGCGGCGCGGTGCGGCCGCCTTCCAGCGGCTCCGCCACATGGGCGGTCGCTTGCCCGGCGACCCATTGCCGTGCCGAAACTGCCGGCAGGTGCCGGGCAGCTGCAGTTAGGCTCTAGCCGCACCTCTCCGCCTCCCTCGCCTTGCCTTGCCAGTGGGACAGGGAAGTGGTTAAGAGGGGTCAGCTGCGCTGGGGTCCCAGACCGGCCGCGGCCCTGCCTGGCAGTACGGCGCCATCTTGTGGTGCGGCCGGCGGGGCAGGGCTGGTAGCCGCGGGGCGGAGAGCTGCCGCCCACAGGGGCCTGTCCCCACAGCTCCCGGCCGGGGGCCTCGTGGCACCCTCCCCTGCCGCCTTCCCGGAGCGGCTTCATCAGTGGGCAAGGGAAGAGCTCAGGGGGTTGTCCGTATGGCGTCACACAAGGCTCGTGAGTCAGTGCCACACAACATCCTTCGCTCTAAAGGGGAAGAGGTATGGCGTGAGTGGGTTCCCTGGGTAGCAGATTGGTTGAATGGTCGCATACAGAGGGAAAATGGGCTGCATCCAAAGGGAAACGGCCTCAGGTTGCACCAGAGGAGGCTTAGGTTGGATACTAGGAAAAGCTTCTTGACTGAAAGGGTTCTCAACCACTGGAACAGGTTCACCAGGGAGCTGGTTGAATCCCTATCCTGGGCTGCATCAACAGAAGCATGGCCAGCAGGTTGAGAGAGGTGATTCTGCCCCTCTGTTCCACTCTGCTGAAAGCCCATCTGGAGTAGTGTCCAGCTCTGGAGTCCTCAGCACGGGCAAGACATAGACCTGTCGGAGTGGGTCCAGAGGAGGGCCACAAAAGCGGTCAGAAGGTTGGAACACCTCTTCTATGAGGCTAGGCTGAGAGGCTTGGGGTTCAGCCTGGAGAACTCTTCTGCTGCAAGAACACCATGCTGTGGCCTTTCAGTACTTAAATGGGGCCTATAAGAAAGGTGGGGGCAGCAAAAGAGTTTTTAAATTGAAAGGAGGTAGATTTAGATGAGATATAGAACACTTCTTTTACAACGAGGGTGGGGAAACACTGGCGTAGGTTGCCCAGAGTGGAAGCAGAAGTCCCATTCCTGGTGAAATTCAAGGTCGCGTGCAGTGGGACTCCGAGCAGCATGATCTAACTAAAATGTTTCTGATGACCGCAGGGAGGTTGGTCTAGCTGATCTTTAAAGGTCTCTTCCAAAACAAACCATTCCGTGAGGCTGTGATTCCAAAACAAACCATTCTGTGATTCCAGTTAAAACCATTTCGTGATTCTGTGATTCCAGTACAAACCATTCCATGAGTCTGTGATTCCAGTTAAAACCATTTCGTGATTCTGTGATTCCAGTGCAAACCATTCCATGAGTCTGTGATTCCAGCTAAAACCATTTCGTGATTCTGTGATTCCAGTGCAAACCATTCCATGAGTCTGTGATTCCAGCTAAAACCATTCCGCGATTCTGTGATTCCAGTACAAACCATTCCATGAGTCTGTGATTCCAGTTAAAACCATTCCATGATTCTGTGATTCCAGTACAAACCATTCAGTGATTCAGTGAATGTGCTTCCCTGCTGTGCTTGGCTGAAGAAGGTAGTGCTGAAATGCTGGTGGAAGTGATTCCTCATCTTGGTTATCCTTATCTGGAGAGCGGCTGCACTTCTGCAGCCAAATGCCAGGTCCTGTACTTGGGCCACAACCATCCCAAACAATGCTGCAGTCTTGGGGCAGTGTGGTTGAAAAGCTGTCAGCAGAAAGGGTCCTGGGAGTTGTAATGGGCAAGCAACTCAGTATAAGCCAGCAGTGTGCCCAGGTGGCAAAGAAAGCCAATGGCATCCTGGCTGGGATCAGAAATGCTGTGTCCAGCAGGAGTCCCCTTGGGCTCTATTCTGGTGAGGCCACACCTCAATTGTGTTCACTTTGGGGCACCTCAATACAAGAGGGATGTGGAGGTGCTTGAGCCAGTGCAGAGGAGGGCAAGGATGCTGTGAAGGGCCTGGAGAATAAATCTGATGAGGAGTGTCTGAAGGAGCTGGGGATGGTTAGTGTGAAAAAGAGGAGGCTGAGGGGAGACCTTATGGCTGTCTACAGCTACCTGAAAGGAGGTTGTGGAAATGTTGGTGCTTCTCACAGGTAATTAGTGAAAGAACAAGAGGGAATGGCCTCTAGCAGCCACTGGGTAGGTTTAGACTGGACATTAGGAAAAATCTTTTCCTAAGCAATAGTGTTCAGGCCTTGGAATGTGCTGTCCAGGGAGGTGGTGGAGTCACCAACCCTGGATGCGTTTAAAAGTCGTTTGGCTGTGGTGCTTGAGCATATGGTTTAAGAGTGAACTTTGTAGAGTAGGGATATGGGTTGGACTTGGTGGTCGTGGGGGTCTTTTCCAAATGGAATATTTCTGTGATTTCTGTAAAGGGAACATGAATGGGAATCTGGAAAGGGGTGGCACAGCAGCATGGATATCTGGCAGGGGCTGGCACAGCAGTATGGGTAAGCAGAACTACACCTTCAAGATTGGGAACTCTGAAATGTTCATATTCCATTTGTGATACAGTGGGAGACAAGAAGGAGGTGGGAAATGAATGAGTGTTTGCAGTGAGGCTCCTATTAAGGAGTGAGAAGCAGTGCACTGAGGTTACTTGTTGAGGGGCAAGTTGATCCAAGCCTTTCCCTGGTGTTTCCTACAGGAGGTCAGCTCACACCAGTCCCGTGTGAAATCAAAATAGGAAGTGGGTTCCTGGGCTTTCTTATTTTCTTTAATTGGAGTGGGGTGGAGTGGGGATTAGGAAACCTTGCTTGTATTCCTCTTTACACTGCTGAGTGGTGAAAGGACCTTGGGTGACTCATACAGCCTTGGGAGGCCTTGGTTTCTCTGCTGCAAAGCTGATAGCATCCGTTACAAAGCCCTTCAGACAGGATAGCAGGAATTCTTGTCACTGACTTGTTTCACACCCTGAGAAGCCTTATTCCTGAGCAGCTGTTTCTGAGGGCTTCTTTAATGATCTCTTCTCAAAGAGGGTGGCTTTTTGTTTCAGTGTTGGGATAGCAACATGCATTTTCTGGCAGGGGAGGGTTGTGCAGGTCTGCTACTCTTTATGTGCTTTTCATTTACTCAGATGGATAAATAAGTATATGGCTCATTCTAATACAAGACTGCAGTGAGAGCTTTACAGGTATAAATTAATTCTGCACAGAAATATTTTAAGCACTTCTACTTTCCTTTTTTTTTTTTTTTTTTTTCCCACTGTGTGGAAATAGCTCCTTTGCAAATAGCCTTTGGTATCAGAGTTCATCTCCTTCCAGATAGGACAACTTTCTGTGCAATATTACTGCTTGCTGTCACAGAATCACTCTACTGCTTTGGTTGGAAAAGACCTTTGGAATTGTTGAGTCCAACCATTCTCTAACTCTACCAAGGCTGGGGCTAAACCATGGCCCTCACATCTCTGCCTCTTTGAGACACCTCCAGGGATAGGGATTCAACCACTTTCAGGGTTTGAGAACCCTTTCAGTGAAGAAAGTTAGTCTAATATCCAATCTAAACATCCCCTGGTGCAGCTTGAGGTGATTTCCTTTTGTCCTGTCACTTGCTATGGAGAAGAGAACAACCCCCACCTGGCTCCAGCCTCCGCTCAGGGAGTTGTAGAGAGCAAGGAGGTCTCCTCTCAGCCTCCTCTTCTCCAGACTAAACACCTCAAGCTCCCTCAGTTGCTCTTCGCCAGCCCTGTTCTCCAGACTTCCCAACTTCCTTGCCCTTCTCTGGATTTGCTGCAGTACCTCAATGTCCTTCTGGGAGTGAGGGTCCCCAAACTGAGCCTGGTATTTGAGGTGTGGCCTCATCAGTTCTCTGAGTACAGGGGAAAAGTCACTGCCCTGGTCCTGCTGGTCACATTATTGCTAATCCAGGCCAGGCTGCTGGTGGCCTTCTTGGCCACCTGGGCATAGCCTGGCTTACCTTCACCCAGCTGTCCACTAACACTCCCAGGTCTTCTTCTTCTGAACAGTTTCCAGCCACTCTGGAAGTGTGGCCTGGAGTGTTCATGGGGTTGTTGTGACCCAAGTGCAGGACCTAGCCCTTGGCCTTGCTAAACCTCTTACAAATGGCCTCAGGCCGTGGATCTAGCCTGTCCAGGTCACTCTGCAGAGCCTTCCCACCCTCCAGCAGGGCCACATTTGCCACCAGCTTAATGCCATCTGTAGGCTTACTGAGGGTGCACTCAGTTCCCTCATGCAGATCGCTGATAAAGATATTAAAGAGAACTGACCCCAGCACTGAGCCCTGGAGGACAGCACTTTCTTCACCTCTGTGCTGGTATTTAATGAAGTGCATGCCTGAGGGGAGAGCTCTGCCTTGGACAGGTGCTACAAACACCAGTACTTCCCATGGCCCAGCAGGATCTGTCATCTTTAAGGACACCTGCTCCTTCCTGACCATGACAATAGTTTTAACAAAGCAATCTGCAGAGGAGCCATTTTTGCTATCACCGTCCTGTGGCACAGGCCCAACTAGGAGCATGCCTTTGTTCTCTGAGGTGGCAGAGAAGGAAGAAAGGAAGTCATGGTATCAAGGTGAAGTCCAAATACAAGGCTGTGGAACTGATCTCTGGTGTCCTGTATCTTTCTCAAAGGTGTCTCCTGCAATCTGCTTCCTGAGCTGGAATTGGGTAAGATCACAGAATCACAAAATATTAGAGGTTGGAAGGGACCTCCAGAGACCATCAAGTCCAACCTCCCTGTCAAAAGCAGGATCACCCAGGGTAGTTCACACAGGAATGCATCCAGGTGGGTTTGGAAAGTCTCCAGAGAAGGAGACTCCACAACCTCTCTGGGCAGCCTCCTCCAGGGCTCTGTCACCCTCACTGTAAAGAAGTTTCTCCTCATGTTGTGGTGAAACCTTCTATGTTCCAGTTTGTAGCTGTTGCTCCTTGGCTTATTGCTGCTGAACAGTGAAAAGAGATTGGCCCCAGCCACTTGACACCCACCCCTCAGATATTTGTGCACGTTGGTCAGGTCTCCCCTCAGTCTTCTCTTCTCCAGACTGAACAGCCCCAGGGCTCTCAGTGTCTATTCATAGGGGAGATGCTCAAGTCCCCCAGTCATCCAATTGTGGATCTCCATTGGACTCTCTCCAGCAGGTGCCTGTCTCTCTTGAATCGGAGAGCCCCAAACTGGACACAGTATTCCAGGTGTTGTCTTACCAGGGCAGAGGAGAGGAGGAGAAGAACCTCCTTAGCCCTGCTGGCCACTCTTTTACTGATGCACCCCGCACCCCAGGATGCCCTTGGCCCTCTTGGCCACAAGGGCTCATTGCTGGTCCATGCAGGACTTGCTGCCCACCAGGACTCCAAGGGCTTTCTCCACAGATCTGCTTTCCAGCAGGGCAGCCCCCAGCTGTACTGGTGCCTGCTGCTGTTCTTCCCCAGAGGAAGGACACTGCACTTGTCCTTATTGAACTTCTTGTGGTTTGCCTTCTCCAGCTCTCAGCCTGTCCAGATCTCATTGGCTTCAGTTAGAAAGTTGTGTGGGTGCCTGCTGGTAATGTCAGTCAGCCAGGTCAGTCATAAGATCTCTCAACAGTCATTAGCATCTCTCAATAACCATTAGCACCAAGAGCAGTAATCAAAGAAGCAAAGGGCTTGGAGAAGGACTTTACCTTTTGGACAGCTTTCTCTAGCAGCGTCCTGCAGCTTCTGGCCTGCTAAGGGTTGAATGGAGCTGGAGCACTGGAGCAGGCTACTCAGAGAAGTCCTTCCCTGACTTTCAAAACCCTGCTGGACATTGTGATCCTGGGCAACCTGCTGTGGGTGACCCTGCTTCAGCAGGAGGCTGGAGTAGATGACTTCCAGAGGTCCCTACCAACCCCTGTCATGCTGGGATTCTGGGATTCTGTGACTGGCCACTATCACTGGTCCTGCACTTTGCAGGGGGTTTGGAACTAGAGGATGTTTAAGGTCCCTTCAAACCCAAAGCATTCTATGATTGTGATTATGGCTATACTTTATGATGATGATAATGATTGGAGCATTTTGCTTTGTTATCTGAAATCCTGCAGATTTCAATTTTGGGAATGATGCTTAAACCAAGTAGCCAGCAGCTGTCTGAGTTGCAGTGGGGTGAAGCCTGCTCTAGAGGCACTGCTGCCATCATTAGCACATTTGACAAGGAGATGAGCAGAATACTTCTCCACTCACCTTTTGAGGGGTTTTGCTGTTATCCTCCAAGAGATAATGAATGGCCCAGTCTGTTGGTCTCTTAGTCTCTCCTGCATCCTGTGTTTCTGGGAATTTTCAGGGACCTCACAAGTTCAAGAGGATGCTCTGTTCTCCCCTTTGGAGAGCATGGAGTGAGTTTTCTTTAGATGTTCCCAGTCAGTCTGTCTCATTCTTCTTGGGGGTTCTGGATGGATTCCTTTGACAGCTTCTTGCCAGACTGCTCTTTTTGAGAATGCTCCACCCTCCTTGGGCTGCAGTCGTTTTTTCCAACCACTGCTAATCAGGACATACATAGCTGCAGAATATGAGGTAGCTGCTCAACACATTAACTCCTTGGTGGCTGGGGAAGTAAGGGGCTTGAACTCAGCCTTCTGCTCCTCAGAGAATACAAAACTATGGAAACTAACTATTTTCTTCTGGGTGGTCTCTCTGGAAAGCAAGCACTTTGCAGAAAACTAAAAGAAAACTTGATTTTAAGGAATGGGGAAAAAATCAGTTTCTAGTTTCAGTTATTATTTTGGGGGAAAAAAAGGGTTAATTGCTGATAGGAATAATCATATATAGTGGAAAAGAGCAAAGAGATGCAGAAGCACATTTGCAAGAGGTACATGGATTTGTCAAGAACAAAAAGGAGCTGCAGGGAAAAACATTTGGTGGATGCCACTGTGGCTGTGTTGAAACAAGGATGCAAAAGGAGAGGAGTTGCTTTGAAAATGTTTTTTTTTTTCTCAATAATGTAGACACTATGTGCTGGTTTGAGCTAATTGGAGGATTTGAATTATGAATGAGACTATAGGCTGAGAGGAAAGCACTGGCAATGCTACTCCACTCACAGCTTTACCAAGAAAGAAAAAAAAAAATCTTTTAAGAGTTGTAACCCAAATATAGATAAGTCAGACAGTTTCAGACCTCTCTGGAGCTGGGACTGCTCTTGCATGGCTCCTTTCTCCCTGCCTCTTGTAGCTGATTCTGAATAATTCCTCTAACTTCTTTCCTGCTGCTAACCTCCTCGGCTGATCTACTTTTGCCTATCTCCTGCATTGACAGATGGTGAAATAAGACTGGGGAAGGGGGGAAGGTGGTAGGGGTGGTTAGAAACCCCTCTTAGGGATTATGATCTCTGGGAGGGGTGTGGTGTTTCTGTATTACCTTTTTTACTGTATATATCTGTAAATATCTGTTCTACATTGTAAATGTCTGCTTGTATATTGTGCATAGCTGTAAATATAAAGCTTCATTTATTAACTTCCATCTGGCTGAGTCCTAGCCTGGGTTATTTCACAGGGTGTGGGCGCAGGTAACTGCTAAACCACCACACGCTATAGGAAGGTTTCAATGTAGGCCAGGAGTTTCAGCAATACCTTGCTTTGCCATGTGTGGTTTTTTTGCTGGGGTTTTGGTTTGTTTTATTAAGTGGTGGAGTCAGAGGACTCCGCTCTGACAGGTTTTTGTTTGTTGTCTCATTGATTCCAGTTGCAACACCATTGGTGTCTTGTAGCTTTAAATACAATTTTAGAGGTTGTTTCTGCTGCTTCACACAGCCCAGCAGGCAGCTGTGTGCTGGGCTGCATCAAGGGGAGTGTGTGTAGCAGGGCAAGAGAGGGATTATGCCCCTTGGCTTTGCTCTGCTCAAACCTCACCTTCAATCCTGCCTCCAGTTCTGATTTTCCCAGCAGAAGAAGGACACAGCTGCTGGAGGGAGTCCAGAGGAAGCTACAAAGATGATCCAAGGGCTGGAGCAGCTCTGCTGGGAGGATAGGCTGAGGGAGCTAGGAGTGTGCAGCCTGGAGAAGACTCCAGGGGGACCTTAGATCTACCTTAGAATAGCTGAAACAATCTGCCAGGAAGGCTGCAGAGGGACTTTTCCTAAGAGCGTTTCAAGACAGGCCAAGTCAGAATGGTTTGAAACTGAGGGAGATCAGAGTTAGACTGGATCTTAGGAAAGAAGTTCTTCAGTATGAGGATGCTCAGACTCTGGGATGGGTTGCCCAGGGAGGTTGTGGATGCCCCATCCCTGGGGGTGCTCAAGGCCAGATTGGATGAGACCTTGGGTAAAAAAGTCTAGTTGAGAGGTGTCCCTGCACATGTCTGGGGGTCTGGAGTAGATAATCTCTGAGGTCCCTTCCAACCTGAGCCATTCTAGGATTCTATGATTCTTACTTCTGTGCTTGAGGGCTAATCTTTGGCTATCACCTGGGAATCTGTCTAAACCTTTTAAAAAATGTTATTTCAAGCTAGTGTACTTTTAAACTTCATTGGTCACTAGCAGCTTTCCTTTTAGTTGTCATTTATTTGATTCTCTTGATGTACAGTCATTAAACACAAGTACTTAAGAGCAGTATCTTGGTGTACTGAACCACTTGGCTTTCCCAGCAACAGTTGTGGCCTGTTTTCTGGAATTGCAGCAGTACCTCTTCCCATGCCTGTGCATCACAACTGCAGACTGGTCAGCCTCACCTTCGTCCCTGGAAAGCTGATGGAGCAACTTATTCTTGGTGCTGTCCTAAGGCATATCAAGGACAGTGGTCTCATTGGGAGCAGTCAACATGGTTTTACCAAGGGGAAATCATGTTTGACCAACCTGATAGCCTTTGATGAGGACATAATCAGGTGGATTGATGATGTTAGAGCAGTGGATGTGGTTTCTCTTGATTTCAGTAAAGCATCTGACACTGTTTCCCACAGCATTCTTCTGGCTAAACTGAGGCAGTGTGGTCTGGATGATCAGGTAGTGAGGTGGATGGGAACTGGTTGAAAGAAAGAAGTCAGAGAGTTGTGGTAAATGGAATGGAGTCTAGTTGGAGGCCTGTAACTAGGGGGGTCCCACAGGGGTTGGTACTGGGGTCAGTTCTGTTCAGTTTATTCATCAATGCCCTGGATGAGGGCAAGGGCACAGAGAGCACTGTCAGCAGGTTTGCTGATGACATCAAGGTGAGTGGGGTGGCTAAGACAGCAGAAGGCTGTGCTGCCATTCAGCCAGACTTGGACAGGGACAAATTGAATGAAATTCAACAAGTGCAAGTGTAGAGTCTGGCACCTGGGAAAGAACGACCCCAGGGATCAGTATAGGCTGGGGACTGACCTGATGGAGAGCAGCGAAGGGGAAAAGGACGTGGGGGTCCTAGTGGATAGGAGGTTGACCATGACCCAGCAATATGCTCTTGTGGCCAGGAGGGCCAATGCCATTCTGGGATGTATTAGAAGGGCTGTGGCTAGTAGGTTGAGAGAGGTTCTCCTGCCCCTCTACTCTGCCCTAGTGAGGCCACATCTGGAATACTGTGTCCAGTTCTGGGCCCCCCAGCTGAAGAGGGTAACAGCATCATTTTGTGAATGGCTCCTTAGGCTGCTCTTGGTAGCTGTAGGCAGAAACAGATTTTTATGACTGGAAGTTCTCAGTCATAGAGTCATAGAATGGTTTTGACCTGCGAAATGACCCCCACAATTCCTGCAGATTTATGAAGCAGTTATATTTATTACAGCACTGGGTGATGGGGGGAATATCTCCACCAATCCTGCACACTCTCTGCTGGCACAAGCCACAATTTATGTAACAAGAGTATACATATTTATGCTAAGAGGTAGGCTTGGAGCTCATTAACATAGGTATTTTCCCATTCTCTGCCCTGTTTCTACCCCCCCAGTGGTCTTGGGTGGTCATCTGGGATGAAGGCCAGCAGTCTTCCTCACAGGTTATTTTCACCTTTGATCAGCAGGTCTCCCTTAATTGCTTTATCAGTCTGTAGTCAGGATATCTCTGCTTCTCCTCTATCTCCTTTCCGCTTTCCCTGGTCAGAAGAATGCAGACCTGGGCCTTTTGAAGATCACAGATCTCCAACTAGTAGCTACAAACAAACACTTCTGTGAAGCTGCTCAACTGACTGCTACAAACAAACACTTCTACAAAGTTTGGTATTTATGATTTTCTACAGATACCTTAAAAAACGTGCGTCTCGTCTGTGCTCCAGTTTGGGCCATGAGCTCAACCAGTTCTGGAGAACAGAATCGACTCTTACCCCTTTTCAGGAGTAAGAATGAGGACACTGTACACTGATTGGAAGTTTAGAGATAAATTCTATTTATAAGAGTGCATATATATATATATATATATATATATATATATATATATATGGCAATCAGGTAGAATAAGTGTAAAATCCACCAGGCCCAAACTGGGCTTCTAGAATTCTCCACCCCTTGCAAGGAAGGCAGGGAAAAGAAAGGGGAGAAGTACAGCCAAGCATTATCTTTTAAGCTGTAATACCAGAAAGGGTATAACAATATTACATTATCTTGGGATGAGCAGGGGAGCTCCATCCCAGGGGGGTGGACCTCTGTCCCTATGGTTTTGTTTAAGGGGAACCTGGGACCTCTCAAACTGCCACAGTCTGTAAAGCTCTTTACCAACACTCCTTGCTTTTATTCTTTTTCCTTTTATCAGTTTGGATTGGAAGGGATCTTAAAGATCATCCAGTTCTAACCCCTTTCCATGGGCATGATCCTCTTCCAACAGACCAGGTTCTTCAAGGCCCAAAATTGAACACCTTCAGGGAGGGGGCATCCACAACTTCCCTGGGCAACCTGTTCTAGTGTCTCACCACTCTCACTGTCAAGAATTTTTCCCTAATCTCCAGTCTAAGTCTGCCCTCCTCAAACCTCAATCCATTGCCCCTTGTCCTGTAACTACAAGGCCTTGTAAGAAGTCCCTTCTGGACTTTCCTTTAGCCCCCTTCACATACTGGAGATGTGTAAAAGTAATTTTTGGGTTTGCATGATAGAGCAGCAACCGGCAGCTTTTGCTCAGCCCCTCTGCTGCTGCTCAGCCCTGCAGCTGCTGCACCGTGCCCCTGCAGCTGCTTGCTCCCCATCTGCTGCAACTTAGCACCTCTGTTGCAGCTTCTCCTCTCTCCTTCAGTTGCTCAGCTCCCCTGCTGCTGCTGCTTAGCTCACCGACTGCTTAACTCATCATCCCTGCTTCAGCCTCTCTGCTGCTGCCCAGCTCCTCTGCAGCTCAACTCCTTTGCTTGTTTAGCCTCCCTGTTGCTAATGTTTAGTCTCCTTGCTGCTGCTGCCCAGCTCCCCTACAAGTGCCCAGTTCCCTTGCTACTGCTACTTAGCACCCCTACCGCTGCTGCATAGCATTCCTGCTGCTCAGCTCTCCTGCTCCTGCTTTCAGTTTTCCTGGTGCTGCTGCTCAGCAACCCTGCTGCTGCTTAGCACCTCTGCTGCTGCTGCGTAGCATTCTTGCTATTGCTGCTCATCTCCCCTCCTGCTGCTGAACTTCTCTGTTGCTCAGCTACCCTGCAGCTACCTAGCAACATTCTATTTTATTTTGGTTTTTTCCCTACTTTGCACTGGAGGTGCTGTCATCACCCAGTTCTGGAGCTGTCCATTATTATTTATGTCCTGGAGCAGCCCTGCAGAGTCCTGTGCTTAAGGAGACCTGTGTTGTGCCTGAGGAGCCGTTCTCTGTGCCTTGGATGAGCCCTTCACCATGACAGCCATCCGTTAGCTTAGAATCATCATAGAGTGGCTCAGGTTGGAAGTGACCTCAGAGGTCATTGACTCCAATCGCCCTGCCACGTGCAGGGACACCTCTCAACTAGATTTGGCTGCTCAAGGCCTCATCGAATGTGGCCGTGAACACCCCCAGGCAGGACGCATCCACAGCCTCCCTGGGCAGCCTATTTTAGAGTCTCACCACTCTCAGATTGCAGAACTTCTTCCTCAGCTCTGGTCTGACCCTGCTCTCCATCAGTTTCAAACCATTCCTCTTGTCCTGTCTCTAGACATCCTCATGAAAAGTCCTCCTCCAGCCTTCTTGTAGGCTCCCTTCAGATACTGTTAGACAGCTTTAATGTCCCCTCCAGTTATTTCTGTTTTGGCTTTTCAGATCCCAAAGCAAAATAAAGAGAGAATACATAGAATTATATGAAGAAAATAGAATTGACATGTGGAATGAACCCCAAAACTCATGCAGAGTTATGAAGTAGGTATGTTTTATTATAGCACTGGGTGCAGGCAGGATTGCTCCATCAATCCTGCACGCCCCATGCTAGCACAAGCCACAGTTTATGTTACAAGAGCATACCTGTTCATAATAAGGGGCAGGTTTATTACAGTTGTTTCTTGGAGTTCATTAACATAGGTATTTTCCCATTCTCCATCCTGCTTCCAGCCCCTCCGGTGGTCTCGAATGGTTATCTGAGATGAAGACCAGAAGATTTCCTCACAGGGGTTTTTCATCTTTGGTCAGCAGGCCCCTCTTAAGCCAGGATATTTCTTCTTCCTGCTTTCCTTGGTCACTGCACACCTATGCCTTTACAAGCTTACATATCACAGATCTCCCAACTAGTAGCTGCAGATACTTCTGCAGTGGTTGCTTTTTTAGGTTTGCATTTTATCAACTTACTACTATAAACAAACATTTCCATAAAGTTTTATAGTTTGCCTCAAAAATGTGCATCTGGTCTATAAGGCCCTTTACCAGCACTCCTTGATTTTTCTTTTATCAGAATCATAGAATCAATAAGGTTGGAAAAGGCCTCCAAGAACACCAAGTCCAACCATCAATCCAGCACCTCCATGACCACCAGACCATGTCCCAGAGTGCCACATCTATATGTTTTTAAAAACACCACCAGGGATGGTGACTCCACCACCTCCCTGGGCAGCCTGTTCCAATGTCTGACCACTCTTTCAGTAAATAATCTCCAACCAAAACCTCCCCTCGTGTAGCTTGAGGCCATAATCTCTTGTCCTGTCTTTAGTTACTTGGGAGAAGAGGCCACCACCAGCCTTGCTACAACCTCTTTTCAGCAAGCTGTAGAAAGCAATGAGGTCTCCCTCCAGCCTATTCTTCAGACTAAACAACCTCAGCTCCTTCAGATTCTTCTCAGCAGCCCGGTTCTCCAGACCTTTCCCCAGCTTCCTTGCCCTTCTCTGGACCTGCTCCAGCCCATCGAGGTCTTTTTTTGTAGTGAGAGACCTGAATGCAGTTCTTAAGGTGTGGCCTTGCCAGTGCTGAATGCAGGGGGACAGTCACTCCCAGTTCCTGCTGGCCACACTATTTCTGATCCAGGCCAGGATGTTGTGGCCTTCTTGACCACCTGGACAGAAGCTAGCTGATGTTCTGTCAGCTGTTGATCAGCCCCCTCAGATCTTTCTCTGCCAGGCAGCTTTCTAGCCACTCGTCTCCACGCCTGTAGCAAGCATGACAGGCTCTTCTGGTGTGGGGTGGTGAAGGCTTCCTCTGGCAGGGCTTGGTGAAGGGCTCCTCGGGGGCAGAATATGTGTGTGTGTATGTTAAGAATCACAGAAACATTCAGGTTGGAAAAGCCCCTCAGGATCACCAAATCAAACTAATATCCCTACTCTACAAGGTGCATCTTACACCATATCCTCAAGCACCACAGCCAAATGACCTTTGAACACATCCAGGGTTGGTGACTTCACCATCTCCACCAAGAAGATGACACTGCTCTACACTGATATATGACTGTTGTCACCACACACATACATACACAGAATCACACAATAACAGGATCACAGAATGTCAGAGGTTGGAAGAAACCTCCAGACATCAACTTCAACCCCCTGCCAAAAGCAGAGTACACCTACAATTGCCTACATACCAAGGGGTTAAGGACAGACCTCTTCAGGAACCAAAATTTGCTTTCCCAAGTTGCCCAAAAAAGAAGTGTGCCACCATAATTGTAAGTTTGAAAAACATTCAAACACTCAAACAACATTAATAGAGATTAAGTGTCTTGGGTAAAAGATGCCTAAAGAGCAGTGAGAGTTGGATTTCAGAAGTGCCTCTTTGTGGAATCCCCAGATTTGATGTGCCTGTAGATAGGATGAATGGGAATGGACTGAAGCTGACGGAGGGCAGATTTAGACTGGAGATTACAAAAATATTCTTGATGGTGAGGGTGCTGAGACACTGGCACAGGTTGCCCAGGGAGGTTGTGGATGCTCCCTCCCTGGAAGTGTTCAAGGCCAGGTTGGATGAGGCCTTGAGCAACCTGGACTGGTGGGAGGTGTCACTGCCCATGGTGCAGGAGGTTGGAACTGGATGGTCTCTTCCAACCCAAACCATTCTGTGGATATGAATCCATGGTGTGGCAAACATGCCCTGTACAGTCAGGGCTGTGCAAAGCCAAGAGGCCATGAAATGCCTATGGGATGATGTTTGTCCCAACACTTCCAGCACCAGCTGGCTTACAGCTGTCCTGGTGCACCATGTGCTTGTGACCAGGGTTGCCAAAATATGAAAGGGCTGCTGGGAACAGCACTCAGCAGTTTGTTGAGCTCTTTTCTTACCTCATACTGGGTTTGTGTGTTTTGAAGAGGCAGTTTGTGACTTTTGAGGACATCTTTTGGGTATTGGCAGTTGATGGAGGAATCTAAACAGTTGTGTTTTGTGTACTGGCTCACACTGATGAACTACCTGAATGGTAGGAGTCAAAGCTTGAGATTTTTTTGGAAGCATCACCCAGGTTTTTGTTTTGTTTTTTTGGGTTTTTTTTTTTTGGTAGCTTGTTCCTTCATTTTTATTTAGAGCCCAAAAGACTACCAGGGGAGCCCACAGGAAGGCTGCAGAGAAACTTTTCCTCAGGGTGTCTAGAGATGGGACGAGGGTGTGTGGTTTGAAGCTGAGGCAGAGCAGGGCTGGACTGGAGCTGGGGAAGTTGTTCTTCATTATGAGGGTGGTGAGACTCTGTAAGAGGTTGCACAGAGTTCCTGTGGATGCCCACTCCTTGGGCCAGATTGGATGAGGCTGTGGGCAACCAATGGCATCCTGGCCTGTATTAGGAACAGCTTGGCCAGCAGGACAAGGGAGGTTATTCTTCCCCCATACTCAGCACTGGTCAGGCCACACCTTGAGTACTGTGTCCAGTTCTAGGCCCCTCAATTCAAGAGAGATGTTGAGGTACTGGAACGTGTCCAGAGAAAGATGACAAAGCTGGTGAGGGTCCTGGAGCACAGCCCTGTGAAGAGAGGCTGAGGGAGCTGGAGAAGAGGAGGCTCAGAGCAGACCTCATTGCTCTCTGCAGCTATCTGAAGGGGGGTTGTGGCCAGCTGGGGTTGGGCTCTGCTGCCAGGCACCCAGGGACAGGAGAGACACAGCCTCAAGATGTGCCAGGAGAGGTTCAGGCTGGATGTTAGGAGGAAGTTCTTCATGGAAAGAGTGATTGGCATTGGAATGGGCTGTCCAGGGAGGTGGTGGAGTCATTGTCCCTGGAGGTGTTCAAGAAAAGACTGGATGGGGCACTTAGTGTCATGCTCTAGTTGACTGGATATGGCTGGGGGATAGGTTGGACTGGATGATCTTGGAGGTCTCTTCCAACCTGCTTGATTCTATGATTCTATGTTTCTAAGTATAGCTGAGAAGGTGTCCGCAGGGGTGCTGGAGTAGATGATCTGTGAGGTCCCTTCCAACCTGAGCCATTCTACAATTCTGTATCTGGGTCACTTAAAAACAAGTGCTGGGTACCTGCATCCTTTGGTGTGTAGAAAATAACTGCAGTTTTTCTTTGTCCCAGAAAATCTGCCATTGAATTCAGGTACAATGAGCAGCAGAGGAGGCCTTCCACTCTTCTGTTCCTATTCTGGGATGTTTTGTTCTTCTTTGTGCTTAACTGAACAAGTTGGGTAAATCTCACAGGCACAGCAGAAACCAGCTGGCCACGACTAACCCTTGTTTGTCTTGCCAGCTCTCCATGTGCAGTCAGGAAAGGGAACTGCCATGTTGGCCTTAGAGCTGAAATTCCAATGCACAAGGTACAACCACTGTGAGCTTTCAGTTCCCTATCACCCTGCTGAAGGAACTTGCTGTTTCTGCTGGAGTGAGACTTGGAACTTTAGGAGCAATCATCTTGCACATGTTGGCAACAGCCTGAACCTGCCCTGAGGCCTTGGTTATACAAGACCCTGTTGCTTCATGCTTTGCACTGTGTGGGAGTGCTGGGGCTGGAGCACAGTGTTTTATGGTCACTAGATGGCAACATGGTCCCACACAGAGGCGGATTTCCTTTTCCTTTCCTTGGAAGACAGCTCTCTCTGGAAGGGCTGAGGGGACCGGAAGATTGCATTCAACTTCCTTGATGCCTCAAAGCTTTCTAAGATGGCAGTCAGTGAGCACAGCCTTGCACTATGCCACACGCAGCATCTGCAGGTTCTTTCCTTCCGTGTTCAAAGGTACCCCCTCTGCCTCTAGGGGTTTGGCATTTAAAGGAACTCAAGGCAGAGGAAATGTTTGTTCATGGTGGTTGTCAGCACAGTATTGTTCACCTGTAGTCTTCAGCCTCCTGTCAGAGTGCATGCCTGTCTCTCTGCACAGGAGTGTGTGTGCACAGCACTGCTTGTGCCCAGCTGTTTACACCAGTGCCCTTGGGCATCCAGGCAAAGAGGATTCAAGCCTTCCTGTAAGCTGCTGATACTGCACTGCAGAGTTTTACTTTAGCTCGCTGGGAATACGGGCAGCAACCCTGCTGTGCTGTATTTTTGTTTGCAGGTTAGAATTTCTCTCAGTCAGGGCTCATAGACTCATAGAATCATGTAGAATGGCTTAAGTAGGAAGGGACCTCAGAGGTCATCTACTCTAACCTCCCCACCATGGGCACGGACACCTCTCAACTAGACTTGGTTGTCCAAGGTCTCATCCAATATGGCCTCAAAACCCTCAGCGAGGAGGCATCCACAACCTCTCTGGGCAACCTATTCACAGTCTCACCACCCTCATACTGAAGAACTTCCCTGGCTCCAGTTTAACCCTGCTCTCTCTCAGCTTCAAACCATTCCCCCTTGGCTTGTCTCTAGACACCTTTACGAAAAGTCTCTCTGCAGCCTTCCTGTAGGCTTCCTTCAGGCAGCTCTAAGGTCCCTCCAGAGCCTTCTCAGACCCTGCTAAGTGGCCACGATGGCATAGCAATGGATTTTGCTGCTGGTGGAAATGTGCAGTGCACAGCCTGTCATCAAGCCACTCTCACAGTTATGCAAAGGTTTCCGTAACAGCTAACAGATTTCATCTGCCTTAGTTCTTGTTCCCATTCTTCCCCAGGCTGTGGGGTCAGGATATTTAACAACTGCAGTGTTCAGTGACAGTGAGATGAATACATGGAGGCTTCTGAGGTAACTCATATCTTCATACAATCTTAGCTTTATTTACTTGGCTGAAGGCATTACTGCCTCTGGCTTAAGATGTGTCAGAATATTCATAATTAAAAAAAAATACTATCTAGCTCCTGAACACTCTCAGACACGTCTCCACTTTCCAAAACAGTCATCAAGGGAATGAACATTCATTAGCTGTGTGTTTACAGTAAGTGGATCACAAAATATTGGCAGGGTCTGGCCATTTGTGTGCCAGCTGACTTGGGAACCTTTGGTGGCTGAGTGTTTTAGAGTGATTGAGATTGATGGGAAGTTGTTTCAGGGGCAAGACTTCTGTCTGAGTCTGTTATCAGCTGTAGAAGCAGTATCTTCCAAAGGTAAGTTAGTCACCAAGTAGGGGTAACTTCTCTGTGATGAAACTCTACCACCAACCTGCAGTGTTTTGTAAAGGAAAATGCCATGCTTGTTGTGCAGTGAACACCCTCTTCTCTCTCTGCCTTTTTTTTCTGAGGCTTCTCTGCAGCTTCAGTGCAGATGAAAGGCATGGCCTGGAAACCTGCCCTGCAATGGGCAATGTACAGACAAAGCAGTTCCTGCTCCCATACTTCAGCAGGTGGGCGAGAAATCCTGCACTTAAGCCAACCTTTCTCTCTCACAGTTGCACATTAGCCTCTCATTCAGCAAGGCACTTCTCTCTGCATCAGGTTACAAACATCTGCATAGATCCTCTTCAAACTGTGGCCTGAAGCAGCTGGTCCTTAAAGACTAAAGAATTGCATTAGTTTGGTTTGAAGTCCTCTCCTGTTGCAGGCCATTGGCTTCATAGTTTACTGTGACCAGGTCACAAGAACCTGATTAGGGGCTGAAGAGATCTGATGGAGACAGTACACCTGTTCTAATGTGCTCCACTCACTGGTGGTCACAACCCTGAAAGGTCAGGGAGAAACAGCCACCGAGGTGAAGGCTCTGTTGCCTGAGGTGGTAGCAATGAGCGAGTTTCTGTTGCCACTCCTGATTACTACTGGCATGCATGGACATTTCCTGGTGCAGAGGCCTCAATCCAAGATTCACAGAGTCACAGATTGCACTGGGTTGGAAGGGACACTCCAAAGGCGTCCAATGCCCTGCACTCAACAGAGACACCTCCACTTAGGGCAGGCTGCACAGGGACACAGCAAGGCTGAGCTTGAATGTCACCAGAGACAGGGTCTCAAACACAGCCCTGGGCAGCCTCTTCCTGTGCCTCACTACTCTCACAATGAAGAACTTCCTCCTGATGTACAACCTAAGTCTGCCCTGCTCCAGTTCTGAGCCATCACCCCTTTTCCCATTACTCCAAGCCCTTCTGAACAGTCTCCCCAGCCTGCCTGTAGGTCCCCTTCAGACATTGAAATGCAGCTGTCAGGTCTCCCTGGTCTTCAGGCTGAGCAGCCCCAATTCTCCCGGCCTGTCTTCGTAGCAGAGGTTCTTCATCCCTCTGATCATCCTTGCGGCCTCTTCTGGACCCTCTCCAGCAGCTCCATGTCTCTCTTGTGTTGAGGGCCCTGTAGCTGGTCCCAGCTCTTCAGGTGAGGTCTCAGCAGAGCTGAGCAGAGCCAAGGGGCAGGATCCACTCTCTACATCGCTGGCCACGCTGCTGCAAATGCAGCCCAGGTTGCCCTTGGCCTTCTGGGCTGCCAGTGCCCATTGCTGGCTGCTACCCAGCTTGTCACCCACCCCCACCAGCATCTCCTTTGCAGATCTCCAGCCGTATCATTTGCTTACCTTCCAGTGATTCATTCATCTGCACTTCTTACACCATGACTAAGAAACACAGAGAAGCATGAGGAAACATAGTGTGCCAGTGCGAAGTCTTATCTTGCCTGGTGCAGAGGGCCAGCTTGCTTCAGGGCTGCTGCACAGGAGAATCCGTTCAAAGACTCTCTCTTCACTTGCTCCCCTGAGCAGCAGCCCATGTTTCACACTGAAAACTATTTCCCCTACCAGCCATTCTCTGGGAGGAAGAATTACCAACCTGTAATGCAGCTGTTGTAGCTGCTCAATGTGGTGGTGTTGCCTACTCAAGCAGTGTGATCTTTCTGTTTTTCCCTGACATCTTCATTCTGAATTACCTTATTCTTGACTCCAGGTAAGGATAACTGGAATTAGTAAAAGCTAAATGAGCTCTTTACTCCTCATACTTTCTTGTGCCTCCCAGGCACGATACTAACTTGGTAAATCAGTTGGAGCCTTGTGCAGGAGGGCAGAGTTAAAACCTGAGCCAGAAGTCCCTATTTTTATTTTACTTTCTTTATTTAACAGTGCATTGTAGCCCCTGAGGGATATGTGCCTGATAGAAAGTGTAAATGCACGGAGCCAAATTCTCCTTGAGGGGGGCTCTATTCTGCACAAGGTGTTAAACAGCTGCATGAGCACAATCTCTACCTGGAGTAATCCTACTGCAATAAATGGAATTACCTGGGTGGTGTAAATAAGAGCAGATTCTAGCCCTGAAGCCACTTGCAGTTGTTTTGATTTTTATTGCTGGCCAAGAGATGAACTTTCTTCATTATGTAATTGCTTATTTATTTACACACACACACCACCCCTCTCCAATAACCTGCCAATAACATAGGCCTCTTGTTATGATCCTGGTATTTCCCCACCTTAATTAAATAAAATTGTCACTAAAACTGTAGTCATCCAGGCAATGCCGAAATATTTGGGAAGCAATTTTATCCCCTTTTAATTGTCAGCAGAGCTGTCCAAGGTATGCAGGGTACATGGGGAATTGTGGGTCCTCTTTCTTTTAAATCTCAAACTATAATAATAATAATAATAATAGCTATTATTTGTGTAATGTAAGGGTCTCAGAATTCACCATGTCTGCTGCTTAGACCTCATTCAGAAGACGATAGCAACACATCATCTGCACTTGCTAATCAGTCTCTCTTTTTTAGCTGGATTCAAAGCCTGAAAATGATTCTCGGCTCTAAGGATGTGTCTCTGTGACACGAACTCAATCTTTCTGGGTGTTGCATTTGTGAGAGCAATTGTTCAGTAGACTGCAAGAATGGCTGCAGGAGCTTTTCCTAAGTGACTGATGGGAAAAAGCTTCAGTATTTGCTGTATTTCTTCAAGAGAACACAAGTGACCACATAAAAAAACAACAACATAGCATTTTGGATGTAGTTTTGTGCCATCAGGTGCCACCAGCTTCAGTATTTGCTGTATTTCTTCAAGAGAACACAAGTGACCACATAAAAAACAACAACATAGCGTTTTGGATGTAGTTTTGTGCCATCAGGTGCATCCCATGTGTGGTGTGAAGGAGGTTTAGATGTATTTTAAAGCTTAGAAAAGCTGGATCTTCTAGAAATGTTTCTAGAGTAGTTTAGGCTTGGCTGGTGGTTGTGGTGATATGAAATCAGAGCAATATCCTGGCCCCAAATGGGCTTCTGTCAGGAAATAAACTGGGCCCCAGGTTTCAGCTTGCTGTTCTTAACCTGTGCTTTGGTGTTTGTGTGCTTACCTGGCTTTCCAGGAAACTAGCAGAGATGCTTCAAGGTAAGCTAAATTCTTGGTGCTGAGGGGGTTTTGTGTGTTTTTTTTTTTTTTTTTGGTAAGCCTGCATTTCATGGATAATAAGCTTGCCTCAGGCTTTCCTTTTTGGCTGTGAAGGTGCTTCATCCAAAATGGAGCCCTCCTGCTGTTTGTATGGAAATCAGCTTCCAAGCTTCTTGGTCTTGGGCATGTCAGGCAGGCTTTTTGTGTGTGAGGAGCTGATCTGCTTACAGCCTACACAGCTGCTTCTGACTTAGTGTAAGAAAGACACAGGGTTGCTGCTGACAGGCAGCAGGGTTGATGCTCAAGCTGCTCACCTCTGTTTCCCCACTGAGCACATGACAATCTCTCTGTCCTGCAGAGATGTCCTGCAGCATGAAGGTGTTTGGTGTGTGAGGAGGCACATTCCCACTTTCACCTTTGGAACAAGGGGCAATGGGTGGAAGTTGAAGCACAGGAAGTTCTATGGAAACATGAAGAGAGTTTTTTTCCTTGTGAGGGTGGCAGAATACTGGAACAGGCTGCCTCGGGGGGTTGTGGAGTCTCCCTTTCTGGAGATGTTCAAGAGCTGCCTGGATGTGTTCCTGTGTGATCTGATCTAGGTGATCCTGCTCTGGCACTGGGGTTGGACTGGATGAGCTTTCAAGTTCCCTTTCAGCCCCTAACGTTCTGTGATTGAGAGAGGAGTATTGAAAGGTGCACAGTTAGCCTAGGAGTCATAAAATCACAGAACTGTGGAGGCTGGAAGAGACCTCTGAGATCATCCAGTCCAACCACATGCCTGGAGCTCACAATCCACCACTACTGTTAAGCTACTACCACTCCTAGGCAGTGTGAGGAGGCTGGGCTTATAAAAATATGCTTAGTTGGAGTGAAGTGGGAGAGCTATGCCCTTGTGGGATGGAGTCTTCTGGAGCCCTGTAGGTTACCAGGCAGCAGAAACTGCTCTCTGAAGTGTGAGTAGTGATCTGATGTTAACTTCACTGGCTGTGTTGGGAGTTGATGAGGGTGGGCTTGGTGGTGGGAGGAGGCAGCAGTGGGTGTCACCCTACAGGTGCTCCAAGTGAAGCTGTGGTGCTCCTTGGGCAGATGAAGCCATTTACAGGGTGTTGTCTGGCTGTGCTGTGAGCTATGGGTGAGGGGCAACCTGACCTGAGTCTGCAGAGACAGGCTGTGCTGGCTGAGATGCAGGAGCCAGGGAGAGAATAGTTCTGTCTTTCAGGAGCAGCTTGATACCAGAAGTGGTGGCACTGCCCTTGAGCAGCCCTTGAGCAGTTAGATGTGGTGCATCTCAAAGTGAGAGTGTAGGCAGTGGCAGCTTGCCATGGTGTCAGTGGGGCTGCAAAGTCAGGTTCAGCACTCGCCATACTGAACTTGGTCTGTGTCTCCAGGGCTTTGCTGAAGCTGCCATAGCCTCACCTGCGCAGGCAGTTGTCAGTGGTTCCATCAGCCAGCTTGGACGTGGTGTTATTGCAGGGCTTAGGGGACCTGAGCTGAATCTGCGTGGTTGTTTTTTTGTCTCTGTATCTCTTGGGATATTTTCATGTAGCTCTCCATTGCTGGGTGTTTGTTAGGGGAAGTATCCTCATCCTTCCTTATTCTAGCTGTGTAAATTATACTGTGTATTGCCATGTGGAACTCTAGAGCTACATAATTACTCAATCATTCTCTCTGCTTTAAAATAGTAACCGTCTGCCATTAAGCTGCTTAGAAAACACATAACTTTTCATGGCAGAGCTTTTCCTACAGAAACAGTTATCTCTCAGTCTGTCCTTTTCCAGTTGCCAAGAGCTGGAGCACTACCAACTGAATACAAACAAATGGGTACTCTATTTAATACTTGTGTGTCTGGCTGGATACTTAATTAACTTTCTGAAATATACACGTGGAAAGGCAAATTGCCTTTGACATGTTAAACATGTTGGATAAAAGCTTAAATAGAGGAGCTGTGAAGAGTTTTGGTAACAGCAGTGGGTAGTATTATGAGTAATCAGGCTTGTTTCTAGGTAGTAGCTTCATTGTTAGGCAGAATAAATGATTTTGCTCTGAAATTCAATACTGTTGCTGCACTTTATTCATATATCTCTCTGTCTCTCTATCTCTATCTTACACTGATTGAAAGCACCAGTGATTCTTTTTCCTTATTTCCTCCACAATGGTATGAAAGTTATGAGGGAATACTTTCAGTGAAATGAAAGATCTGAATGATAAATGAATTAATTGACAGGCAGGTGAAAATAAGTCTTCTGGTCATCTGAAATATGATCTGCTCCAAAAGCAATTCTAGTGGCTTTCAGCAAATACCAGACTAATGTGGAAAAATGTCTGTGGGCTAACTTTGTGCAGCTCTACAAACACAGAGTGCAGGCTCCAGAGTATTTCTTCCTCTTAGCTGAAGGGTAGAGCATGCTCCATCCACAGGGAGAGCGTCAGAGGTTGCAGTCACAGAATCATAGAATCAGACTGATAGAAGTTGGAAGGCACCTCTGGAGATTGTTGAGTCCAACCCCCCTGATAAAGTAGGATCACCCAGGGCAGGTCATACAGGAACTCATCCAGAGAAGGAGACTCCACAACCACTCTGGGCAGCCTGCTCCAAGGGCTCCGGCCTCCTCATAGGAAAAAAATTTTCTCCTCATGTTGAGGTGGATCCTCCTGTGTTCCAGTTTGTACCTGCTGCTCCTTGTCCCATCATAGGACTCCACTGAGAGGAGCCTGCCACCTTCTTCTTGACACCCACCCTTCAGATATTTGGAAATATCAATCAGTTTTGCTCACAGCCTTCTCATCTCCAGACTAAACAGCCCCAGGTCTCTCAGCTTTCCTTCATCACACAGATGTTCCAGTTTCTTCATCATCCTTGTAGCCTCTATTGAACTTTCTCCAGGATATCCTTGTCCTCCTTGAACTGGGAAGTCTTGGACTGGAAGCAATACTCCAGTTGTAGTCTCACCAGGGCAAAGTAGAGGGGCAGGAAAACCCCCTTTGACCTGCTGGCCATGCTCTTCATAATGCACCCCAGGAAACCTGGCCTTGGCCACCAGGGCGCACTGGTGTCCCATGGAGAACTTACTGTTCACCAGGACTCCAGAGTCCTCTATGGAGCTGCTTTCCAGCAGATCAGACCATCTATAAGGGCTGGGTAAACCCTACAACTGCTCGCAAAATCATCCAGCAATTTAGTTGTGAGTATCCAAAACTGCAAGGCAGGAGTATTTCTCCTTGGGAACCTTTGCTGCAATCCAGGCGGATTTTGCTTCCTCCCTTGTTGCTCCCAGGCCTGCAGAGCCCATTTCTGTAGCACTCCTGTCTGCAAAGTTCCTTCTCTTAGTTTCCAATGCAAGTTCATGCTCCTGTCCTGCAGTCCTGTAGGGGCTTCCATACTGTTGTGAACAGGTGCAATGTCATCCATGCTTGTAGGAGACTATCAAAGCCAGGAGTGCTTCTGTGTCATCCAGCTCTTCCTCTGCCTGTTGATGGCAGTCACATCCTGGTCCCAGGCTCTGACTGCTTGGGCAAGGAAGGAATTTCCCAGATGTCATGACAAAGCTAGGAAAAATAATTTATCTTGCCCGTGTCACAAGTCCAAGCCTGTTACAGGACTTAGGATGACTGAAGTCCAAAGTCTGTAGACCTGGAGAAGGTGGCAAAGCTGAATCAGCCTCAGGATTGAAGGTTTGCAGGCAGAGGGGAGGCATAAAGGGGGTTTATCCTGGTGCCAGTCCTGCTGCTAGGGGGATTTCAGAAGACCTGGTAGCTCTGCAGAAACCACCTTTTCCTGCCTTCCTTCCTGGAGGCACTGTTTGATTTGTATTGCTCTAGGGTACTGTGGTACCACCTCTGATGTTGCTTTGTGCATATTTTGGATCATCCATATTGGGGTGTAAACTCTTTGGACAGCAAGTGTGTGAAAATACTGGCTTTGCTCCAGTTGAGAGCAAGAAGAGAGAGTTGTCTTCCTTTCCATTAATATTCTTCCCTTCCTTTCTTCTTCCCTCCCTCCCTTTCCCTCCCTTTCCTTTTCCTTCCTTCCTTCCTTCCTTCCTTCCTTCCTGCCTTCCTTCCTTCCTGCCTTCCTTCCTTCCTTCTTTCCTTCCTTCCTTCCTGCCTTCCTTCCTTCCTGCCTTCCTGCCTGCCTTCCTGCCTGCCTTCCTGCCTGCCTTCCTGCCTTCCTTCCTGCCTTCCTGCCTTCCTTCTTGCCTTCCTTCCTTCCTTCCTGCCTTCCTTCCTTCCTGCCTCCCTCCCTCCCTCCCTCTCTCTCTCTCTTTCTCTCTCTCTTTCCCTCTGTCTGTCTCTCTCCTTCTTTCCACCAAGTTTCAAATGTTTCTAGGTGCTCTGTTTTTCTAGCTCCTCTCACAGCTGTTTTCAACCATCTGCAAACTCTGGCTTGTTTTTAATTCTATTTCCCTTCTTGTTTGAGGACAAGACTGGACACAACCAAAATTCCCCATGGCATCCCCAGAGACACATTCTCCTCTCTCTCTGCTTGTAATCCTTTGTTTATGGTGTTTCAGCCAATTCTCTATCAGGGCTCATGTGACAGTGTTTATATTCAACCTGAATGCAATTAATAAGTGTCAAGACGTCAGGAGATGCTGTGTGAGCTGTGTGCTAAAAGACAAATGTTCGTATCTAGGTCTTTCCCTCCAGGCACTAATTAGATAATATATGTTTGAAAGGGCTGAGTCTGTCAGTCAAGCCACAGATCTGTAAATCCATGTTGAAATTCATATGGCAACAGTCATCAAAACACTTAAACATGTGCTTAAGTCCTTTCTGTGTTCAATCAAGTACATAAGCATGTGCTTGAGATTCAGGTCTCCAGGCAGACCCACAGAAATTACTAAGAGAAATGGGTTTCATCTCCATGCACCAGATTTCCATCTTGCTACCTGGAGAAGTGGAGCCTTCACTTACCAACAGCAGAGTAACTCTGGGTCTGACACTTCAGTAGGTATTGAGTGACCAGGGGGCTGAAACACCTCTGCTTTGAGAACAGGCTGAGGGAGCTGGGGCTGTTCAGCCTGGAGAAGAGAAGGCTTCAGGGAGACCTAAAAGCAGCCTTCCTGTACCTGAAGGGGGCTACAAGAAGGATGGAAGGAGATTGTTTGCAAGGGCCTGCAGTGATAGGGTGAGGGGCAGTGGCTTTAAACTAGAGCAGTGCAGATTTAGATTGCACGTTAGGGAAAAGTTCTTCGCCATGACGTGGCAGAACATTGCAAAAGGTTGCCCAGGGAGATTGTTGAGGCTCCATCCCTGAAGATATTCTAGGTCAGACTGGACAAGACTCTGAACAACCTGATCTAGTTGAGGATGTCCCTGCTGACTGCAGAGGGGGTTGGACTGGATGTCCTTCAGAGGTCCCTTCCAACACAGACCACTGGAAGAATCACGGAATTGTATGATTCCATGATTCTATGATTCCAGTACACACACTCACAGCACTGGAGTTACGTAAAATAACATTTAGGAATGAGTTTTCTTTCCTCTCTTTTAGATGTAGTTAAGCTCCCTTAGTGCAAGCAACAGGACTCAGCTACAAACCCTGCACAGTGGCTCTGTGTCCACATCCATGAATTTTTGTGAGAGCCTTGTCCATTGATGGTCTCTACTAAAAGTATCATGGAATCACTTAATGATAGAGGTTGGAAGGGACCTCAGGAGATTGAGTGCAACCCCCTTGCCAAAGCAGGATCACCTAGGGCAGGTCACACATGGTCTTTTGGATCTCATGGGATGGAAAATGGGAAGCGCTGAGCAACTGCTTGTCCATCCTTTGTCAAACATTCTTCTGACATTGCAAGTTTGCAGAGGACTCTTTAGTTCCCAGATGTATTTAGGCACTTACCTGGAAGCAGAGTACCAAAGGACCTTTGGGTATGGCTGTTTTGCAAGGGAGGGGAAGCCTCGAGGCACTCAAGACCAAACCTGTCTCCTGTAGAAGCAGTTAGGTCTGTTAGTGCACCTGGCCAAGACTGCCAGGCTTGCCTAGGTAGACTGCCTCTGGCACAGCTAGCTAGATGGTGGCATTTTGGTGGCAGCGTCCAGAACATGCTACACTTTAGCAGCAGCTACCCTTACATTGTTCACAGAACGATGGGCTCCTGCCTGTGACAGCTACGAACTGACTCACCTGCTTTTGGGGGCCTGGAATTGATGTTTCTTTTCCTCCAAAAAACTGCAGGCTAGAAACAGTCAACTTCTTTTTTTTTTTCTTTTTTCTTTTTTTTTTTTTTTGAGAGCAAACATTAAGAGGTAGAATAGTTAAAGTATATAGCAGTAGATTATCTGTTCTAGAGGGAAGAAATGGAAAAGGGAGCTTGACTGGGACAAAAGCTCAGGTTTCCAGTGAAGTCAACTAATAACTCTTAAAGAAAGACAGAGCTACAAGTCCTGGAGCAGTTCAGGTCAGCTTGAACATGATGGCTCACATCTGGAGCACACATAATTCGTACAATCTTAGAATTGTTCTGGTTAGAAAAGACCTCCAAGATCAAGTCCAACCATCAACCTAATACCAGCATGTCCATTAAACAATGTCCCAAAGTGCCATGTTCACTCATTTCCTGGAGACCTCCAGAGATAGTGAATCCACCACCCCCATGGGCATCCTGGGTTTGAAAGGACCCTCAAAGGTTGTCTTATCCAAGGTCGCCTTGACCCTCTTGTCGTGTGGTCCCCCTGCACTCAGCAGGGACACCTACAACTAGAGCAGGCTGCCCAGGGACGCAGCAAATCTGATCTTGGATGTCTCCAGGGATGAGACTTCAAGCACAGCCTTGGGCAGCCTGTGTCAGTGTCTTACCACTGTCACTGTGCAGAACTTCCTCCTCATGCCCAACCTAAGCTCGACATTCCCTGATCCAGTCCACTGCCCTCATCCTATCACTCCAAGCCCTTCCAAACAGTCCCTCCCCAGTCCTCATGTAGGTCCCCTTCAGATACTGAACTGTAATTAGAAGGCCTCCCCAGAGTTCTGGATCCTCTTGCTACTCCTTCCTAGGGAGTGTGCATGTAGACCTCAGGATGGTGGCATTCTAGTGCTTCAAGAACAGGCAAGTTAAAGCCTGAGGGACCCATTCTGTAGATGCTCTTTGCTAAAACTCTGAGAGGATAATATATTGTTGTGGTTGAGTGCTGCACTGTGAGCAGGCAGGAGTGAAAGTGCTCCAAGTGCTCCATCAATACAGACCAAAACAGGATTGTGAAACAGGCAGATAATATCCTTATGCAATGTTTCTGAATCTGATGACAGGGTTTAGTTAAATTGTAGTGACCGCTAACAGAAATTGAAAGTAAGCCTGCTGTGATCAGTGGTGTAAAATGTAGTGGGTAAGTCCACATCTTTGTTCTTCATCCCATTCCCAGCTGTCACAGAATCATGGAAACATTCTGGTTGGAAAAGCCCCTCAGGATGACCAAGTCCAACCCATATCCCTACTCTACAAGGTGTGGAGTTTGACCCAAGGCCTACATTAGCCTTTTGAAGAGCTCTGAGCAAGCCTTCAGGGGCAGACCTTGCTTTACAGTGTCTGGTGGTGCCCCAGCATGCTCAGAAGAGATGCTTTTATGTTCAGTAGAGTTAGCAGCAAGGCTGGAGGGCAAACTCCCAAAGCCCTGATGGCTGGGAACTAGGCAGTGGTTTGGCACAGGTTGATGATAGGTGCAATTTCCAGCATTGGTTCAATCTGCACTCTTTGGAGGCAGGCCCATCTCATATGATGGTGACTAACCCTATCTGATCTTCCAGGCAAGTGGTGACTTGATGTCAGCATTATGAATTCTCCAGGGCAAAGCAAGGTCAAATGCTCAGGTAACACAGGTGTTCTGTAATAAGCCATGACCTACCAGGAGCTTTTGTCATTTGTCATCTTCTACTCCTCCTTATTTTTCTGTTGTTTTACTACTTCACACAAGATCTCAGAGCTTCCAGGCCTGGCTCCTGGAAACTGGAAACAGCCATCATGCACAAGTGGATGTGTCAAAGTACTCTCAAAATGGATGGGCAGGTTGTGTTCTCATCCTCCTTATTCATAAAGACCTGTTGTGTTTTACACCTATTCATTCTTAGAATCATAGAATCAGTCAGGGTTGGAAGGGACCACAAGGATCATCTAGTTCCAACCTCCCTGCCATGGGCAGGGACACCCTACCCTAGATTAGGCTGAACAGAGCCTCATCCAGCCTGGCCTTAAACACCTCCAGGGATGGGGCCCCAACCACCCCCCTGGGCAACCCGTTCCAGGGCCTCACCACTCTAATGGTGAAGAACTTCCTCCTCACATCCAATCTGAATCTCCCCACCTCCAGCTTTGCTCCATTCCCCCTAGTCCTGTCACTACCTGATAGCCTAAAAAGTCCCTCCCCAGTTTTTCTGTAGGCCCCCTTCAGATACTGGAAGGCCACAATAAGGTCACCTTGGAGCCTCCTCTTCTCCAAACTGAACAGCCCCAACTCTTTCAGTCTGTCCTCATAGCAGAGGTGCTCCAGCCTTCTGATCATCCTCGTGCCCCTTCTCTGGACGTGCTCCAGCATGTCCACATCCCTCTTGTAATAGGGGCTCCAGAACTGGATGCAGTACTCCAGGTGGGGTCTCACCAGGAGGCTACATTCTTGTAGCCTCCCTAACAGAAGATGCGACCATTAGCCAGCAGCACTTCCTTAGGTGACTTCCTTTTGGTTTTTTTGGTGCAGTGGTGGACAATAAGTGCAGCCTGGTGTCTAGGTCACATGTGAGGAAACTCATCCAAGTAGTATCAGTCCCAAACCAGCCATATTGCAACATCCCACTGGGACAACTCTTTTGTTCCTGAGGAGATGACCTGTTCTTGTGTTCAGAGAACTGACCTTTTTTCAGTTTCTCAGCAGAATCTGGAAGGAACCAGCTATGCCAATTGCTTGAAATCCATTTGATTTCAAGATAAGTGAAAAAGGACTATGCTGATAAACTTACAGGAGATGTAAGGTGGCCACCTTAAGGCCTGGGGAGAATTCTGTCTGCACAGAACTTAATTGCTGAGCTGGAGCTGGTGAGTGTCACTGCTCCTGAAAGGAGGGAAGGCAGGTTGACATATTGCCTGACAGGATGCACGTTGGAGGCCACCACTCTGTGCAAACATACTGTGAAGGATCAATGATTCAGGGCCTGAGAAGGTGGACTGGGAAGAAGAAACCCTTCCATATCACCACACTTAATTTCAAGGTCAGTTGCAAGGCTGATCCTAGGGGCCTTATGCTTTCCTGCTGCATGACATCTGCCTTTGTCTCCTGAGACCTCCCAGGTTTTTACATCCTTCTCTAAGCACTCATTTGGGCTAATTCTGTCATTAAGTAAAAGGAGGATTTGGGCAGAGTGGAAGACTGTAAAATCACCTGTTGGAACATCTGGTAAAATGACAGCCACAGAGATGTTTCTGCTCCCTTCACGTTTTTTCTGGATACTGTGGTGTTCAGTCGTCATAAAGATCATCAGACCCAACAGCAGATACTGCCTTGTGAGAAGGAAATGTTGGGTTTGGTTGAATCTCATAATGGGAAATGGAGCTGGTGTACAGCCTAGAAAGAGGAGCTGGGGCAGATAACGAAAATAGGGTAACCACCTGGTTTCCCCAGTGAGACCACACCTGGAATACTCTGTCCAGATTTGGGCTCCCCAATTCAAGAGGGACAGAGATCTGCTGAAGAGAGTCCAATGGAGAGCCACGAGGATGGCTGAGGGTCTTGAGCATCCCCCCTGTGAAGAGAGACTGAGAGCCCTGGGGCTGTTTAGTCTGGAGAAGACTGAGAGGAGATCCTGATCCATGTCTATAAATTTCTGAGGGGCAGGTGTCAAGTAGATGAGACCAATCTCTTTTGGGTGGTGCACAGCAATAAGACAAGGAACAATGGATGCAAACCAGAACATAGAAGGTTTCACCTCAACAGGAGGAGAAACTTCTTTACAGTGATGGTAACAGAGTCCTGGAGCAGGCTGCCCAGAGAGGTTGTGGAGTCTCCTTCTCTGGAGACTTTCAAAACCTGCCTGGATGCATTCCTGTATGGACTAATGTAGGTGATCCTGCTCTGGCAGGGAAGTTGGACTTGGTGATTTCTGGAGGTCCCCTCCAACTCTTAACATTCTGTGATTCTGTGACTATGTGAATAAATCCTTGGAGTCCAAAATGTGCAGAACCTTTCCTTTCCAGGGGCAAGAGCAGCAAGTTGAAACTTTGCTCTGTTCCATAGATGAATGAAGGACTTACTATGCTTACTCTTCCTGTTTCTCCTCATCTTCTTTCCTTTCCCCCCTCCCTTGCCGTCTGTGCTATCTCATGAGTCAGAGTGGATATCAAATGTGATTAGTCTAGATGGCTGTTCATGTTGGGACAGCTACCCTGTAGAACTCTTGTCAAGAGAAATCTGCCAGCTGAATGACTTGCAGCGGAGACCGAGGTGACCTATTCCACTCGAGAGACTGCTATGCGGTTTGGTGCTTGTTGGATGAAGAAGTGCGACCACAGTAATTAGCAGGAAGGTTCTGGATCTGGACACAGCCCATTAAACACAGTCTGGCCCTGTGAAAAGTCTAACCTTGGTAAATGAGAGTGAGTAGGCTGGGCTGGGGTGCAGAAATGAGAGAGGCAGGAAAGAACGTGAGAGAGATGGATTTGATGCTGTGAAGCTTGTCACAGGCTAAGGCTGGGCGTGTTTTTTTTTCAGAGGCTGCAAAAAGAATTGCTTTCGGCTCTGTGAGAGAGGACATGAGTTAAACCAGATTGACTTGCCTGCTCCAGCACACACACACGTGCTCCTCTAACACCAGGGGAGTACAAAGGCAGCGAGTCCTTTAAAAAAAGGTTTGTTCTGCAGGCTGCAAAGATGTGCGCTTACCAGCAGTCCCTCACTTTATGGGAGGCACACAGGCATGCGGGGCTTTTATGGAGTGCAAGTGAAGCAGGAGGGCAAGGGGGAGGAAAAGGCATGCTCTCCACATGCCCTTCTTTCCTATCAACAAATGTTGCCTCAGAGGCAGAGGCCTGGGTGTTTCTTTACCCCTCGGTGTTCTGTGTGCTTGTATTAGTCACACCCATTTATTTCTGGCATAATTCATGCACTATTTGATACTTGGCAAGAGCAGGGATGTTATGGCCAACAGTCAGTCTTGCTTCAGGAGTTTCTATGAATATGAATGCCTGAAGTTCACATAAGCTTACCCTGTTGCTACAGCAACAGATTTGTTGTAAAATCCTTGTGTTTTAAAGGCTGGATTCTGTAAATTGTCTTCATCTTCAGCGGGATGTGTGATGCTACTGATATCTGCCTATATTGCGTGCAGGGAAGTTGTGAATCTTGAGCGAATGGAGAAATTCAGGGATCCTATAGAATCAGATTTAAGCACAAGCAATCCCAGAACTTCAGGGCAAAGTAAACTAGTTTATAGTGTTCCATCTGGAGAGGGGCCGAGTGCCCTCATCACTGGCAGGGTTCAGAAAGAGTTGAAGGTGCTGAGCAACGCAGCTCAAGATGCTGCAGTGTAGTGCCTTACTCATACAGAGTGCAGACACTGCAGAGCTTGAAGCACCTGCAGGCATGGCTCTAGTTGTAAAACACCAGGATCAAAAGTGTCTTGGAGAAACAGAATATTCAAAATAGTCTAGAGTAATTTTTAATAGTCTAGAGTAATTTTTTTTATGTTTACTTCAGTATTTTATTATTTTATTTTATTTGAGGTTTAGTTTATTATTTAATTTCATTAATTATTTTATTTTTAGATTTATATTTTATATTTATACTTTATTTTTTGTTTATATTTTTATTTTACATTTAATGTTTTATTTTGTATCTTATATTAATTTGATATTTATTTAATTTATTTTGAATTTTTAGATATACATTATTTATTTCCTATTTTAAGGGGAATATCAAAACATGTTTTTGTTTTTCTGTTTGCTGAGGGATGCTTGAGCCTCAGCTGACAATGAACCTCATCCAGGCAAAACCCTGCACTGAAGTCCATATGTTCTGAGTGAAAACAGCGGTCACTGCATGTTCAAAGTCTTGCTGCCTCTTTGTGAAGGGCAATCAAATACACATCATAAACTATCTTGGGAGTGGAGAGGAAGTAGAAGCTTTTCTATTCCCCCTCCCCCTTCCTGCTGTTTTCTTTTCAGTCAAACTAATCATAGTGTAAGGTAACTGTAATAGGTTAACAACCCCAGCCTCTCCAGATGCAAATGGCCTTTGCAGGTAGATGAAGTCTTTTGAAAAGAGATAGTGGAGCCTAATTTCCAGGTTGTCCCAGAATCACAGAAGTTCTCAGAGGTGAATCTCACAGTGACAAGGCAGATGTGGTATAATTCTGTGTGAGGTTATAGCAAGCATACAGGCAGATTCAGACTATCAACCTCGCACAGGGAACTTTGCATTAGATTATGATGCCTTCCAGCACGTGGTGGGAGACTGTCCCCCTGACTTCCTCCAGCTGGCCCTCATCTGCTGTAATATGGATCCAAAGTTACGTCCTTCCTATGGTCACAAGATTACAGGCTCACAGGAAGTCAGGGGTTGGAAGAAACCCAAAGAGATCATTAAGTCCAACCCTCCTCCCAGAGCAGGGAGGACCATACAATCTAGCTCAGGTCACAGAGGAACACATCCAGACAGGCCTTGAAAGACTCCAGAGAAGGAGACTGCACAACCTCTCTGGGGAGCTTCTTCCAGTGCTCTGCAACCCTTACAGTAAAAAGTTCCCCCTTGTGTTGAGGTAGAACCTCCTGTGCTGCGGCTTCCATCCTTGGCTCCTTGTCCTATCACAGGGAGCAAATGAGCAGAGCCTGTCCACCCACTCCTGACCCCCAGCCCTCAGGTAGTTATAAACACTGATTACACTCCCTCTCAGTCTTCTCTTCTCCAGACTAAACAGCCCCAGGTCCCTCAGCCTCTCCTCATCAGGCAGTGCTCCAGTCCTCTAATGATCCTCACAGCCCTCCACTGGACATTCTCCAACAGATCCCTGTCACTCTTAAACTGAGGAGCCCAAAACTGAGTGCAGTATTCCAGATGAGGTCTCACCAGGGAAGAGTAGACAAGAGAGAGAACCTCCTTTGATCTGCTGGACACACTTCTTAATGTACTCTAGGATCTCATTGGCCTTCTTGGCCAGAAGGGCACATTGCTGTCCCACGGATGATAATGTCAAAGCACTGGAGGAGATGTTAAACCGACTAAGAAATGAGGACTCTGAGAGAGAAGTTCTTAAACTTTGACAGCAGTGAAAGGAAACCCAAAGGGTCAATTGAAAAAGGACCCGGAGTAAAATGTTTGAGTTGCCTGGCTGATAAGATCCAACCCAAGTCACGCTGTCCACCTCAGAATATCTGGTTGTTGCACAGCCACTCCAATACCTTCTCCCACAAGCCTTCCAGCAATATCAATATGCATGACCCCTACTATGCACCAAACAAAGGCTTGGGCTGGAAAGTTAATCCCTTCATTGGTCAAGAGGAGCTCAAGGGAGGGAAGATTAAATTCTGCATCACTCAGTTCTTGGGCCTCTTGGTGTGTGCAGGAAATGGAACCCCAGGCAATGTGGGAAGCTGAACCTGGATTGGAGCCTTTACGGGATCCAGGTCCAGAAAGAGCTCACACCAAGCATCTAAAAAAGGGAAACGGATGCTAAATTAATGACTCCTTGTACTATTTGACTTGGGTGCCTCTGGTATTTCAAGGGCTTAGAGGTTTATGTGATGCTGAGTCCTTCCCATTCTGCTAATGGGAGTGCATGAGGGAAGAGAAGTCCCTGCAGCCTAAATGACCTTTTAGTTCTCTTTATGGAAGTGGGACAACCTGAAAAATTGTATTTTAATGCAAACCTTGTTTGTGGAGTCTCCTTCTCTGGAGACTTACAAAACCCACCTGGATGCATTCCCGTGCAGACTACCCTGGGTGATCCTGGTTTGGCAGGGGGGTTGGACTTGATGACCTCTGGAAGTCCCTTCCAACCTCTAGTGTTCTGTGATTCTGGAATAGATAAAAGTATCTGAAACACGAAACTTTGATTTTGTGCTTACACTTCAACTAATTCTAAATTACCAAAATCCTTCTCAGATTTGCTTTGCCTTTAGTTAAAAACTGCTTCCCCAGTTTCTGTCAGATTTATCTTTTTGTGATGTTTTAGCAGTCAGAGATAAAGTAAAGCTGTGAGATTTTGGGGTGGGAAAGAAGAGGCTGCAGGCAAGAGGATAGGCTTAAGAGTCTCTTAAAATTTGTCTCTGCTAGAGGTTTGGCAGTAACCATGTGTAACAAACCAAAGCAATTACCTAAAGAGAGCAAAACAAACCTTCTGGTGGCTAAGAAGGCCAACTGCTTCCTGGCCTGGATTTGGAGCAGTGTGACAAGAGCAAGGATTGTTCCCTTGTACACAGCACCAGTGGTCACACCTCAAATACTGGGTTCAGTTTTGGGCCACTCACTCCAAGAAGGACATTGAGGGGCTGGAGTGTGTCCAGAGAAGGGCAAGGAAGCTGGGGAAGGGTCTGAAGGACATGGCTGGGAAGGAACAGGTAAGGGAACGGGGGGTGTTTAGTGTGGAGAAGAGGAGGCTGAGGGGAGACCTTATTGCTCTCTACAGCTCCCTGAGAGGACGCTGGAGTGAGGTGGGGGTTGCTCTCTTCTCCCTAGTAACAAGTGATAGAACAAGACAACATGGCCTTAAGTTGCATCAGGGGAAGTTTAGGATGGATATTAGAAGAAACTTTGTGACTCAAGGGGTTCTCAAACAGTGGAACAGGCTGCCTGGGGAGGTGTTTGAATCCTTGTCCATGGAGGTGTTTCAAAGAGACAGAAATGTGGTGCTGAGGGACATGGTCTGGCACCACCAGCTTTGGTGGAGATAGAGTTGGACTCAGTGATCTTGAAGATAATTTCCAAACAAACCATTTTTATTATTCTATTGGCATAGAATCATAGAATGGTCTAGGTTGGAAGAGACCTCAAAGATCATCCAGTTCCAACCCCCTGCCACAGGCAGGGACACCTCCCACTAGATCAGGATGCTCAAGACCTCATCCAGCCTGGCCTTGAACATATCCAGGGAGGAAGCAGACACAACCTCCCTGGGCAACCTGTTCCAGTGCCTCACCCCCCTCACTGTGAAGAATTTCTTCCTAACATCCCGTTCAAATCTCCCCTCTACCAATTTGAACCCATTCCCCCTCGTCCTGTCATTACAAGACCTTGTGAACAGTCCCTCCCCAGCCCTCCTGTAGGCCCCCCTCAGATACTGGTAGGCTGCTATAAGGTCTCCCCGAAGCCTTCTCTTCTCCAGGCTGAAAAGCCCCAACTCTTTCAGCCTGTCCTCATAGCAGAGGTGCTCCAGCCCTTTGATCATCTTTGTGGCATATTCAACAATAGTCCAAGTTAGCAGGTCTTTAAGTTACTCTAAGCTTAAACCAGGGTGGTGGGATGGAATAATCTGTCTTTGGTAAGGATTCCATCTTTTCTTACAGTAAAAGCTTGTGCTGGTTTGAACTATTTAGAGGATTTGAATGAGAAATTAGACTATAGGCTGAGAAAGGAAAACAAAATTTAATTCTACTTCACTCATTTGTTTACTGAAACGGTATAAATTTAGAACCCAAACAAAAGATAAGACAGACCACTTTGTGTGGCTGCTGCTCCATGTCTCTCTCTCCCTGCCTTCTTAACTAGATCTGAATAACTTCACTAACTTCTTTCCTACTGCTAATCCCCTGGCTGATCTACTTTCACTTATCTGGCACGTAAGACAGATGGTGAAATAAGATTGGGAAGGGGGGAAGATGGTAGGATGGTTGAAAACCCCTCTGAGGGACTCTGATCTCTGAGAGGGGTGTGGTGTTTCTGTATTAACTTTTTACTGTATATATCTGTAAATATCTGTTATATAATTGTAAGTATCTGCTTGTATATTGTGCAAAGCTGTAATATAAAGCTTCATTCCTTAACTTCCAGCCATCTGAGTCTAGCCTGAGTTATTTCAAAGTGTGGAGGGTCGGGGAACTGTTGAACCACCACAAAGCTGCATAGAAATTACGTTTTAAAGGCAACCACAAGCTTTCTAATTACAAGATGGGCACCTGATAATTAAAGATGTGGTTGAAGAAAAGTATGTGCATTTCCTAATTCACACACAGGAAAAGACTCCTTAACACTTTGGAGCTAGAAGGGGAAGCTGCACATGAATCAGAATCACTGCTGATAGTTTGTCTTCCCATCTTTGAGATCAATGATCAGGTATGGCTGTGCTGCAGAGCTCAGGGCTGGCTTTAGAGACACACAGCTTGCTGGAGCCATCCTGGGACTCTCTTCCTTTTCTTCTCTCTATCTGCCCTCATCATGTTAAGCTATGACCCATCAGCTAACACAAATATACTTGTGTGTTTAGTAAGTGTCAGGTTCACTTCTCACCTGTGCTGGTGAGGACAGCTCTGCTCTGCTAGTTCCCTGCTGCTTCATTACATCTTTTCCAGTCATGCAGTGAATCTGTTCAGGAGTCTCAGCTGTCTTAACTTTTTTTTCCCCCTGTGTTTGGTGTGGGTTGTTTTCTGCTATGCTGACTCTTTAAACTAGTCCACATGTATGACAGTAGTTATTGTGGTTAAATGTAGTGAAGCCTCATTTGGAATATTGTGTCCAGTTGTGGGCCCCTCAGCTCAGGAAGGACTTCAGGAAACTGCTTGAAAGTGTCCAGCACAGAGCTATAAAACTGCTGCAAGCAGTGAACATCTCCTGTGAGAATAGGCTGAAGGAGCTGGGGCTTAGGGCTTGGAGCAGAGGAGCCTAAGGGGTGCTCTCATTGCTGTGCTAAAGATGTGCAGGGCAGTGTTGGGATGATGCATCCAGGCTCTGCTCAGGGGTGGCCAGTGACAGCACAAGGGGCACTGGGGACAAGCTGGAACAGAGGAGGTGCCACAGGAACAGAAAGGAGAAACTTTATCTTGTGAGAGTACTGCAGCCCTGGAGCAGGCTGCCCAGAGAGACTGTGGAGTCTCCTTCCCTGGAGACGTTCAAAACCCACTTGGGACATGTTCCTGCATGACCTGCCCTAGGTGATCCTGCTCTGGCAAGGGGGTTGGACTGGATAATCTCTGGAGGTCCCCTTCAACCTCTTACATTCTGTGATCTATGTGAACAGTGAAAGGAATGGGGTTGGGATATATGAGTTGTGTTACAGAGATTAAGGTGGAATCAAACCAGACTTGATCTGTTGTGCAACCTTACTCTCAGGCTTGGAGAGAGCTTAGAAAAGGAAGGACTGGGTTGCAAATAGAGATAAGTTCTGCAGGTAAAGACATGGGGAATTTAAGTCCTAGGGTGGAGAGGCAGCCCACACATTGCTGGCATCTTGGCCTAATAGAGGCAAGCTTTGGTTTAGAAGGGGGAGGGGAAAGTGAGGGTTCAGAAGGGTTAACTTGCTTCAGGCCAGCTCTGAATTAGACACTGAGCTGGCTTCTTCTTGCTGTTACATTAGCTTGCACAGACACCTATGGTATGATAGTGAGTGTGCTCTGACACCCAACCTAAGTGATGGAAATGTCCTTGAAAGTGCTGAACAGAGGATTGCAGCATTGTTCTTTTGTTGTTTTGAAAGCGGTGTGTAGTTGCTCTGTTCCTGCTACACGAAAAAAAATGGAGGTCAGGATGAGGTCACTATTCTATAGTCTTATACAAGCCTGTCTTTATTTTGCCTGGTGCACGACTACTAGGTTCTGGGTGCAGGTAGAAGGCAGGCACTGCAGTTTGGAGGGGCATCCCAGGTATCCCTTGCAGCCCTGACTGCTTGTGTGGATTGGCTGAGAGCTATTGCTCCCCATGCATCCGGAGCAGGAGCATTTGGTGCTTGCAGCCAGTGCCGGAGATCAGCAGCCTAGCCCTTCCCTGGGACAGGCTGTTCCCCGTGCTGTTGTGTCCGGTAGATTTCCGCCCAGACAGAGAAGCTGTTGCCTTTCCAAGGGGTGGGTCTTGGCCTTCCCTTGAAAAGTCTGACCATGCTCATTCAAAGATGAGGTGGGAGTGCACTCTGAGACTTCTGGCTCCCTTAAAGGAAACAAATGCAATGAGTCTTTAGGATAATGATGAATTGTTATCAGGGTCAGGAGGCCAGCAGTGCTCTGCATATCTTAATGTGGTGTAAGCAGCTCCACTGGCTCCTCTCTCTGGGTTATTTAATTGGCAAATTGGAGCAAGTGTGGACGCTTGGAAGGTTGTTCTGTCTGAAGTTTGGCTTTCTAACAAACAGCTGGCCCCAATTCCAGGTCCAGGGAGCTTGTTCTGGACACTTGAAGGAAGTGCATACTTTGCAAGTGTTCCGCTGAATGTCACTGTGATGCTCTGCAGAAATGTAGCTTTAATGAGGTTTGTCTGTTTGCAAACAGGAGGAACAGAAAAGCAGTTTGGAATTTTCAGTTTATTTTATTCTGTTTATGTTTTTCTTTCCACTTTGGGATGCTGAGCTCATCTCTTATTCTAACTTCATTTGTTAAGCAGAGACATCTTGCTGGCCTCACTCCTTGGGATGGTCAGGGAAAGAATATCAGTTCAAGTGGGTTGCTAGGTTTAGATTATTGGTTTCTTTCTTTTCATTATTTGGGGCTGAGGAAGCTCTGTGTGAAAAGAACTGCTCACCTGGTTTTGGATATGCTCTGTCTGTAAAGAGTAGCATTACACAGGACTTGCTGTCACTGGGGTTCTATATCAAACTTTCCTCTTGGAGGAAAAAGGCTTATAAAAAAAAAAGAAGCAGCTGAGCAGTAAGAGGCACTGGATCCCTTTGTGCTGCTCTCCTACTCACTGGGCAAGATGAAGCAGTAGTATGAGGAGTAAGTGGAGCGAGTGGACTGTGAGCACAATGACTGTAATTAGTGGGAGAAGTATTTTTTTTCATGCGACTGTTCTTGCTAATGAGAAAGTTATTTTTCTCCACTTATTGAATTTTAAGTTTTAAGGGGGAGTAGAAGCAGCTAAAAAATACTAATCAGTGAGCAAAGAATGTTGTCTCTCTTAGGTGGCGCAGGCTTGATTTGCAAGCGAAACCAGAGGCAGCAGCTGAAGCAGCTGAGGATAGGAGCCAGTTACCCACATCTGGCTTCAAAACACTGCAGGGAAGTGGCTGCAAGAGTTGTGCAGCAGGAAGCGTGACCTGTGGAAATTCAAGGCAGAGCTGCTGCTACCCTCAGTGAAGAGATGTGCTGTCCCAGCTGCCCCTTCCCAAGGTAGGTTGCTATACTAGCTGAAGGAGTCTCTCCTCTTAGCTTCTCACACAGAATCAGAGAATGGTGGGGATTGGAAGGGGCCTCTGAAGACCATCTAGTCCAACCTCACTGCTGGAGCAGGATCACCCAGAGTAAATCACACAGGAACACGTCCAGGTGGGTTTGGAATGCTTCCAGAGAAGGAGGCTGCCTCTCTGAGCAGCCTGTCTCAGTGCTCTGCCAGCTTCAAAGTGAAGAATTGTTGCCTTATGTTGGTGTGGAACTTCCTGTGTTCCAGTTTGTGTCCATTGCCCCTTGTCCTGTTCCTGGATGCCACTGAGAAGAGGCTAGCACCTTCTCCTTGGCACTCACCCCTTAGATACACTACTTTGCAAGCACCAGCTAACCCCCTCTGTTATTCTCAAAACTAAAAGGATGACCTTACTGTACCTAACTGGGTTAACTCCAGGCCACCCAGTGCTGATAGGAACCTTGGCACCTGCCTCTCTGTTTGACCATGCCCTCAAGCAGGTATTTCAGCCTGCAGCTTGGAGCAGGTGAGAGACCATGGCTCTAAGGAAAGTCAAAGGTCTGTAGGGGCCAGTCCACCATACAAAGGGAGTCACAGTCCCATTTAATACCCTCCTGTCCTGGGTAGGTCACAGAAAGCAAAGTTCTCCAGCCAAGCCTGTGTGCGTGACTTGACTGCCCACTGTATCCTGCTATACAATAAGCATCCAGCTGGACTCTAATTAGAGTCGTAGAGTCATAGAATCTTTTCAATTGGAAAAGACCTTTAAGGTCATCAAGGCCAACCGTTACCTAACTCTGCCAAATCTGGTGCTACATCATGCCCCTCAGCACTGCATCTCTGTGCCTTTTAATTAGGCAAATGTCATCCTGTATTACCCGAAAAATTGGTCTCAATGTGGATTCAGTTCTTTTCCCATAGAAGCCAGATGAAATGGAATCTTTGCCTCCAAGCTGACTCAAGGCCTGTGTCACTTGGGGGTGAATCACTGCTTCAGTATTTAGAAACCCTTTTTGACTGAAACGTTTCAGCGATACCATCACTGAAAAGACTCCAGGGGGACCTTAGAGCTGCCTTTCAGTAGCCGAAGAGGAAGGCTGCAGAGAGACTTTTCCTAAGGCTGTCTAGAGACAGGCTAAGGGGGAATGGTTTGAAGCTGAGGGAGAGTAGGTTGAGATTGGATCTTAGGAAGAAATTCTTCAGTATGAGGGTGGCGAGACTCTGGTCTCAGCTGCCCAGGGAGGCTGTGGATGTCCCCTCCCTGAACATGTTCAAGGCCAGATTGGATGAGACATTGGACAACCAAGTGTAGCTGAGAGATGTTGCTGCCCATGGCAGAGGGTTTGGAACTAGATAATCTTCAAGGTCTCTTCCAACCTGAGTCATTCTATGATTCTATGATCTTGTTTTGGAATCATTGTAAAAGTGTAAATGGAAACAAACAAACAAACAAACAAAACCCAAACCAACAAACTGCTCTTGGTTCTGGTCCCATTATTTAAAAAAAAATTACTTATTTATTTGTTTGTTTGGGGATTTTTTTTTTCCTTTTTTTTTGTGTTTTATTTCCAGAGAATGAAGGAATCTGGGCACTTCAGCCATCTGGCCTGCAAGCAGCTGGCGAAGTTTCAGATACATGGTCATCTTTCTAATTTTCAGAGAGGCTTTATGTGGGTTGATAGATGAGCTTCCGAAATTCTGTCCTGCCTTTCAGATATTTTTCAAGTGTTTGGAGAGCAGCATGAAAATAAAGGACTGGGGGAAAAAAAGCAGTGCTTACACTTTTCACTCTTTCCATGGTTGTACAATAAAGGCAGCACTGAGGAAAGAGCTGAAAAGTTACATTATCGTTGTTGGAGCAGCAAAAGTGTCAACATTGATTTAAGAACAAAGTCACACAGACAATTATATTTGTTCCTGATCCTTGTCTGTGATACTTCAGTCTGTTTACACAGCATTACCCAGACTGACATTTCCTCTGTGTGTCCAAATTAGTTTAATGTAAGACTGCAATGAGTTTCGAAGACAGAGAATTGCAGCTCGTGTACAGTGATCTGCCAGAAATTCACCATTGCTGCTGATTAGCTTTTATTAACACTGCTAACTGAATTCCAGCAAAATGTTATATCAGATCACATTAAACTGGTGATGAGTGCAACATTTCTATAGTTTGGAGCTGATACAGACCAGCTGGAAGAGCGATTACCTGCAAGGTGCAGATGGGTCACAAGATGCATTTGTTTTTAGCCTCAGCATTCTAGACTCTGAACTGTGTCACACTGGCTTTTTTTTTTTTTTTTTAAGGTATGTTTCCAAAATCAGGGGGGAAAAAACTGTTCTGGATAATAAATAAATCCTTTCAGCTTCAAAGAGTCCACTGTGGTAAGGATGAATGAAAATACAGAGTTTAGGAACAGGAGGAAAAGTGGTTTTAAGTAACAAGACTGAATAGGAAAGCCCATCAAAGCCATTAAGGCATAAACCAACAGATTTTAAAAAGTGAGAGTTGAAGATTATTTAGCATGGTGTGGAGGCTTTGCAGAACCCATTTCAAATGAGAAGGGAACAAAAGAATGAGCAATTGCAGCTTTAGGGGAGATTTATTTCAGAGGAAGGGAAAACACTTGCTCTCTGATACCAATTAACCAACAAGAGGACAGCGTCACAAGCCCCTGATATTAAAAATGTAAATCCCAAGCCCAAGGGTGCCTGAAATGCAGGTCATACAATTTGAGGAGAGAATGCATAAAGAGATAACGAGCCTTGTATTCAGTCCACATCGGCTGCCTGATTATCTCCTTGCCTGCTGCCTATTCTGCTGGCTTACAATAGGAGAGTGTCAGGAGAGAGGAGCAAGGAGGCTCAGTGGGTGAACCAGGATCACCTTGGGAAGTGGTTTGAAGTTGATCAACTGTCTGCCACAAAGGTTAGGAAAACAGAAGATTAAAGCCTGGTGTGGTACTAGGAGGCAAATAGGTGAGGGAGAAGCAACATAAAGGTTTTGTTGGTTTTTTTACCCTACAACCTTGGGAGTTTGTGTGTGTGTGCTTTAAATCAGTGGTTCCCGACAGAGGGCATGTCCAGGAGTCTGTTGAGCCTCTTGGAGAGTTAGGAGGCATTTCCTGGCTCTCACAAGAGGTCATGACCTCAGCTGAGACCATGACATCCATAAGAAAGGTTTCAGGGTGTCATGAGCATCAGGGGAATCCCGTTGCAGATGCATGGTTTGCAGCTCAAAAGACAACATGAGCCAGATGGAGCACAAGGATTCTGGCTGGGAAACTTTGGACCAGTTGCTTGCTGTGTTCAAGGGGACTGTGGGCTTGAGTGGGACAGCTAAAATTAAGCATCTTTATTAGTAATGATGCAATTAGGGTTCACGTTGTTCCCTTGAGGATCTGCCTGGACTGCAAAGCTGTATCTGGAATCTCTCAGGCCTTGGGCTTGAGTCCAAGTGAGGCAACATGGGCTGCTTTGATAATACCTACTCATTTCCATGTTGTCAGGGCCAGAGGTGAGTGCTGATGGGTAGATGAGCTGAGCTTCTAGCACTAGGAGAGCCATAGTCTTGTTCACCACAGGTTGCTTGGCTTTAGTGTTCAAGGTTAAAAAGGAAAAAAGACTTTGAATGTCGTTTCCATGTGATTGCTGTGATGGATGGTAACAATCTGATGCTAGAGGAGAAGGGCTGGTGTTGCAAACTCCAGAATGTAGCCTAAAACAGAAGACTCCTGTGCTGTGAAGAACCTCTGATCGCAGGGCTCTGCTTCAAGACAGGCCTGCCTTTGATTGATGGGGAAGAGATTGTGGTTAGGATGAAATGAAAATTCATAGGAAAGTGAGTCTAAATAAGAGATTCGTGGTTCATTTGCACTCATATTCATCATGCCTATTGTCTACAGAAATCCACTGCTTTATAGCCAAATGGCAGATGAGGATTTACTAAGTTTGTGTTGGTGACACCACAGGATTGTCTACTCCTGCAGCAGAAATGGTAGGCCTCAGTAGTAATTTTTGAAAAATACTGTTACAGAGTTATAAATGTTATTGAACAGTGGACTGAGGTAGTGCCTTGCAACTTCAATATCTGGATTAAAAAAAATTACATGGAATGAAAGGATTCTATTTAAAACCAAAGCCTTGACACTGGCTTCTCCACTGTCCTTATGTAGTAAGTCAGTGTTTAATTTACAGCTGTTTTCCACTTGCTTTAGACTCTCATCTATAAATTTTATTTATTCTTTACATTTTTATGTTCAAGCGGAACATAATTCTGTACTGCATCCAGTTCAGGTGACCCCCTGCAAAAAAGGGACATGGAGCTGCTGGAGCGGGTCCAGAGGAGGCCATAAAGATGCTCAGAGGGCTGGAGAACTTCTGCTATGGGGACAGGCTGATAGAATTGGGGTTGTTCAGTATGGAGAAGAGTAGGCTCCAGGAAGACCTTAGAGCAGACTTCCAGTATCTGAAGAGGAACTACAAGAAAGATGGGAAGGGACTTTTTACAAGAGCATGAGAGGGAATGGATTGAAGCTTGAGGAGGGCAGACTGAGACTGGAAATTAGGAAGAAATTATTGACAGTGCAGGTGGTGAGCACTGGCACAGGTTGTCCAGGGATGTTTTGGATGCTGTCTCCCTGGAGGTTGGATGAGACCTTGTTGGATGAGGCCTTGAGCAACCTGGGCTGGTGGGAGATGTCCCTGCCCATGGCAAGGGGGTTGAAAATAGAGGATCCCTTCCAACCCAAACCATTCTATGAATTCAAAAGTCTACAGCCTTTCCTTGGAGAATGTTAGAAGTGGATTTTACAGTGTTGCTGGGCAGTCTGAAGTTTGGAAGAGCAAAAAAAGCTTTAATGGAAGAGGAAACAGGTGTTTGGCTAGGAAGAGCAGAAGGTCTAGTGGAAGAGAAAGCCTGGCTGCTGAGACCGTGTTCAGTTATAATAATTGTGTTTACCTTTCAGAAAAGAATTTACTGTTTTTGCAGAGCCCATAGCAAGCTGATTTCTAGGAGTGAATAGATGGATTCCATATTGTAACATACTGTGCAAAAGTTACCCAGAACTTGAGTGGTCACTCTTTGAACCTCTGCCTCCTCTAAAGTCATTCTGCACATCAGTAGTTTGCCTCAAGGACATTTTGACCATATCAAGAACTGAGGCAGGTGATTTTCTCAAGCTGCACCAGGTGGGATTTAGGTTGGAGATTAGAAAAAACCTCTTCACTGAAAGGGTTCTCAACAACTGGAACAAGCTGCTCATGGAGGTGGTTGAATACTCACTCCTGGAAGTGTGGCAGAGATGTGGTGCAGAGGGATATGGTTCAGGCCCAACATTGGTAGAGTTGGATGATGGTTGGACTGGATGGTCTTGGGAGTTTTTTTCAGCCAATGCAATTCTGTGATTCTGTGCTTACAGTTAGCAGCTGGAGGAGGGTTGTTGGAGGAAAACGACACACTTCGGTCGTGTTTCCTACATTCTCCCTAGCATGGCGGTGGGATGGCAGAACTTTGTGCGGCAGCTCAAGTGTTTAATGATCTCCATTTCAAGCTGGTAGTTTCCTTGTTCAGAAAGCGCTTCTCTAGAAAGGTTTCAAATGCTGCACACACGTCTGGAAGACTTCGGTTCTTCTCCGTACTGGCCGCTAGAGGGAGCAAGTGGCCAAGGTAATGCTTTGCTTGAGCACTGGGAAGTGTTTCTGAGCTGGAAAGAATACAGCCAACCTCCCCCCCATTCTGGGTCAGTCTGTGCTAGAATGATAGAATGCTAGGGGTTGGAAGGGACCCTCAGAGATCAGTCCCGGAGTCCAACCTCCCTGCCAAAGCAGCATCACCTAGGGCATCCAGATAAGCTTTGAAAGTCTCCAGAGAAGGAGACTCCACAGCATCTCTGAGCAGCCTGTTCCAGGGCTCTGTCACCCTTACAGTTAAGTTTTTCCTCATGGTAAGGTGGAGCTTCCTGTGTTCCAGTTTTTATCTATTGCCCCTTGTACTACAGGACACCATTGAAAAGAATCTACACCCTTCTTCTTGACACCCGCCCTTCAGATAATTGTTAACAAGATCTCCTCTCATTCTTTTCCAGGCTAAACAGCTCCAGGTCTGCGGCCACTTGGTGCCCTGTCCATGTTGACATCTTCTCACTTTCTTAATGTGGTTTAGAGGCTTCATCACCAATAATTAAATCCTCCTATTTCACCCACCAAAGCCGAGCAACTGACAGCAGTAGATACTCTCCCTTCTAACAGTGCAGCACATTTCAGCGGTCGTGGTGCTCTTAGTACAGCTCTTTGTTCCTGCGGGCAGAGCTCACATGAGATCTCAGCAGTCTCGCTGGGAAGATGGCAGGATTTTGCCAGTGGACTGCAATGTCTTCCAAAAAAGTGGTAGACAAGAGTGTCTGAATTTCTGGCAGTGCTGAGGTGGTATGCACAGGATTTCTGGAGCAGCTGCGTTGGTTCATGTTATTACGTCTGTGATGAGCTTCTGTGCTCACACTCAATACTGGGCAAGGGTTAGAGAGGCCTCGTTTCAGTAGGGCTGATACATTTCAGAGGTGGGCTTTCTTCTCCTTGCTCACAGGCTGATCAAGAAGATGAAGAAATGGGATGAGAAGTTTGAGGGAATTCCTCACTTACTGAACTGTTAACACAGCTGGGGTCTCTGAGAAGACACCATGTTTCCCAAATCATTTACCTGAGCATGGTAACCAGACAGGCATGTTAAGGGTGGCTATAGCACCATACAAGAGTGGGCTGTGAAACAAAGGAGCTTGCTAGTGCCCAAGATCTTGTCTCAAAGCTGCAACTGCTGAGGGAAAGGGATTCTTTACTTCATAAAATGTTATATACTGCAAAGTGGGTGACTCATCAATATGGGGATATTACCAGCAACTCTTAATGCAGCTGTCCTCTCCAAGGGCAGAAGAGCTGGAGCCTGATTCTGTACCCATTAGAAAGGATGGGAGTTTTGTCAATGATTTAAATGAAGACTGGATCAGCCCTTGGTTATTTTTATGGGTTAAATGTCCTATGCATTCAGAGCTTCTGACATTACAGAGACTTATGTTTGTAATAAGAGACATATTGCTTTGGATATAAATACAGCCACAAGCATCAAATAGAAAAGAAAAATACTGACGCAGTTTGAGACAAGTTTGTCCCTTTTGCAGCTCCAGAAACTTAGTAGAATTGCAGCAGGGTATAGCACAGGAGCAATGGACACCAATACTTACTTTTCCTACTGAGAGAGCAGTAAATTTCAGTTGCTGCAGTGCCCTTAGTCTAGCACATTGTTCCTGCAGGAAGAGCTCACATTAGGTCCTAGCAGTCACAGAGTGACAGAACCACAGAAAGATTCCGGTTGTAAAAGACCCCCAGGATCACCAAGTCCAACTGTTATCCCTACTTGCCCTTAAACCATATCCTCAAGGACAAACGACTTTTAAACACACCCAGGGTTGGTGACTCCACCACCTCCCTGGGCAGCACATTCCAATGCCTGACCACTCTTGCTGGGAAAAAAAATCTTCCTAATGTCCAATCTAAACCTACCCAGTCACATCTTGAGGCCATTCCCTTTTGTTCTGTCACTGTTTGCCTGTGAGAAGAGACCAGTGCCAACCTCTTCACAACCTCCCTTCAGGTAGCTGTAGAGAAGTCAGTCTTAATGAAGAGAAGGTTATGGAGAAGATCATCTTGAATGTCATCATGCAGCAGGTACAGGACAACCAGGAGATCAAGGTTTTTCAGGGGCAGGTTCTGCTCGGCTAATCTGATCTGCTTCTATGACGGGGAAGATGAGGGAAAGCCTGTGGGTGCTGTCTAATTAGGGTTTTGTAAAGCCTTTGACACCACTTAGTCTGGAGAAGACTGAGAGGAGATCTGATCCATGTGTACAAATATCTGAGGGGTGGGTGTCAAGTGGCTGGGGCCAATCTCTTTTTGGTGGTCAGTAACAATAAGACAAAGAGCAACAGCTACAAACTGCAACAAAGAAGGTTTCACCTGAAGATGAGGAGAAACTTTTCTACAGTGATGGTGACAGAATCCTGGAGCAGGTTGTGGAGTCTCCTTCTCTGAAGCCTTTCAAAACCCACCTGGATGCATTCCTGTGAGAACTACACTAGGGGGTATTGTCTTGGCAGGGAGATTGGACTGGATGATCTCTGGAGGTCACTTCCAAGCTGCTGGAATCTTAAAAGCATGAGGTGGATGTCTGCAAATTAGAGGTTCTCTTCGGTGGCAAGTTCTGTGATTCTGTGATTTCTCAGAGCATTCTCCTGAAGAAACTGCTTGCTCTTGGCTTGTGTGTATGTACAGAATGCTGAGTGGAAAAACCTGGCCAGGGATGGGCAGGCCAACAGAGTGGTGGGGAATGGAGTTAAATACAGTTGGTGGCTGGTCAGAAGTTGTGTAGCCCAGAGCTCAGTTCTCTTTAATAATGCTAGCAATCATCTGGATGAGGAGATTGGCAGATGACACTGAGCTGTGAGGGCGTGTGGATTTGCTTGAGAGTAGGAAGGCTCTACAGAGTAACTTGGACAGGCTGAACCTGTGCCAAGTTGTATGAGATTCAATGAGGCTGAGGACTGGGTACTGCACTTGGGTCACAACGACCCCATGTATACTCCAGGCTGGGAGTAGGGTGGCTGGAAACTGCCCAGCAGAGAAAGACCTGGGGCGGGGGGTGCTGGTGGACAGCTGGGTGAAGGTGAGCCAGAGTGTGCCCAGGTGGCCAAGAAGGCCAAAAGCATCCTGGCCTGTATCAGGAAAAGTGTGGCCCGCAGGACCAGGGAAGCGATTGTCCTCCTGTACTCAGCACTGGTGAGGCTACACTTTGAGTGCTGGATTCAGTTTTGGGCCCCTCAGGCCAAGAAGGACGTTGACGGGCTGGGGCAGGTCCAGAGAAGTGGGCTGGGGCAGGTCCAGAGAAGTGGGCTGGGGCAGTGAAGCTCGTGAAGGGTCTGGAGAACAGGGCTGGTGAGGAGCAGCTGTGGAAACTGTGACTGTTCAGCCTGGAGAAAAGAAGGCTGAGGGGAGACCTTTTGGCTCTCTACAATTCATTGAAAGGAGGCTGGAGCCAGATAGGCATTGATCTTCTCTACCAGGCAACATGTGACAGGACAAGAGGAAATGGCTTTAAGTTGCAGCAGAGAAGGTTTAGATTGGATATTAGGAAAAAAAATATTTACTGAAAGTGTTTTAAAGCCCTGGAACACACTGTCCAGGGAGGTAATTGAGTCACCATCCCTGGAGTTATTTAAAGTACATGTGGATGTGGTGCTTGGAGACATGGTTTAATGGCTTTGAGGCCTTGAGAAACTTCATAGAATTGTCAGGGCTGGAAGGGTCCTCAAGGATCATCCAGTTCGAACCCCCCTGCCATGGCCAGGGGCACCTCACACTATATCAGGTTGCTCAGGGCCACATCCAGCCTGGCCTTAAAAGCCTACAGGGATGAGGCTTCCACCACTTCCCCGGGCAACCTCTTCCAATGTCTCACCACCCTCATGGTGAAGAACTTCCTAATATCTGGTCTGAATCTACCCATTTCTAGCTTTGCTTACTTGGTTTAGTGGGAGGTGTCCCTGCTGTGTTGATTGGGGGTGATTGAAGAGGCTGAAATTATAAATTATGTAGCTTTTATAATTTCCAAAAGCCCCACCCACAATCTATGTGTAGATTAGTTTAAGTTTGGGTTCTAATTCGGTTGGGAAAACTCTTCACAAGGATGCCTTTTCTTGTAATTCAGGAAAAGTCAGGAAAAATTGAAAGGTTTGGGCATGAAACAGCTTTGCCCTACTTACAAATGGGAGACTGTCTCAAAGTCCGTGCAAGGTGTCTCCAGGTCCATGTTCAGGTCCATGCAGGTCCGTGCAAGTCTCAGTGAAGGTCCGAGCAAGTCTCAGTGAAGGTCCGAGCAAGTCCTTGCAAGTCCGAGCAAGTCCTGCTCCAATCTGTCCAGCTGCCATATATATACTGAGGTGATCTGTTGCCTCCCTGTTCAAGCCCACGGAGGGTGGGAGAAGGCACTTCACACCTATTGTACTAAGGTGGGGAGGGAGGAAGACCGTTTCCTGCCCCATTCACACCTCTGGTGGGGCAGTGGACTGGGTGTGCCCTGCCAAAGTTCACACCTCATTCAAACCTCCGGTGGGGCAGTGCCCTGCTCTGCCACACCTGCCCATGGCAGTGAGATTTGAACTAGATGATCTTTAAAGTCTCTTCCAACCCAAATCATTGTATGCTTCTATGGTTAGTGGTATGCTTGCCAGGACCTGGTGATCTTAAAGGTCTCCTGCAACCTGTACAATTCTCTGAATCTGTAGAAATAGCACAGCAATATAAGTAGCTGGAAATTGAGCCCTGTGGCTCTTACAGTGCAATTGAGGAGTCTGTGTACGGATGAGTATGAGATTAACAGCAGACATCACAATAAAGATGTTAAGTCCAGGGCAGGGAAAGTGCCAAGGCTTACATGAGCTGCTGAGCAAAGTCTCTTAGAGGCCATGCACAGGAAGAGCAAGGCATGGAGCTGTAGCAAGATCCAGATCAGCTGAGCATGGTCAAGCAGAGAGCTGAAGGAACATGGGCACGGATCCTGCCTGCTGTTTTGCAGAATCTAGAACAAAGCTTTCCTGAGTCCAGCAATGAAATAGTCTCAAATATGTCCTCAAAGGTGGGCAGCCTGTGGATTTGGGAATACAATGGAGTCTCTGACCAGCTTCTTCAATTCTGTGCTGTATTGGGTTGAAGATAGCTACCCCTGAGCCCACAAGCCCAATAAATACTCAATTTATTCGGAAGTAAAAAGATATAAAACTTTAACAATAAATAGGAGGAAAAGAGTTTTTTAACAGAAGGGAGAGGGGAGGAGGGGAAGGAAAACCAGAATGCAGGATATGGGGAAATGGGGAAAAATTACAGAGGCTGGGGAAAAAGGGGAAGAAAGAGAATAAAATTCACAAAATAGGAATACAACCCGTGGAAGGCAACTGACTCCAAATGCTGGGATGGATGATTTTTTTTATGTTGGATGAAGCAGGGTGCAGGATTTTTGTGGTGAAAAGCAGTTAGATAGAGTTCCAAGGAAAATGGTGGTACTCCTCCACATGTTGGCTGAGGGGCACATGGTGGTCTGGTAGCATGAAGTTGCTCAAGCAGTCAGGACGAGAGAGAAGCCAAGCTGTCTCCTCTTTTATAGCAGGAAGTGGGAGTGGGCTAAACATGATACCTGGGGCAGGTCAGACCCACCCCCAGGGAGGAGTCAGAAGGTTCCATGTGGGCTTAACCCATTACATGTGCAGACCTCAGCATTGTTTGCATAGAGGAATTGTTTCTAAAGCCAATTCCCTGGATTTTTAAAAAAATTGATCTATAAGGACAGTGTCTGCCAGGAATTTACAGTTACATAAAGGAGAATAGTAAATTCTCAGGTGGGTCATGAGAGCTGAGATTCTCAATATCTAAGTCTCTCTTATTTTGAGGGCCTGATGGAGTTTGGTGTATGACATCAATTTTGTGAAGCTGCTGCCTGCTCTCCCCAGAGGAGAATGTTATGTCTCCATCCAGATCCTGGTACATCCCTGTTTTTATGCCAGCTCTGCCAGCATTACAAAGTTTTAGTCAAGCATGATGAGACATGACAGGGCACACTTTATTGAATAATAATGCCTGCCTAAGTGCATTTTCCATCTGCATTTTGAAGTCACTCCGAAATGTGACTTTGTGTGTCTGCAGTAGTGGGCACCTCATTACTGTTTACACCTTCTGCACATTAAGGGACAAGAGGCAAATGGATTAATAGTAGGAAAAAATATCCCATACCTGCTGCAGAAATCAGTCCTCAGCAGGAACTGTGCTAACTTTATATTGGAAAGGATTTTTTTTCTTTTTTTTTCTTTTTTTTTTTTTTTTTTCCACCTGAGTATTNTTTTTTTTTTTTTTTTTTTTTTTTTTTTTTTTTTTTTTTTCCACCTGAGTATTTTCCTTCCCTTCTGTATTTTTAAAGCATTTCTATTATTTAAAATGGATCTTTATACAGCAGAGGTCTTTAGGAACCCGCAGGAGACGAAAGCCTGTAGCAGCCCATCCAATGCTGACAGTTTAAACCTAAGAAGCTCTGACATTCCTGGGAGTCCTTTTGAAGTGGCTGCAGCTTGAGGAAAATCCAGCTGTTCCAGAAAAGGAGACTTTTCAATTAAACAACATCTTCCTTTCCATCAAAGATAGATTTTAGAAGTCTTTTAAATTGGCTTTACACTGTTGGTATTAAGCAAGGACTGGATTTCACCTCTTGCCTTTGGGCTTTCTGCCAGCTGGTTAGCAGACTGGAACCAGAGGGATGGGTTATTTCTTTTAGGGGAGGAAATGTAACTGGCCACAGGATTGAGCTTATTAAATTGTTTGGGTCTGCTTTTATTCATGTGTTTGCAGAGCTGGCAGGTGGACCCACAGCTGAGTGAATCTCACTGGCAAAACAGACTCTTTCTGACATGGGCTCTTTTGTAGTGTTTCTAAGCTCCTGTCTGAGCTTGATCCTCCTTCCTCACTGCCAGGTACAGAGGCCCTTCTATTTTCTTACTCCCAATTTGATGTCTCTTCTCCAACTTACTTTCAGCTCTGTGCATGTTTTAGTATGTTGCAAAACCATTAACGTATCTGCTATAGGCAGCTGAGCCAACTCCTCTTACACATCCACTTTCTGTTAAGGAACCATGTAAAAAGAGGCAGCACACCTCTAAGCCACCTTTTAGTTGGTGTTCCCATACCTGTGTGCCTTGAAGATACCTGTGTAAGTGTTATAATAGAGGGACATTGAGGTGGAGCTGCTTCTTCCTTGCAACTGAAGGACAGAAGGATTTTTCCTTGCATTTTCCCCCCACTTTTTAAGCCCTATTTTGCTGTCTTCTTCCTTCTCTGCTGTGATGCTCTGTATTTCAGAAAATGGTTTGGGTTGGAAGGGACCTTAAAGATATCCAGTTCCAACCACTTGCCATGGGCAGGGACACCTCCCACCAGCTCAGGTTGCTCAATGCCTCATCCAGCCTGGCTTTGAACACCTCCAGATAGGGGAGAGCCACAGCCTCCCTAGGCAACTTGTGCCAGTTTCTCCTCACCCTTCCTGTAAAGAGTTTCCTCCTAATCTCCAGTCTAAATCTGTTTTCCTCGAGCATCAATCCATTCCCTCCCATCCTGTCACTCCAAGCCCTTGTAAAAAGTCTCTCCTGTAGCTGCTTCAGGTACTGGAAGGCTACTCTAAGGTCTCCTTGGAGCCTTCTATTCTCCAGGCTGAACAGCCCCAACTTTCTCAGCCTGTCCCCATAGTGGAAGTTCTCCAGCCCTCTCACCATCTTGGTGGCCTCCTCTGGAGCTGTTCCAATGGTTCAGTGTCCTTTTGGAATGAGTAGTAAAAGTGACTGAATGATTCACTCAGCCTGGTACTGACCCTGTCCTGGTAGGGCATAAATCCTGCCCAAATTGGTTCAAACTTCTGGCTCTCCTCCTCCTGTTGCAAGGTCCGGGAGTTTGCAGGATTGAGCAGACAGTGGGAGTTTGAATGAAGAAAGCCCCATGCCATATGAACAAGTCAGGTGTCCTGTGCTGTCCCTCAAAGCATTAGGGTCGATCCCTGTGCGCAGCACAAAACAATGGACGCTGGTGCCTATTGGTCAGTTCCACCCTTCAAAATAGGGTATTTAAAGGAGGGTGATTTAGAGCCTACTCTCTTTTTCTGGTGCCTCTGTCGGGATCGGACTTCTTTTGCAGCCCTCTCACAGCGGCCACGTGTTTGCAGCATTCATTGCAGATTGCAGCCTACAGCAGCGGCAAGGCAAACTCTTTTCTCCTCTTTGGGACACACTGTACGTATCGCATCTGTGAATATAGGTGGGGTTGGGATTTTTCCCCCTGTTATTAGGTTCCCTGTTTTCCAAGACCTGACTGTTTAAACCATTTAAACTGTTTAATTCAGTATTTATAACTAATCTTTGTGCAAGAACCTCTTACCGACTGAACATCCAAAGAATCTCAGGGAATTTCCCCCGAAATCTCGATTATTAATAATAATTAAAAAAAAAAAGTTCATAACCACTTATTAATAATTGCAACAGCTCCCCAAAAAGCCAACTCTTTTATTTTTCTTTTTCCTTTTTGGAGCCCTCTTCCAACAGCAATGCATAGCAGGATTTTCTGGGAAGATCAGATTATGGTTTTCCCATGCTTGGTACTTGGGTTCTTATCTCTGTGTCTCTTCAGGGAATGTTCATCCCACAACTGCTCTATTGCTAAGGAGTTGCTGCTGAACTGAATATGGAAGGCTCATTTCCTGCCATGTAATAGAGGAACAGGGTCCTGCCTTCCTTCTGCCTTAAAGACCCCTAAACCCAACAAACAGAAGCTATCACTTTACATGCAGAGATACAGAATCTTAGAATCATAGAATGGTTTAGGTTGGAAGGGACCCAACCCCCCACCATAGGCAGAGACACAGTATTCAAGGTGTAGCCTAACCAGTGCTGAGTACAGCGGCAGAATGACCTCCCTGGTCCTACTGGCCACACTGTTCCTGATACAGGCCAGGATGCCATTGGCCTTCTTGGCCACCTGGGCACACTGCAGGCTCATGTTCAGCTGTTGACAACCAGTAGCCCCAGGTCTGTCTTTCCTGGCTGCTCTCCAGCCACTCTGTCCCCAGCCTGTAGCACTTTATGGGGTTGTTGTGGCCAAAGTGCAGAACCTGGCACTTGGACTTGTTAAAACTTCTGGTATTGGACTATGCCTCTCTGTCCAGGCTGTCCAAGTCCTTCTGCAGAGCCTCCTGCCCTCTAACAGATCGAAACTTGTCACAGCTTGGTGTCGTCTGCTCAATGAATTATCTCAGGTGCAGGGTTCTTGGTTGCCTTTCATTAGCATGTATACACCATAGTTTCCTAGTGATTGCATGACCATTTTCCTAGCCCTTGGCCATAAGGATCTCACCTTCCTAAGCTTTAGTTCCCACACAGGAGCAGACACTGAAGAAAAAAGATCTTGGGGAAGTTGTGGAAAGTTACTTGCCTAGAAGTGACTCAGGGTCTTCTTGATTTGAGAAAGGCTTTATGTTCCCCCTGATAGGGGGAGATCAGGATCTGAGTGGTAGCACTGCTGTATGCCCAGGGTGCATCAGCATTGGAACAGAACAGTCCACAAAGAATATGCTGAATGAAGAATGTCCTTTCATCCTTCTTTTGCCTTAGCTGCAGCCTTTGGCAGGGTAGTTTGTCAATGCACAGTTGCTGGTTGTGTTTATTGCATCTGACTGCACTTCAATGAGCAGAGAACTTCCTGCGGTCCCCCTTCCCCCTACACCTTCATCTCCCCCCTAACCCCCCGCGTCCCCATACCTGCCTCAATAATCCCAGGGGTTCAAAGCTTATCTGTGGAAGTAATTTTTTTTTTTTGGTGGGATGCTTGTCAGATCCTGTCAGCTACAAATTGCTCTGCTCCATGGAAAGTGCAGAAAAAGAAATCCTTACCTGTTACTGGAGGCACTGTTTTTTGCTTTTAATTCTGACTCTCAGGACAACCACTAGCAGCAATTCTCCCAACTCTTCAGTGAGATTGAAGACATTGAGTGCTTTTTAGGATTTTTATCTGTTGGCACCAAGTGATTTGGAAGGTATGTTAGTGCCCACTGCATTCATAGCAATGGATTGTGCTGTTTGAGGAGGAAAATGTCAGGGTGAAGCAAAGAAAAAGCCACAGAAGCTTTCTTACTCTGGTAAGAGGGTTGATATTTTAAACAGCTTTCCATTCAATATTTCCACCTATTCTGTGTCCCGAATGCATCTGGTCTCAGGATAAACCAGAAAGAACTGGTTTTACTTTGGGGTGGTGCAGCACATGTTTGGTCACTTTGCATGATGAAGGGAGGGGCAGTATGCCAAGGTGGATAATAAGGTCAACATCCTCCTGCCGTCTATCAAAACTGGTGTGCCCATCAGGAGTAGGGAAGTGATGGTGCCCCTGTACTTGGCTCTGGTGAGGCCACAGCTCAAGTGCTGTGTTCAGTTCTGGGTACCACAGCATAGGAAAGACATTGAGGTGCTGGAGAGTGTCCTGAGCAGAACAAGGAGGCTGGAGAGGGATTTGGAGGGTTTTATATAAGGAGTGGCTGAAGTTGCTGTGGTTGTTTGGCCTGGAGACAAGAAGGCTGAGGGAACACCTCATCGCTCTCTACAGCTCCCTGAAAGGAGTCAGGAGAGAGATTGGTGTTGGTCTCTTCTCCCAGGTAACTGGCAATAGGATGAGAGGAAATTGGCTCAAGCTGTGCCAGGGGAGGTTTAGGTTGGATGTTAGGGAAAACTACTGAAAGTGTGTCAGAAGAGGCTACCCAGAGAGGTGGTAGAGTTGCTGTCCTTGGAAGTGTTCAAGAAATGTGTGCATGTGGTGCTTCAGGATATGGTTCAGTGGTCGTAGCTTTTGGGTTTAGGTTGGACTGTGTGATCTTGAAGGTCTTCTCTGATCTTAATGGTTCTATAAGCTGCTGTCAGTGGATGAATACAGATGGAACATGATTCAGACAGGTGAGTACAGACACTGGGTGATGGGAATCTTTCTTAGCCACTTGTCCCATCTGAGCACAGGACTTTTGGTGTAGACCTGTGTGACAGCACAAGAAGTACAAACTCCACAAAACCTGTTAATCCCTGCACTCCTCACCTCAGCCATCTCAAGAGAGGCATGTTGGAAGAGTATAATGATGTGGATCTGACTCTGGCAGGCTTAGACTGCAGGTCAGAGGGATCAAGTTACTTGCTTAAAAATACCAAGGATATCTATGTACTGTGAGGAAACAAATGCTGATCTCCAGAACTTCAATTCCCATCTCTAACTAGCCCTTGTTCCTCCTGGATAGCTGCCTGCTGTTGGAATTTCCTATATAGGGCAGGTTGAATTTAATTGATCAGTGTTGGTCCTTTGATAAGTAGAAACATCCAAGAATGAAAGGCTCCTGCAGGAACAGGTGGGAAAGTTTCAATTTACCTTTTGGAGCAATAACTTTACTGGTTAGGTGTAGAGTATTTGGAGATGCTACTAAGAGTTAGAGCCAAAGCTAACAGCAGTCTGCTGTTCTTCTGCAACAGGTACTGTGGGGTGCTTGGGCACAGGGAGGGCATCTGGTCTGCTAAGAGAATATGCTGGTTTGAGCTAATTGGAGAATTGGAGTGAGAAATTAGACTATTGGCTGAGAAAGGAAAACACAGTGTGTCACTTCACCAGAGTTTTACTGAGAAAGAAAAAAAAAGAAACAAACAAAAAAAACCCCACAAAAAAACCCAACCAAACAAAAAAAAACACCCACAAAAAACCCAACCAAAACCCTGTTTTTAAGTATTGTACCCAAAACATTAGATATCAGATGGTTTCTGACCGCTCTGGGCTGTGGCTGCTCTTTGCATGGTCTCCTTTGTCTCTCTGCCTTGGTAGCTAATTCTCAGTAATTCTGCTAACTACTTTCCTACTTCTAATACCCCTGGCTGATCTACCTCAGCTTATCTTCAGCATCAACAGGTGGTGAGATAAGATTGGGGAAGGGGGGAGAGGTGGTAGGGGTTGTTGGTTACCCCTCTTGGGGATTTTGGTTTCTGGGAGGGCTGTGGTGTTTCTGTATTACCTTTTCATTGTGTATGTATCTGTAAATATCTGTTATGCCTTGTAAATATCTGCTTGTCTATTGTGCAAAGCTGTAAATATAAAGCTTCATTTATCAACTTCCAGTGTTCTGAGTCCTAGCCGGGGTTTATTCCAAAAGGTGGGGGGGCAAGTAACTGCTTAAACCACTACAGAGAACAGTGTAGCTCCTGGTTCACCTTCAGAAGTAAGAAATCAGTCTAGTAAATAAAAGATGAAGAATTATGCTTTTGAAAGTCATGTTTTCAAAAAGCAAGGAGTTGGAATCAATGCATCTGTTAATTGGAGAGGTAGAATATTTCTGAGTGCAGGCTGAGAGACTCTGGGTTTTTTAATCTGGAGAAGGCTCTGAGGAGACCTTGGTGTAGCCTTTCAATACTTAGTGTGAGCTTGTAAGACGGAGTCAGTCCTTCAACAGGGCATATTGTGGTAGAACAAGGAGTAGTGCTTGTAAATTATCAGAGGGGAGATTTTAGACTAGATATAAAGAGGACTTCTACACCAATGGTGATGAAAGACTGGAACCCAGGGAGGTAGCAGTTGCCCCATCCTAAAAATGCACAAATACCAGAGTGTTTATAGCAGAGTAAATGAACCTCTGCAGAATTAGGTCCTTTAAAATTCTACATTGTACTCTGAATTGCACTCCAGCAGACATTTCAGATCACCTACCAACCCCACATATATGAAAATGAAGATTTATGAGTATGAAAAGGAATGTCTGAGATTTCAAATTGGTACAGGAGAGGAGAGGCCACCTCACCCTCTACAACTGCCTCAAAGAGGAGTGTGGTGGGGGTTTCTCTCTTATATGCAGCAACTCACAACGTAAGAGAAAACAGACTCAAGCTGTTCACGTTGGGAAGCAAGTTCTGTATGGGCCAGTGATGTGCCCTTGTGGCCAGGAGAGCCAATGGCATCACGAAACTGGCCAGCAGGCCTAGGGAGGTTGTTCTCCCAATCTACTCCACCTTGCTGAGATCACACCTGGAATACTGTGTCCAGTTTTGTGTTCCCCAGTCCAGGAGAGCCAGGGACCTGCTGGAAAGAGTCCAATGGAGAGCCATGAGGATGACAGGGGGACTTGAGCATCTCACCTATGATGAGAGACTGAGAGTCCTGGGGCTGCTTAGTCTGGAGAGAAGGCTGAGAAGGGATCTGATCAATGTCTATAGATATCTGAGGGCTGGGGGTCAGGAAGAGCCTCTGCTCACCTGTGCCCTGTGACAGCACAAGGGACAATGGATGGAAACTGCAGCAAAAGAAGTTCCATCTCAACATGAGGAAGAAGTTCTTGACTGTAAGGGTCCCAGAGCCCTGGCACAGGCTGCCCAGAGAGGTTGTGGAGTTTCGTTCTCTGGAGCCTTTTCAGCCCTGTCTGCATGTGTTCCTGTGCGACCTGTGCTAGATTCTGTGGTCCTGCTCTGGCATGGGGGTTGGACTGGAAGACCTCCAGAGGTCTCTTCCAACCACTAATGTGCTGTGATCCTGTGATTATTGCCTCCTGCCGGCTGAAACTATTAAACTTTATGACGGGGGAGGAAATTTCCTAGATCACTCCCAAGAGACCCTGAATATGAGAGATCTCCTATTACTGAGGGTTTAAGTCCTCTGACTTCTGGGATGGGTCTCAGGTCCCTGCTACTGCCTTTTTTCCTGTGTTTTTTCATACACATGATCTTTGTGAGAAAGACATTAACTCCTTGCTTGCTGGAAGAGAAATTGTTCCACTTGATATTGTCATGCCTCCCACTACTGTGTTGACAAATGAGCAGAAACAGCTGGCTCTGGCAGAATATGGACTAACCTGCTTGCTTGCTTTTTTTTTCTGCATAATTATCATATTTAGTTGTACAGATGCCATTTGGTGGCCTTGTGCTATCCTGAGCTGGCCTTGTTTTAGTGGGTGGGCTTCTAAGCTGTCTGTAGTATGTGCAGCTTGTAAACCATTTGGAGAGCCTTCTCTGTGAAATGAATTTATGGAACACATCAGGGTTTTCCAACTTGTGGCAAGCATATCACAAGCCTCTTAAAAATTACTTGTGCAGAGCAGTGTCTGATTTCAGTAACTACCTTGCTACTGATCTTGTTGTGCAGCAATCCCACAGGGCTCCCAGAAAAAGAGTTCCCTACGAAGAATGAAAATTCCACATCCAAATGATCTTGTAAGGTATTTTCCCTAGACTTCAGCACAGCTAAACACAGTATGAAGTGCAAAAAGCAATGCAATCATTTGTTTCTTCAATGCATCTCTCCAGAATTCGCTCTCAAGTTTGAGTAACTGCTCAGAACAATTTCATGTTATCTCAGTGTTATATATCGGTTATAAAGGTCTAAGTCCTGCCTTTGACAGAATGTTAGGCTTTGGAAGTGGCCTTAAAAGATAATCTAGTCCAAACCCTTTGCCAGAGCAGGATCATAGAATCATAGAATCAGTCAGGGTTGGAAGGGACCACAAGGATCAACTACTTCCAAACCCCCTGCCATGGGCAGGGACACCCTACCCTAGATCAGGCTGCCCTCATCCAGCCTGGCCTTAAACACCTCCAGGGAAGTGACCCCAACCACCCCCCCTGGGCAACCTGTTCCAGGGCCTCACCACTCTAATGGTGAAGGACTTCCTCCTCACGTCCAATCTGAATCTCCCCACCTCCAGCTTTGCTCCATTCCCCCTAGTCCTGTCACTACCTGATAGCTGAAAAAGTCCCACCCCAGCCTTTTTGTAGGCCCCCTTCAGATACCGGAAGGCCACAATAAAGTCTCCTTGAAGCCTCCTCTTCTCGAGATTGAACAGCCCCAGCTCTTTCAGTCTGTCCTCATAGCAGAGGTGCTCCAGCCCTCTGATCATCCTTTTGGCCCTTCTCAGGACACATTCCAGCATGTCCACATCCCTCTTGTAATAGGGGCTCCAAAACTGGATGCAGTACTCCAGCTGGGTTCTCACCAGGATGGAGTAGAGGGGGAGAATCACCTCCCTCGACTTGCTGGCCACTCTTCTCCTTATGCAGTCCAGGCTCTGGTTGGCTTTCTGGGCTGCAAGTGCACGCTGCTGGCTCATGTTGAGCTTCTTGTCCACCAGCACCCTCAGGTGCCTCTCTGCAGGGCTACTCTCCAGTCAGTCACTGCCCAGTTTATACTCTTGTGGAATAGAACAGTCTGCTGACTCAGGGCAGTTGCATGGATGGAGATGAGGCTAGTTTAGCTCTTTTTTTTCCCCCAGTTTCTCTAAGTCATGAGTTATCAATCTTCCTAAAACTTAATTCCTGTTGCTGTGCACAAAAAATGGGGCTGAAATATGCTGGATCACAGCAAAATTCATTTGGCAGAATTTTCTTTCAAATAAGTTGCATGTGTTTCCCTATTCAGTATTCACAGCATAGGGCAGAACTGCTCTCTAAAATGAACTCGTTTGCAGAGGAGATAGATTTACACACACTGCCAGGGACTGTTTTCATTGTAGTATTGTATACCATAGCAAATCAGAGGCTGTTGGTACATATTTGGAGTTAATTTGACACTGAAGTAAACAAATCAAAGTGTGTTTATAGAATAATTAGACCAGATTCACTTGGTATTGTGGTGAGGAAATTTTGTTGCTGCTGTTGAAGTGCTCTTCTGTGGTTTGATCTGGGTGGTTCACAGAATTCCCTAGCAACACAAGGAAAACTCTCAGAATTACATCACTGTGATGGTAGAACCTTGCTTTGTCCAGCAGCCACATTCATAGATGCATAGAAGGGTTTAGGTTGGAATGGATCCCAAAGATCATTCAGTTTCCATCTCCCTGCCATGGGCAGGGACACCTCCCACCAGCTCACGTTGCTCAAGGCCTCATCCATCCTGGCCTTGAACGCCTCCATGGAGGAGGCAGCCACAACCTCCTTGGGCAACCTATGCCAGTGTCTCACCACCCTCACTGTCAAGAATTTCTTCCTGATCTGCACTCTAAATCTGTTCTCCTTACACTTCAGTCAATTCCCTTTCATTTTGTCACTACATGCCCTTGTACAAAGTCTCTTTCTGGCCTTCTACAGCTGTCTACAGCTACCTGAAATGAGGTTGTGGAGAGGTTGGTGATGGTTTCTTCTCACGGATATTAGTGATAGAACAAGAGGAAATGGCCTCAGGCTGCTACTGGGGAGGTTTAGACTGGGCATCAGGAGGAATTTTTTCCCAGCAGGTGTGTTCAGGCCTTGGAATGTGCTACCCAGGAGGTGGTAGAGTCACCAACCCTGGGTGTGTTTAAATGTCTTTTGGATGTGGTGCTTGGGGTATGGTTTAGGGTGCAGCTTGTAGAGCAGGGATACAGGTTGGATGTCCTGAGGGGCTCTTCCAAACTGGATGTTTCTGTGCACCTCCTTCAGATACGGGAAGGCCTCTCTAAGGTCTCTTCAGAGCCACCTTCTGTCCTCTACGAATTGTAACCAGTTGTTCACCGTGACTTCATATTTATGATTCTGGAAGCATAAACAGATACATTTGTGAGTTGAAGAGTTAGAAAAGAAATTACAAAGGTTTATTTTTTGTCCAGCTGAAAATCAAAGACCAGAAGTAGGCCCAAGCTTCTTGTCAATACTCTCTGTGTTGTTCTACACTGTGGGAACCCAATGCTGTTAATAATCACTAATCCATGGGCAAACTACCATATATTCATAGAATGGGTTGGGAGAGACCTTAAAGATTATTGAGTTGATTGTGGGCAATTGAAGAGGCAGGAATTATAAATTATGTAGCTTTTATAATTTCCAAAAGCCCCACCCACAATCTATATATCAATTAGTTTAAGTTTGGGGAAAATCTTCACAAGGATGCCTTTTCAGGTAGTTTAGGAAAAATCGGAAAATTGGAAAGGTGTGGGCATAAAACAGCTTTGCCCTACTTGCAAACGGGAGACAGTCTCTTGCGTGGCAGCGTCCAGAGTCCAGCAGTGGATCAGCATCACACAAAGTCCAAAATGACTGTAGGCACAGCTCTCATGAAGCCACGACCGCAGGGGAGAGCCAGGGTGCTCCGCGGTGTTTCTGCCAACAGCAGCACTTTACTGCTGAGGCAGCTCCTTGCAGCAGGTCTGGCTCAAAGACCCTGCAAGGTCCGCACAAGGTTTGTCTCCAGGTCCGCGCAAGGGTCAGCTCAGGGTCCCAGTTCAGGTCTGACTCCAATCTGTCCAGTTGCCGTATATATACTGGTGCGATCTGTTCCTTCCCTGTTCAAGCCCAGGGGGTGGGAGGGGTGGGAGAAGGTACTTGATGCCTATTTTCTCCACATTGCAAACCTCAGGTGACAGAGGTCCGTTTCCCACCCCATTCACACCTCCTGTGGGGCAGGGACTTGGGTGTTCCCTGCCACAATTATCCATCCAGTTCCAACTGCCCTGCCATGGGCAGGTACACCTCACACTAGCTCAGGCTGCTAAAGGCCTCATCATTCTGGGAGAGGCCAGAAGAGCCAGTGTCATCCTGGGGTGCATCAGGAAAAGTGTGGCCAGCAGGGCTAGGGAGGTGGTTCTCCTCCTCTCCTCTGCCCTGCTGAGAACTTACATGGAGTGCTGAGAACTTACCTGGAGTACCGCATCTCTTTTTGGGCTCTCCAGGTCAAGAAAGACAGGGACCTGCTGGATAGAGTCGAATGGAGAGCCATGAAGAGGACCGGGGCACTTGAGTATCTCCCCTTCAAAGAGAGACTGAGAGCCCCGGGGCTGTTTAGTCTGGAGAAGAGAAGGCTGTGTACAAATCCTCTGCCCCTGTCCTCACACAGGGAGGGTGCTGGGCAGGGCACTGCTCTGATGGCATCTCTTGGCTTTAATGCTTTGTGACCTGGCAAGCCGGGTGGCACAGCTTTCATCTCTTCAGGCCCAATTCTGCACCCTGGCACTCAGGCAGCTCACAGGAGTAGGCCTCAGGGGCAGAGACTGCCAGCACTGTGGCATCGATCAGCTGTCCCCTAGGAGGGCTCTCAGCTTGCCCTGTGCCACTGGCTCATGAGCATTGCTGTGCAAAGCAGCAGGAGAGCTAAGCCCTGTCCCTGCCGAGGATGTTGATGAGAAGTAACTGTTTCAGCTGCTGCCTTCCCCATCTTCCTCTCTGCCACTGCTCTTCCCTCTTCCTGCTTCCAAATCTTGCTGCTTCCTACCCTGCCAGGCTGCCTCCATCCTGAAGAGATCCCAGGATTCTGGGTTATATTTAAAAAAAAAAAAAAAAGTCCCTCAAGGGTCAGTGCTTGGTCCAGTGCTGTTGAACATCTTTATCAGTGACATGGACAGAGGAATCAGTGCACCCTCAGCAAGTTTGCAGATGACACCAAGCTGTGTGGCACAATCGACTTGCTGGAGGGCAGGGATCCATCCAGAGGGACCTGGACAGGCTGGATAAAACCTGGCCAACCTGATAAAATTCAACAAGGCCAAGTGTAAGGTCCTGCACCTGAGTTGGTGCAATCCCAAGCACAACTCCAGGCTGGGTGGCAAGTGGCTGGAGAGAAGCCCTGAGGAAAAGGACCTGGGGGTCTGGGTGGATGAGAAGCTCAACATGAACCTGCAGTATGAGTGCAGCCCAGACAGCAGCTGTGTGCTGGGCTGCATTAAGGGCAGCTGTGGGCAGCAGGGCAAGGGACAGGATTCTCTCCCTTTACTCTGCTCTCTTCAGACCCCACCTGGAGTACTGTGTGCAGTTCTGGAGCCCCCAACACAAGAAGGACATGGAACTGTTGGAGAAAGTCCAGAGGAGGGCCACGAAGGGGCTCAGAGGGCTGGAACAGCTCTGCTATGAGGACAGGCTGAGAGAGTTGGGGCTTTTCAGCCTGGAGAAGAGAAGGCTTCGAGGAGACCTTATAGTAGCCTTCCAGTATCTGTAGGGGGCCTACAGGAAGGCTGGGGAGGGGCTGTTCACAAAGTCTTTTTAATGACAGAATGAGGGGGAATGGGTTTAAACTGGCAGAGGGGAGATTCAGGCAGGATGTTAGGAGGAAGTTCTTTAGGGCGAGGGTGGTGAGACAGTGGCACAGGTTTCCCAGGGAGGTTGTGGCTGCTCCCTCCCTGGAGGTATTCAAAGCCAGGCTGGATGAGGTCTTAAGTGTCATGATCTAGTGGGAGGTGTCCCTGCCTATGGCGGGGAGTTGGAACTGGATGATCTTAAAGGTCCCTTCCAACCTAAACCATTCTATGAAATATCTGACAAGTGGGTGTCAAGTGGCTGGGGCCCATCTCTTTTTGGTGGTCAGCAGCAATAAGCCAAGGAGCAACATCTACAAACTGCAACAGAGAAGGTTTCACCTGAAGATGAGAAGCTTCTTTACAGTGATGGTGACACAGTTGTGGAGCAGGCTGCTGTGCTGGTTTGAACTAATTAGAGAATTTGAGTGAGAAATTAGACTATTGGCTAAGAGAGGAAAACACAGTATGGCACTTCACCAGAGCTTTACTGAGAAAGAAAAAAAAAGTTGTTTTTAAAAAATATAACAAAAATATAGATAAGACAGATGGTTTCAGACCGCTCTGGGCTGCAGCTGCTTCTTTTGCATGGTCTCCTTTGTCTCTGCCTTGATAGCTAATTCTTAGTAATACTACTAACTTCTTTCTACTGCTAACCCCCCTGGATGATCTACCTCAGCTTATCTGCAGCATCAACAGATGGTGAGATAAGATTGGGGAAGGGGGGAAAGGTGGTAGGGGTGGTTGGTTACCCCTCTTGGGGATTTTGGTCTCTGGGAGGGCTGTGGTGTTTCCGTATTACCTTTTCATTGTATGTATCTGTAAATATTTGTTATACCTTGTAAATAATCTGCTTGTATATTGTGCAAAGCTGTAAATATAAAGCTTCATTTATCAACTTCCAGTGTTCTGAGTCCTAGCCGGGGTTTATTTCAAAAGGTGAGGGGGCAGGTAACTGCAAAACCACCACAGCTGCCCAGAGAGGTTGTGGAGTCTCCTCTGGAGACTTTCCAAACTCACCTTGATGTTTTCTTGTGTGAACTACCCTAGGGGATCCTGCCTTGACAGGGGTGTTGGACTGGATGATCTCTGGATGTCCCTTCCAACCTCTAAGGGTCTATGATTCTATGACATCCACAACCGCCCTGAGCAACCTGTTCCTGTGTATACCCACCCTCACTGTCAAGAATTTTGTCTTAGTCTCCAGTCTAAATCTGCCTTCCTCCAGCTTCAATCCTTTCCCTCTGGTTCTATCACTACAAGCTCTTGTCAAAAGTCCCTTTCTGTCTTTCTTGAGGCATGTTTCAGATACTAGAAGGCCACTATAGGTTCTCCACAGAGCTGCCTGTTCTGCAGGCTGAACTGCCCCAACATCTTATCTGACATTACTGTGTGGTTCTCCATCCTTGGAGAACAATCAACTGTAAAGGTAGGCTGAACTGAGAGCATTTTCCTGAAAACCTGCATACAACAGCTGAATAAATTATAGTCTAAACTGTCCCAAAGCTGAGAATAAACCTTTGGTTTAGGTTTCCAATGCAAAGACCATTCCTTATTTTCATTCCTCTTTCTTATGGTTTGTGATACCAATTGTCATGTCTGCTGCTTCTTCCCAACACAGGGCAGCTGCTTTTGGTCAGCTTAGGCCTAACAATAAAGAATGTGTGGGTGTATTGGCATCAGTTTGGGAGTGCTTAGCCCTTCTCAGAAATTTTCAGAAAGTTTTCCTTTCATGTATGCACAATAAAAACTGTGTGCAAACCTGTATCTGAAAATAGGTGCTCCTTACCTGTGTGGAGAGAGATTTTAAGACAAAGAATCATGGAATCATTAAGGTTGGGAGTGACCTTAGACATGAATTCCAACCTTCTACCCAACAACTCTGTGTCCTGGAGGTATAGAATCACAGAACTAACCATGGTGGAAAAGACTTGCCATATCGACCTTCTAATTAACTAAACCATGGCACTAAGTGCCTTATCCAGTCTCCTTTTAAACACCTCCAGGGATGGGGACTCCACCACCTCCCCAGGCAGCCCATTCCAATGCCAATTGCTCTTTCTGGAAAGAACTTCTTCCTAACATCCAGCCGGAACCTGCCCTGGCACAGATTGAGGCTGTGTCCTCTTGTTCTGTCCCTGGTTGCCTGGGAGAGGAAACCAACCTCATCTTCCTACAACCTCCCTTCAGGCAGTTGTAGAGAGCAATGTGGTCTCCCGAGTCTCCTCTTCTCCAGGCTAAACACTCCCTGCTCCCTCAGCCTCTCCTCACAGGGCTGTTCTCAAGCCCCCTCCCCAGCCTTGGTGCCCTTCTCTGGACATGTTCAAGCACCTTAGTACCTTTCTTAAACTGAGGGACCCAGAACTGGACACAGTACTCAAAGTGTGGCCTAACGAGTGCTATGTGCAGGGCAGAAGGACTTCCCTTGGTCATGCTGGCCACACTGCTCCTGATACAGGCCAGGATGCCATTGGCCTTTTTGGCCACCTGGGCACACTGCTGGTTCATGTCCAGTTGGCTGTCAACCAGTACAGTACCAGCATAGTAACTAAAGGAACAAAAGGTAGCAGAAGATTAAAAATTAGAGATAAAATCACAGGATCATAATATAATTTTTGAGGGGAAAATGCCTCTCAGATAGATGAGCCCAACCATCCACCTCTACCAAGGTTGGTGCTAAACCATGTCATTCAGCACCACATCTCTCCCTCTTTGAAATGCCTCCATTAAAAAGGTCTCAGCCACCTCCCAGACAGCCTGTTCCAGGCTTTGAGAACCGTTATTGAAACCACTGAGTATTTGCCACAGGCTTTAGTAGCTTCATACCCTCCAACACAACTTGTTCTTTTAATAGCTGCTTACCTGTACTGTATTCTTTGGTCTCTTCAGGACACTCTTTTTCTATTATTTATCTATCTATCTATCTATCTATCTATCTATCTATCTATCTATCTATCTATCTATCTATATCTATATATATATATATTTTTTTTTAAAGAATGCTCACACTTAGTATCTCCTGATGGCAGTTACTCCCCTAAAATGATTTAATTCCCAGATAAAATGGGTAAAAGAGGAGACCCAGGAGATGAGGGAGAGTTGGAGGCATGTCATCCCCCTCACAGGGCTAGGAGATCCCCTTCCCAATCTTCTCAGTCTTACCAGCTGCTCTTGCACAACAGGTATGGGACACTAGAAACTGAGGATCAGGCAGAGGAGGATGGAGGCAGAAGTCCATCTGCTCAGTTGCCCAGGGTGTGTCAGCCTCTCCCGAGAAGTACGACTAATGAAACAAAGAAAAAAAGGAGAGTGATAGTTGTAGGGGATTCGCTTCTGAGAGGAACAGAGGGACCGATCTGTTGGGCAGACTGCACCCATAGGGATGTGTCCTGCCTACCTGGAGCCTGGGTTAGGGATGTTGCTAAGAAAATTGCTAACCTGTTGCGCTCTAAAGGCTGCTATCCATTATTGATCTTCCATGTAGGAGGGTAAGAAATAATGACTGGTAGTCCCAAAAAACCCCCCCAAAACCACAAAACTTTAGGGCCTTGGGACAAGTGGTGCAAGACTCAGGGGCACAAATCACCTTCTTATCTGTTACTCCAGCTGATGGCAGAGACATTGGATTGAGCAGCTGAATACAGTCTTTTAATACATGGCTCCATGGATGGTGTCACCACCACAAATTTGGGTTCTTTGGCAATGGTATGACCTATACAGCACCAGGCTTGCAGGAGACACCTCTCTTAAAGCAGGAAGAGGGTCTTTGCAGAGGAGATAGCAGGGCTTGTTGACAGGGCTTTAAATGGGATGTGAAGGAGGAGGGGGACAAAGTCATCAGGCTTCTGTGTGGCAAGGTGTGGGAACACAGATCAGTGAAGCAGCAGTGGGGGATTATTAAGGGCTCTCAACCTGCTGCCCAGAAGCATGCTGGGGACAGAATAATGCAGTCAAAGTCTTGCAGAGATAAGCCAGGTCCCCTTCAGGATCTAGCTGCCAACAGGGAAACATCAGGTGGCAATCCACATGGTAGTGATGACATGAGGGGTAGGGATGGACTGATAGCTGCAGAAGTGTCTGAGTGTGGACAGGTGGGATCTGACCCTAGGGTTGAGGTACAGATGGAGAAAAGAGTGCCCAAAGAACAGGGTAAAGGAAAATCAGTGAGTAAGTCAGCTCCAACAGGGGCACAACTGAAATGCCTCTACGCTAAGGCAAGGAGCATGGGGGACAAACAGGAAGAATTGCAAATGTGTGCAAATCTACAGGGTTATGATGTCATTGGTATCACTGAGACATGGTGGGATGGATCTCATGATTGGAACGTAGGGATAGACTCTTCAGGAGGAACAGGCAGGGGAGAAGGGGAGGGGGTGTTTCCCTCTACATCAGCATTAAACTAGAGTCCATGGAACTCCACCTCGGGATGTGCAACACTAAAGCAGAGAGCATATGGCTAAAGGTTAAAGAGAAGGCATGGGAAGGGGACATCATTGTAGGAGTTTGCTACAGGCCTCCTTATCAGGAAGGCAAAGCAGATGAGACCCTTTACAAACAAACAAGAGAAGGTTCACAATCACAGGCCCTGGTCCTCATGGGAGACTTCAGTCACCCTGACATCTGTTGGAAGGACAACACAGCACCAGCAATCTAAGAGGTTCCTGGAATGTATTGATGATAACTTCCTGTTTCAAGTGGTAGAGGAGCCCACAAGCAAAGGTGCTGTGCTGAACCTAGTCCTCACCAACAAGGAGGGGCTGGTAGTGAGTGAAGCTGAAAGTTAGCCTTGGATGCAGAGACTATGAAATGGTAGAGTTTAAGATCCTCAAGGCATCAAGGAGGGTGCACAGCAAACTCACTGCTCTGGACTTCAGAAGAGCAGACTTCAGCCTCTTCAGGGACCTCCTTGGCAGGGTGCCATGGGAAAAGACTCTGGAAGGAAGGGGGGCCCAGGAAAGCTGGTCAATGCTCAAGGATCACATCCTCCAGGCCCAGGAGCAATGCATCTGTATTGGGTTTAAGACAGCTACCCTTGAGCCCAAAAGCCCAATAAATAACTCAATCCGATTTGAGAAGTAAAAAAGGTATAAAACTTTAACAATAAATAGGAGGGAAAAGGGTTCTTTGCAGAAGGTGGGAAAAGAAAGGGGAAACAAAATGCAGGGTAGGGGAAATGAGGGGGAAAAAAAGTACAGAAGCTGGGGGGAAGGGGAAAAAGGGGAAACAAAACACAAATATAACTCGTGTAAGGCAATTGAGTCCAAAGGCTGAGGTGGATGGTTTTGATGCTGGATGAAGGCAGGATGTTTGAATTTTATGGTGAAAAGCAGTTGGTCAAAGTTCCAAATAGAAATGGTGGTGCTCTCCATGTGCTGGCAGAGGAGCATGTGGTCTGGCAGCAGAGAGCAGTGAAACAGTTGCTCACCCAGTCAGGACGAGAGGAAGAGATAGGAAAGACAAGCTGGCTTCCCCTTTTTATAGCCAGGTCCTAGCAGGAAGTGGGAGTGGCGAACCATAATACCTGGGAAAAGGTCAGACCACCCCTTGGGAGGAGTCAGGGGGCTCCCAGGTGGGCTTAACCTTTACAGCATCCCAAAAAAGAGGAAGGCAGGTAAGAATGCAAGGAGGCCTGCATGGATGAATGGAGAACTCCTGGACACACTTAGATGCAAGAAGAAAGCCTACAGTGAGTAGGTAGCCTACCTACCTACCAAGGACAGGTAACCTGGAACAAAGAGATTCTGTGGAGCCAGAGATCAGATTAAAAAAGCTAAAGCACAGCTACAGCTGAATCTGGCTAGGAACATAAGGGGAACAAGAAGAATTTCTTCAGGTATATCAGTGAGAAAAGGAGGACTAGGGAGAATGTGGGACCCTTCCAGAAGGGAAATGGAGAGCTGGTGACAGGGGACATGGATAAGGCTGAGCTGCTCAATGACTTCTTTGCCTCAGTCTTCAGCAGCAAGTGCTCCAGCCACAATGTCCAAATTCCAGAGGGCAAAAGTAAGGACTGGAGCAGCTCTGCTATGAGGACAGGATATGAGAGTTGAGGCTCTTCATCCTGGAGATAAGAAGGTTTCCAGCAGCCCTTGTAGTAGCCTTCCAGTATCCGAAGGAGGCCTACAGGAAGGGTGGGGAAGGACTATTTAAAAGGTCTTTTTAATGACAGGACCAGGGGTAATGGGTTTAAACTGACAGAGGGGAAGTTTAAACTGGATGTTAGGAGGAAGTTCTTGACAGTGAGGGTGGTGAGATACTGGCACAGGTTTCCCAGGGACATTGTGGCTGCTCCCTCCCTGGAGGTGTTCAAGGCCAGTCTGCTGGTTTGAACTCATTGGAGGATTTGAATGAGAAATTAGAGTACAGGCTGTGAAAGGAAAACAAAATTTAATTCTACTTCACTCGTAGGTTACTGATAAAATTTATAAATGTTAGAACCAAAACATAGATAAGAGAGACTGTTTCGTGCTGTGGCTGCTGCTGCTGCATGTCTCTCTTTCTCTACCTTCGTAGCTAAATAACTTCACTCACCTCTTTTCTGCTGCTAATCCCCCGTGGCTGATCTACCTTTGCTTATCTGGTGCATGAGACAGATGGTGAAATAAGATTGGGAAGGGGAGAAGATGGTAGGGTGTTTGAAAACTCCTCTTAGGGACTCTGATCTCTGAGAGGGGTGTGGTGTTTCTGTATTACCTTTTTAGTGTATATATCTGTAAATATCTGTTATATATTGTAAATATCTGCTTGTATGTTGTGCAAAGCTGTAAATACAAAGCTTCTCTCCTTAACTTCCAGCCGACTGAGTCTAGCCTGAGTTATTTCAATGTGTGGGGGGTGGGGAACTGCCAAACCACCACAGCCAGGTGGGGTGAGGCCTTGAGTGACCTGTTATAGTGGAAGGTGACCCTGCCTATGGCGGGGGGTCAGAACTAGATGATCTTTCAGGTCCCTTCCAGTCTAAACTGTTCAATGAGTCTATGATTCTATAAATTGCTTTAGAAAGACATTGAGTGCCTCAAACTTAATAAAAGAGAAAATCCCTACATATTTGGATGATGTTTTGTGTATGTGAGCAGGGAAGGTTTATTTGGAAGACAAACTTTCAACATGTGAGTTTTCCTTTTGTGCCTGTTTTGTGGTCTGGGATCCCTGTGTCCCAAAAAAAAAAAAAAATTTCCACCCTGAACTTTCTGCTCCAGAAAGTGCTGTGCCCAGTTTTATGCTCAGGTTGTTGGGTTTCATATGTTGACAGTCCATGGTGCCACCCTGGGACTGGGCATACTGCAAGGAGACAGAATCTTGCCTGTTTCCTCATGGAACCATAGAATCTTTTTTTTTTTTGTTGTTGTAAGAGACTTTTAAGATCATCAAGTTCATCCATTAATCTGTACCTTCAAGCACCATATCCACAGGTTCCTTGAAGACCTCCAGCAGTGGTGATTCCACCACCTTTCTGGGCAGCCTGTTCCAGAGCCTGACCACTTTTGAAGGAAAGAAATTTTTACCGATACCCCGGGGGGATAAACCTCCCCTGGCACAGTTTCAGGCCATTTTCTCTCATTCTATCACCTGATACTAGGGAGAAGAGTCCAACGCCCATCTCAATCCAACCTCTCTCAGGGAGCTATGGAGAGCAATGAGGTCTCCATTCAGCCTCCTTTTCTCCAGACTAAACCACTCCTGTTCCCTCAGCTGCTCCTCCCCAGCCCTGTTCTCCAGACCCTTCAGCTTCACTGTTGTTCCACAGTGGGCTCTAGGAGGTATTCCAGCACGCAGCAGTGGACACAAGGCCACGTTTAAATGTCACAGGTCCGATTCTTGTTTACACCAAAGATCTTTCCTAACTGTAGTCAGGTGAGTATCCAAGCATCCAGATAGCTAATGCTTTAGAGTTTCTCCCACCTGTAGCATCTGAAGCTTAGCTTTGCTACAGCTCCTCCCTTACCAGTTTAGAAAGCACAGCTCATGTAGTCTCTTTTCCTAAAGGTGTGGCAAGTTTTTAGTGATAGAGTAATTAACGAGGGACTTAAGTGTCTCTCAACTCTTTCCCTTTTTGGAGTAGAGAAGCTATAAAACCAAATATGGAATCTCCTGTGGTGTTTGGTTTGTTTGTGTAAGATGAGATATATGTAATATATATATATATATAAAATAAAAATCAATATCTAATTTTTATATTACACTTTAGCACTGCATCTTTCTAGCCCTTCCAGATCATATCCTATTGATTCTACCTTTAATGACTTTGAAATTTCCAGTGATTTGTTTGTGGAGAGCAGTGGGTCTGCTATAGATTTCCCTGTGCTGGTTTCAACACTGATGGTGTACTTGGTGAATAAATGAAATAAAAATAGTTTTGCCAATAAGCCTAAAAGTGGAGCTACTTCTAATGCTTGCTCTGTAACCACTGCCTTCTGTAACTGCTGCCTGCACCAAATTAGTTGGTGGGATTAAAGAATATATTCCTCTTTTATCCCATGTTTGAGTACTTGATCACAGAGGCATAGTTTAATCCAAACATCAATAGCACCTCATCAATTCAGTCAGATGCAGCTGTCAAAGTGGACTCTTGGTTTGTTTAGAGCTTTAAGACTTATCCCTTTTCTTTTTTTTTAAGGTCATAGAATATTTTCTTTGATTTTTTGATGCTGAAATCTTTCTTCTAAACTTGAGAAACATCTGTTGAGGTTTTAATGGGGTGACTTTTTTTTTTTTTTTGCCTTTGCCTTAAGATTGGAGTTTGTCTTGCAAATCTTTTGTTTTTTGAACAATGAGATAGAAGTGCAGACCTGTCTTCCTTAACAGTTCTAAGCCTTGCTTGGCCAGTGAGCAATTAAACTAGTTAAAATGGAGCAGCAAGCAGTGCAGTTGGACTTAAGAAGGGTTTCTGTGGACTGTGATTTTCAAAGTGGTATTGTTTCACCTCAGCATTAGCAATGTCCTTTACCCCCCAACACTTAGCCAAGCAAATTGATGAGAGCTTTCAAATAATGAGGCAGAGTGATGTTAGCGAGTGAGGGCAAAGCAAGAAGGAATTCAGCCTGCTCCCTTAAGCCTTTGGAGGGTTTTGGGAGAAGGTAGTGTTTAATATGTTTGGAGGTAAGTGGCATCTAAAAATACATGCCCCTAAAAAAACATACAGACAGCTGTCACATCTGCTGCCTTGGAATATATTAGTCATTATCCTCATTAACAGATGCAGAATCAGCCCTGTTCTCATAACGTAAGCATTTCGTATCAGGTAATTTGTAGTTATTTTGAATTGGGTTGGATTCTTCAGCTTCTGTCTGAGGTGGCGTTTCGAGGCAGGACTCGACTGAGTATGCAGCATCAGGTCCAGATATCTTCACATAATGTCAAGGGCTGGAAGGGACCTCAAAAGATGATCTAGTCTTCTGCCAGAGCAGGATCACCTATACCAAATCACACAGGAACACATCCAGGCTGGTCTTGAATATCTCTAGAGAGGGAGACTCCACAGCTCCTCAAGCAGTTTGTTTCAGTGTTCTGGAACTTCCCTGTAGCCTCTCTCCCTTTCTTATCTACTACAGCCCAAGATCACTTTGCCAGGAATCTAACACATGGATTTCCTCCCCCAACCCTTGAAGAACATCACTGTCTCATCAGCTTATTTGTAGCTGATACCTGTGCATGTCTAAGATATTTGATGTGATGTCCTTCTGTCATCTTCACATTCATCTTGGTGGCAAGGCTACCTGGATACTAAACACAGGATGTGACTTTCTTCTTATAGAGAAGAACAGATTCTTCTGCAATTGCAGAGACAGCACTGGCACAACTTGTAAACCTCTGCAAAGTACTGCAGAGCTGCCATTCATAAGTACTCAGAGCTAAGTTCAGCACAAAAAGCACCAGAACCTGCCAAGTTCCTTGCCACTTCCTCCTCCTTCTGACAAGGTTTCCAATTAGCAGCTTGTGGAGGCCCAGCCTGTGGTCCTCTTTTCATGCAGTATGCATAACTTAATTCCCCAGAAGAGGCTGGGACTGCAGAGGAAAGGAAAGTACCCACAGCTTTGTAATGTTAGGTGTTGTGAAAAACTAGTTTGCTGACAGCGTGATTCTGAGAGGAGGAAGGAAAAGGGGAGGCACTGGGGAAAGGGAGAAGTGGCTTGAGTGAGTTTTGAAAGCGGCAGGTTGTCACTGGATCTCCCTTTTGTTGAAAAGCAGAGGAGTCCAATGCTGTCTCCCTGTAGTCCTTGTGTAAGGTTAACCTTAACCAGTAGTACCTTCAGAGATAGATGCACATTCCAGACGAAGCCCCATGTCTGCCCAAGTGCTCCATACAGAAGAAATGCTAAATGCACACTTTGAGTACATCTGGCAAAGTTTCCCAGCATCTTCATTTAATGCAAACAGAACAATCCTCACCTTCTTGGCCAAATAACTCATTGGTATAAGCCCTTGTGGTACAATCCTGTCTCCATGTAGTAACCAGCATCTCATAGCAGAGGAGTCAGGTGAAAAACTGCATGATACAAGTGCCAAACACAGCCCTTGACACATGGTGTGCAAAAGGGGGACTTCTTTGGCTTTGGGGGTTAATAATCCATGATGTGTGTGTGTGTGGAGTACACCAGCCTTCTGATAAAAGCACAGGTCATGTTAGGGAGGTCCCCAATGGACAACAGAACTCTTATGACCAAGCAAGGAGGTGGAAAGCCCTCCTGAATTCCTGTGCTCAGAAGAAAATAATAAAACAGATGTCAGTCTGTGAGCTCTTCTAAAGCTGAGAGAGTGTGAACATGTCCTGCTGTCCTGTTTCCTCACAGTCCAGAGTGGAATCACAAGAGAGTTCCTCTGTATTACATCAGGATGATCCTGGTCCTTTACTAGCCAGTGTACGTAGAATCATAAAGTTGTTTCAGCTGCCAGTCCAACCTTCAAACATACTAACTACCTAAGTACAAAGGCTTGTGGAAGGTGCATTTACTTTCACCTCCCTGTCTCTATTCCTCTGCTAGGAGCTCCAGTGGGAAGGGATAAGCTGATTTATGGTGAATGTATACACAGCTGCAGTGGAAGCCTTGAAGCAAAACTGTAATAGCACAACTACAGCACTGAAAGTGCCAAGAAAGATATGAGCACTGTGACATGTAAGTGTGGCCACCACTGTGAAAATTAGCCTCATCCTCAGTGATGGAGCAACCAAAGCTAAGCCTTCACTGACTGCATTGGCATGAGACCCCCTAAAGAGCTTTGCTCATGCTGAACTGTTTGTAGCCCTGCATATGTTCTGCTCAAAAAAGTAAGAAATGAAGCCTTGAGGAGAGTGAGCAAAATTCCTGTGGATGATTTGACTTGATGACCTTAAAGCCTTTTCTAACCTTGATTCTATGGTAAAGACAAGGGACAATGGCTACAATATACTCCTGGGGAGATTCAAACTGGACTGCAGAAGCAAATTGTTCCCCATGAGAAGAGTTGGACATTGGAATCATCTCCCAAGGGAAGTAGTGGATTCCCCTACACTGGGCAGTTGTAAGACTCAGTTTGACAGGGCACTGGGCCAGCTCATTTCAACTCTGCTGTTACCTAGGGAGGCTAGACCAGATGATCCTTGGATCACAAGGTGTTAGAGGCTGGAAGGGACTTCCATAGATTGAGTGCAACCCCCCTGCCAGAGCAGAACCATAGAACCTAGCTCAGGTCACATAGGAACACATTGGACAGGGCTGGAAAGGCTTCAGAGAAGGAGATACCACAACCTCTCTGCGTAGCCTGTTCCAGTGATCCATAGTCCTTACAGACAAGAAGTTCTTCCTTGTGTTGAGATGGAGCTTCCTGTGCTGTAGTTTATATCCATTACCTCTTGTGCTGTCACAGGGTACAAGTGAGAAAATGCTGTCTCCTACCTCTTGACCCCCAGCCCTTATTTATTTATAAACATTGATTAGATCCCCTCTAAGCCTTCTTTTCAGCAGACCAAACAGCCTCAGGTGCCTCAGCCTGTCCTCAAAGGGCAGTGTTCCAGTCCCTTCATCATCTTCATAGCCTACCCTTGGAGTCTTTCAAGTAGATGCCTATCCCTCCTGAACTGGGGAACTCAGAACAGAACACCATACTCCAGGTGAGGTCTCAGCAGGGCAGAGTAGAGGGGGAGGAGAACCTCCCTCGATCTGCTGGCCAAGCTCCTTTTAATGACCCCAGGACCCTGTTGGCCTCCTTGGCCACAAAGGCACATTACTGTCCCATGCAGAACTTGTTGGCCACTAGCGCGCCTAGGTCCTTCTCCCCAGGGCTGCTTTCCAGCAGATCACCTCCCAGCATGTACTGGTGCAGTTTATTGTTCCTCCCTAGGCACAATAAACCCAGGAAGGGATCCCTTCTAACCTGGCCTTCTGTGATTGTGTGACTCATTTTAAGGAGCTAATGACAGTCAATTTCCTTGCACCTTGTCTAAATGTTGGAGAGGGAGAATGGACCTGCCATGAGGATCTGTCTACAGCTATCTGAAAGGATGTTGTGGAAGTTTGTTGCTGGTCTCTTCTCACAGGTAAATAGTGATGGAGCAAGAGGGAAAGGCTTCAAGCTGTGACTGAGGAGGTTTAGATTGGACATTAGGAGGAATTTTTTCCCAGCAAGAGTGTTCAGGCCTTGGAATGTGCTGCCCAGGGAGGTGATGGAGTCACCAACCCTGGGCGTGTTTAACAGTCGTTCGGATGTGGTACTTGAGGACATGGTTTAAGGGCAAGCTTTGTAGGGTAGGGATAACAGTTAGTCTTGATGATCCTGGATGTCTTTTCCAACCAGAATGTTTCTGTGATTCTGTGATCTGTAAGCATTTCACCTCATCTCCTGCCTGAAGCTGGGCTCTGGAGGAGAAGGCTTCACAAGGGTAGCTCGGGGACGTGCTGAGTATGTTCTCCGGGGTGTGGAAAGTGGGCTCAGTGCTCTGGGCTCTGTGTCCTGGGGAAGCATGGCTGCTGCTCTGACTGGAGGAGGAGATTTGGGGGGGTGCTGCTACAGGGAGCAATACGGCCAGGCGCTAGGTTTGTCAGCACTTTACTCCTAATCCTCCGGTAAAAGGACAAGATGTTGTGAATTTCATACATAAAAGGGAAAGTATCACATTTTCCCCAAATTCTTCAGGAAATTGCTTTCATATACAACCCCAGAATCTGGCTGCCTTACAGAGACAGAGTGCCATTTGCATGCCATTACCAGGCAGTAAAAGCCTACCACTGACTGCCTACTCTACATTAGCAATCTTTAGGGATCCTCTGAGGGTCACCCCTGAGGTCAGGTTTGTTTAGTCTGTTCCATAACGGTGTAAAGTGGACTTGAATGTGTGCTCTGCTCAAATAATACACAGCCTGATTGATGCTTAGGCATCGGTTAAGTGTTGTATATACCTTACAGTGTTTAATGTTGAAAGCAGCCTGCATTTGCTAACAAATTGTTGGTACAAACAACCTGATGTGGCTTTGAAAAGTGAGTTAAAAAATGGAATGAAATGTACCCTCAAAATTATAAGAAGAGAACCTTTCTTTTTTCTTTCCTTGAGAACTTTTTTTTTTCTTTTCTGGGGGGGCGGGGGGGTGTGGGCAGGGTGTGTGGAAATCCCCTCTGAGCCCTCCCTGTGTGTGGAATTCTTCCTGGTGTTTACTTTTAATTCACTTACTGATTGCCTGGCAGTTCAAAAGCCAGGTTCCTTACATTGCATTATTAAAAAATGGCTTAATTAAAAATAGATCATGTCTCCTGCCTGCTGCTTAAGCAGCGTTCTACTGATTGGTTTCACAGAGGCCTGGATGATAATGCAGCCCTTTACAGATCTTTCAGAAGGAATACTAAAAAGGAGGGGAGAAAAACCAACGTGAAGTCTCTTTCGTCCTTAATGTCATGATTTAGAAGACAGGAATTATTACTCAGCACAGGGTTAGGAGAATAAAGGGAGAGTAGAGACAAGCTGATATATGAGTGACTTCATTCTCTCTTCATTTTTAAAGTGCTCTAGAAGTAAAACCTGCTCTGAAGACTACCCTTACATATTTTTCTAGTGCTTCCCTTTCAGTAGGACTTCCATGATGAAAATATAAATAAGTGACATAAAATTATACTGCTCGGGACAAAACTTACTGCCATTTTTATGGCTAGGCCATAAAGTTATAACCAATTAGTGATAAAGTTTTCTTATTTTTTAATTCTGTGTCATGCACATGGACTCAGAGGTATTCTCTGTCTTCCATCCTATGATCATTGATGGATTAATATGCCTGTGATGCAATTTTTCACTTCATCCTTGCATTAAGAAGCTTAATTCTTTTGCTTTACTTAGTGAAGAAGAAGAAACAGAGAAGAAACACAAGAGGCTTGCTCTTCAGAGGACTGAGGGCTGTCCTCATTCATGTTTATAAAGATGTTAAGGGTGAGTGCTAAGAGAATGGAGCCAGGCTCTGCTGAGTGATGCCCAGTAACAGGACAAGGTGCAATGGCTGGAAATTGAGGCATAGGAAGTTTCATGGAAACATGAGGAAGACTTTTTTTCCTGTGAGGCTAACAGAACACTGGAACAGGCTGCCCAGGGGAGTTGTGGAGTCTCCCCCTCTGGAGATAGTCAGAACCCACTGTGGTAGTGGGAGGGGGTCCTAGGCTCCCTTAAGAAAACTACAGAGACGAAGACCCATCCCAGGGGATGGGCCTGGCTGTCTCAGGATGTTGTAATAATGTAGTAATAATATTCTGCTTTTGAGTGTCACAGCTTATAAGGCAGTACCTGGCTGGTACTGTTCTCTTCCCTCCCTGCTGCTTCTCCTTCTCTCTGTCCACTTTTCTCTGGGAAGAGTGTGCATCCCTACTTATCTCACGCTCGGTGTGTGGGAGGCCTCTGGCTGGCAGGGAATTTTGAGCTGTGTCACACAGCCTGCTGAGCCCTTGTGGGTCTAAGCTGGGGAGGGCAGTTCTGGACTACTGGAGGATTTTAGGTGGTTTTAGTCCAATAAAGTTGGCTTAGCCTGTGGATGTGTTCATTCTACCTGATAGCTTTTTGCATATATGCACTACTAAATAGAATCTGCCTCTAAACTTCCAGTCAGTGTACACTATCTCTGTTCTTACTCTTCACTAGGAGTAAGAGTCACTTCTGTCCTCCAGTCCTGGGTAACTCATGGCCTCAAACTACTACACCCACCTCTACCTGGATGTGTTCCTGTGCGATCCTGCCCTGTCACAGGTGTTGGACTGGATGCTTTTGAGGTCCCTTCCAGCCCCTAACCTTCTGTGATTATGTGAAAATGGAGTTCTGGGTTAAATTTGAAGTGGGAAAACCATGGAAAAGAGAAGATTCCAGAGAGGCAGCGGCACCAGGACCAGCTCTGGCACTGCTACCAGGACCACCAACAGCTCTGTGGATTAATGGTTTTCCATTGCAGGAGCACAGCTCTGTTGTCTCCCTGGCGCCTGGGTATGGGATATCGCAAAGAGGCTTCCTAAGGTCATTCATTCCTCTGATTACTACCTGCTACTGGTCATCCAGGCTGGCAGTGATGAAACTGACATAAAGCAAACCAGGGTAATTAAAAGGGAATTCCAAGTTCTGGGTCAACTGATTGATGGGGTAGGAGCATAGGTGGTGTTCTGCTCAGTCCCCACTGTGGCAAACATGGACAATGAAAGGCACAGAAACACCAGCATTATCATTAAGTGGCTCCAGGGCTGGTGCCTCAAGCAAAAGTTGGGGTTCTTTAACCATGGGACAACCTTTACTGCCCTTGATCAGCTCGACTCAGACTGAGTCCAACTATCAAAAAAGGGCAAAAGTGTTTCTAGCCCATGAGTTGGCAGCCCGTGTTGAGAGGGCTTTAAACTAGGTTTGAGGGGGAAAGGGGAACAGAACCAGGCTCTCCAGAGAGGAAGCTCAGGGGTGACAAGCCAGTATCAGGGGTAAAATCAGCATCCCAGCTGAAGTGCATGTACACCAATGCACACAGTATGGGCAACAAGCAGGATGAGCTGGAAAGCCTTGGTGTAACAGGAAGGCTACGATATAGCAGCCATCACAGAAATGTGGTGGGATGCCTCACACGACTGGAGTGCTACAATAAATAGATACAGGCTTTTCAGGAGAGACAGGAGAGGGAGAAGGGGTGTAGGGGGTGACCCTGTATGTTAGGGAAGCCCTTATGCCATGGAGCTTGTGACTAATGATGAGCGGATTGTGTGCTTATGGGTAAAAACCAGAGGGCAGAGCAATAAGACTGATACACTGGTTGGAGTCTGTTACAGGCCACTCAACCAGGAAGAGGAGGTGGATGTGGTACTCTATAAACAGCTGCATGATGCTTCAAGACTGCCAGCCCTTGTTCTTGTATGTGACTTTAACCTGCCGGGAACTCAACACAGCAGAGAGGTGGCAGTCTAGAAGGTTTTTACAGAGTATAGAGGATAGCTTCTTGACACAGTTGGTGTGCCAGCCTGCCAGGGCTGAGGCTCTGCTTGACTTGCTGTTTACAGAGAAGGGCTGGTGGGAGATGTGGCAGTCAGAGGCTGTCTGGGGTGCAGTAACCACGAAATGATAAAGTTTTCAATATGTGGTGAAGCTAGGAGGGGCATCAGCAAAACATGCACACTGGACTGCCAGAGGGCAGACTTCGGCTTATTCAAAGAACTAGCTCAAAGGGTACCTTGGGGAAAAGCCCTTAAAAACAAAATGGTCCAGGAAGATTGGACCTACTTCAAGAAAGAAATCTTGAAGGCACAGGAACAGCTGTGCTGATGTGCCGAAAGCAGAGCCACTGGGGAAGATGACCAGCCTGGATGGGTGAGTGACTTGTGAAGAAATTAAGGGAAAAGAAGAGGGCATATCACCTTTGGAAACAGGAGGTGGTAACTCAGGAAAAATTTAAGGATGTTGCCAGGTCGTGTAGGAAGAAATCAGAGAGGCCAAAGCCCAGTTGGAGCTTAGACTGGCCACTGCTGGGAATGATAGCAAGAAATGTTTTTATCAATATATTAATGACAAAAAGAGGGGCAAGGATAACCTCCACTCTTTATTGGATAAGGAGGAGAATGTAGTGACTAGAGATGAGGAAAAGGCAGAGGTGCTTAACACCTTCTTTGCCACAGTTTTCAATAGTAAGGCAGGTTGTCCTCAGGACAGCTGCCTCTTGAGCTGGTAGGTGGGGTCTTGGAGCAGAACAGGATCCCTCTAATCCAGGAGGAAGTAGTTAGGGATTTGTTGAGCCTCTTGGATCCTCACAAGTCTATGGTACCAGATGGGATCCATTCTAGGGTGCTGAGAGAGCTGGCAGATGAGCTGGCCAAGCTGCTCTCCATCATTTATCAGCAGTCCTAGCACACTGGAGAGGTCCCTGAAGACTGGAAGCTGGCAAGTGTGGTGCCCATCCACAAGAAGTGCTGAAAGGAGAACCCAGGAAATTACAGACCTGTCAGCCTGACCTCAGTGCCATGCAAGATAATGGAGCAGGTCATCCTGAGTGCAATCACAGGACACCAACAGGATGGCCAAGGGATCAGGCCCGGTGGCACGGATTTAGGAGAGGCAGGTCCTGCTTGACCAACTTGATCTCTTTTTATGACCAGGTGACTGCCTGGTGGACGTGGGGAAGTCTGTGGATGTAGTTTACCTGGACTTCAGCAAGGCCTTTGACAGTGTCTGCCATAGCAAACTCCTGGCCAAGCTGGCAGCCTGTGGCTTGGACAGGGCCACTCTGTGCTGGGTCAGTAAGAACTGGTTGGATGGCTGGACCCAGAGAGTGGTGGTGAATGGTGCCACATCCAGTTGGCAGCTGTCACTAGTGATGTGCCCCAGGGATCAGTGCTGGGCTCAGTCCTGTTTAGTATCTTCACTGATGATCTGTATGAGGGGATTGAGTCCAGCATCAGTAAGTCTGCAGATGACACCAAGCTGGGAGTAGGTGTTGATCTGTTAGATGGTAGGAGGGCTCTGCAGAGGGACCTGGACAGCCTGGACAGAGAGGCACAGTCCAATGCCAGGAGTTTTAACAAGTCCAAGTGCCAGGTTCTGCACTTTGGTCATAACAACCCCATGCAGTGCTACAGGCTGGGGACAGAGTGGCTGGAGAGCAGCCAAGCATAAAGGGACTTAGGGGTGTTGGTTGTCAGCAGCTGAACATGAGCCAGCAGTGTGCCCAGGTAGCCAAGAAGGCCAATGGCATCCTGGCCTGTATCAGCAACAGTGTGGCCAGCAGGACCAGGGAGGTCATTCTGCCCCTGTACTGAGCACTGGTTAGGCCACATCTTTAATGCTATGTCCAGTTCTGGGCCACTCAAGTTTAAGCAAGATGTTGAGTTTCTTGAACATGCCCAGAGAAGGGCACCAAGGCTGGTGAGGGGGCTAGAGCACAGCCCTGCAAGGAGCAGCTGAGGGAGCTGGAAGTGTTCAGCCTGGAGAAGAGGAGGCTTAGGACAGACCTCTTTGCTCTCTACAACTACCTGAAGGGAGGTTGTAGCCAGATGGGGTTGGTCTCTTCTCCCAGGCAAGCAGTGACAGAACAAGAGGACACAGCCTCAAGCTGCAGCAGGGCAGGTTCAGACTGGATGTTAGTGAGAAGTCCTTCACAGAAAGAGTTATTGGCATTGGAATGGGCTGTCTAGGGAGGTGGTGGAGTCCCCATCCCTGGAGGTGTTCAAAAAGGAGACTGGATGAGGCACTTGTTACCATTGTTTAGTTAACTAGAACAGTTGGGTGATAGGTTGGACTCAATGATCCTAGAGGTTTTTTCCAACCTGCTTGCTTCTGTGATTTTTTGTGAAAGCAGAGCACATTTTACCTTCCATTCCAGTAGCTCCCAAGGATTGTCTCTACTTACTGTGATACGGAAGCTGACAGATACCTGTGGATGGTTATTTTTCATCTCACTGAGGCAGAGTCAGCATCCCAGATATCTGTCTTTTTTTTTTTTTTAATCACCAGTAGCACAAAATGATCTAAGTTATTGCCTAGCAGAGCTGATAAACTATGTCATAGTCTAGCAGAATTATCAGCTGTGCTTCGGGAAGTGCTTTTTGCACAGAATCACAGAAACATCCAGGTTGGAAAAGACCCTGAGCATCATCAACTCTACCCTGCCCCTCAAGATTGACCCTAAACCATATCCCTAAGAATCACATCCATACAACCGTTAAACACATCCAGGGTCGGTGACTCAACCACCTCCCTGGGCATCTCATTCCAGTGCTCATTCCATTTGCAGGTGCACCAGAAGTGATGCTTCCTTTCCTGTGCTCAGCACAACTGGCACATCCAGCTGAGTATCTTCCTGCATCCTGAAGAAAGCAGCCCCATGCTCTGCTGTTAACCAGCTGCTCCTGGCTGCTTCTATCAGGGAATCAAACCTGTGTTGTTATAAAAGTTTGTGCCTCTGACACAGATAAATTCTTTCTGTGATAGGTGCTCTCTGGTGTGAATTTTCTCAGTTGTGAGGCCTCACTTGGAATACTGTAGTGGTTTAGCAGTTACCTGCCCCCCCCACCTTTTATAAACCCTGGCTAGGACACAAAAACACTGGAAGTTGATAAATGAAGCTTTATATTTACAGCAATGCACAATATACAAGCAAATATTTACAAGGTATAACAGATATTTACAGATATATACAGTGAAAAGGTAATACAGACACCACACCCCTCCCAGAGACAAAAATCCCCAAGGGAGGGTAACCAAACACCCCCTATTACCTTTCCCCCCTCCCCCAGTCTTATCTCGACACCTGTTGATGCTGCAGAGAAGCTGAAGTAGATTGTCCAGGGGGATTAGTAGAAAGGAGTCAGTAGTTTTACTCTGAATTAGCTACCAAGACAAAGGAGAACATGCAAGAGAAGCAGCTGCAGCCAGAACGGACAGAAGCCATCTGCTATCTCTTGTTTTCAGAACAGTTCTTAAAAACAACTTTTTTTTCTTTCTCAGTAAAACTTGGTGAAGTGACACACTGTGTTTACCTCTCTCAGCCAATAGTCTAATTTCTCACTCAGATCTTCCAATTAGCTCAAACCAACACAAATCCTTTATTCAGTTCTGAGTTTCCCAATTCAAGAAGGACAAGGAATCACTGGAGAGAGTGTCCAGCTGAGTCACTAAGATGCTGAGGGAACTGGAACCTTATGTAGGGCTGTTTAGCCTAGAGGAGAGGAGCCTGAGAGGGGATCTCATTAATGCTGCTCAATATCTAAAGGTGAGTGTCAAGAGTCAGTGGTGTCTGGTGACAGGACACAAAGCAGAGCACGAGGAACAAATTCTTCACTGGGACAAGCTGCCCAGAGAGGTTGTGCAATGTCTGGTATTCTAGACCCACCTGGATGTGTTCCTGCATTGTGATGTTCCTCTGGGTGATCCTGCTCTAGCAGGGGAGTTGAAGTAGATCTTCATAGGTCCCTTATGACCTCTGCCTTTCTGTGCCCATGTGTGAAACTTCTTTCTGTGAAAGCAGTTCAGGTGTTTCTGAGCTGTGCATTGCCTCATGTTCTCTGGGGGAGGTCCCAGTTGATCAGAAGGTGAGCAGAATTATGGTCTGGGCCTCTTCTGAGAGAATCCAAGCATGATAGTTTGCTCATGCCCCTATGCCCCCCTTATTGTCATCTCTGCAACATTAGAATCATAGAATGGTAGGGGTTGGAAAGGACCTCCGGCAGCTGAGTCCAACCTCTCTGCCACAGCAGAATCGCCTAGGACAGGTCACATGGGAGTATGTCCAGGTGGGTTTTGAGTGCCTCCAGAGAAGGAGACACCACAAGCTCTCTGGGTACCTTCACAGTAACAGTTTTCCTCATGTTGAGGTGGAACTACCTGTGTTTCGGTTTGTATCCATTGTCCCTTGTCCTATGGCAAGATGACATTGAAGAGAGCCTGACCCCTTCTTCTTGACACCCCCCTCCCCCCCCCACTCTTCTCTTTTCCAGGCTGAATAGCCCCAGATCTCTCAGGCTTTCCTCATAAGACCCCTCCAGACCCTTCGTCATCCTTGTAACCCTCTGTTAGACTCTCTTCAGTAGATCCCTGTTCCTTTTGAACTGGGGAGCCCGAAACTGGACTCAGTACTCCAGATGTGGTCTCACTAGGGCAGACTAGAGGGGGAAAAGGACCTGCCTTGACCTGCCTGCCACACTTTTCTTAATCTACCCCAGGATACCATCGGCCTTCTTGGCCACAAGGGCACTTTGCTATCCCATAGATAACTTAGTTGTTTCATCACCCCAATAGGGAGAGCTTCCATGCATCAATGCTGGCTAGGTTAAGCTCAGCTTTTGCTTGGGATTTTTAGATTTTTTTTTTTTAACCTTTCTGTTCCTTTCTGATTATGACCTTCTGTAGCTTTCATTCCCACTAGGATGTGGTTTGGGAGAAGGATGAAATTTGCCTCAGCTGGCATATTCTGACTTTTCAGTAACTTTCAGAGATGACACAGGCAGTCCCTTGCCAAAATGCAATCACGCAGAAAATGCAAAGTGGCGATCACCACATAAGTGATTTTGTAATGTGGTCAGATGAGAGCAGCTGGCATAGAAGCCAAAAACTGAGCAGTCAGTGCAACAAACTCTAGATTGTTGCAATTTGATTCAGGCAAGGGAATTGTGTTTTTTTTTTTTTTTTTTTTGCTGTGGCCTTGATGCTCCGTTTGGAAATGTATGATGCCATTGTACCAAGCAAATCATAGCAAAAGGCTGCTTGTGTTTATGTTGGCTAAAGGTTTAACCAAGTGTACATGGCAAGCTTAATTTATTGCTGCTTTAACTTTGTTTAGTCACTGAAGTGCTTTATTTATGCTGGTAAATTCAATTAGTGGCTAACAGTGACAACACAGCCAAAGAAATGGCAAGAGTCATTATCACTAAATCACTTTGTTGCTGAGTTTCCTTAATTGGGGGGGGAAGGCGGAAATTGAATCTCTGGACATTCAATAGAGAATAGGGTGGTAAAAGAGTGATTAATTGAGAAATCAGTTGCTTTCCTTTAGAAAATTAGAGTCCTGTAACCCACTACTGCAAAATAAGTGAAAATAAAACTCAGGCGGCATCTGAACTGCAGAATTAATTGGAGGCATATTAAGAAAGTTTTATGGATTCTCTATAAAGTAAAATAAATAGCAGGAAAGTGAGATTCTTTATGCAAACATTTTTCATTACAGTATGTGTCAGTCCCTTAGTGAGAGCTCATTGACTTTTAAAAAATTACCTTTAATGGGCTACTCATTATCATCACCATCAAATGCTTCACTTGTCCGACATTCTAGCGTTTAGAGGAGATTAAAGCCAAAATTACCCTCTGGTTACAGGGCATATTCAGCTTCACAGGAGAGGGGGTAAAAAATTGCTCTGTAAAGTCATGGCTTATAAACAGTGAAAATTGGAAATATTGAAAGCAGCCTGTTCTTAAAAGCTTGTGTGCTGTGGTTTTGGGCAGTTAAAAGCTGAGAAAACGTTTCATTTTCTAGTTTTGAAGTCCCTCATTGGAAAGATATTTGGTTAAATGTAGTTGTGAAAAAGGCACCTTGAAACCTGGTCTGCAAGGCTGTTGTTTTAGGGGCTTGAACAAGTTACTGCTTCCTCTGAGTGAAGTAGAACTTGAAGGCAAAGAGATCTCTGCGAAGTTTTGCATGAAAGCTGCTTCAGGAGGGAGCTCTTTCATTGTTACTCTGTGGGATCTAAAAACCACTCTAAGCAGGAGCAAAACCAGCACTCGATACTAACATTTTAATCTTGTTTAATACAAACATTTTGGGCTTGTTTAAACTGGCTGAAGCTTCTCAGCTTCAGTGGAAGTACACTTATTTACATTAGCAGAGAAGCTGGCAGTCACTTTGTTTTTTTCTTTCTGAGGTTGGAGATTGGGAAGTGTGGAAAATCAAATGTTAAGAGTTTGGTCATGTTTGGATTTATTGGTGACTGCATTGCTGAGATGCACTACTGTGATGAATGGCAAGGGTCACCAAGGTTGCATTAGCAAGGTAACCCCCAAAGCATGGCTATGATGGTAACCTGCTCCTCTGAGGAGGAAAGCAATGTGGGTAGAAGGTTGGGCTTGATCTTAAAGAAAAGCCTTTTCACAACCTTAGTGTTCTCTGTAACAGAGATCAGTCTTCAGCTGGTTGAACTCTGAGGGGGCTGGCTGATTCATATCGGCCATGGGCTTGGACTTCCCTTTCCTTACTCTGGGTAATCTGAATAAAGCAGCAGTTTGCTTGCATCACCAACATTCAAAGGTGCCCTTGGACTGTGGTGCTAAGGAGGCTGAGAACATGACATTGCCCTTAAGTAGATGAGGCTCTTTGGTTTAAGCATGATATGGTGCTGTGATGGTTTGAGGCTAATTGGAAGATTTTTATGAGAAATTAGATTATAGGCTAAGAAAGGAAAACAAAATTGCATCTACTCCACTCATAGGTTTGCTGAGATGTATAAGAGTAAGAAGTAAAACACAGATAAGACAGAGCTGCTTCAGGTTGCTCTGGCTGCTGTTATCTCTCCCTGGTTTCTAGCTGGATCTGTGTAACTCAACTAACCCATTTCCTGCTTTTAATCCCCCTGGCTGATCTTCCTCGCTTACCTGGGACATAAGACAGATACTGGGTGTATTGGGTTGAGGCTAGCTGCCCCCACCCTGAGCCCAAAAGCCCAATAAAAACTCAAAGAAACGATTTGGAAGTAAAAAGGGTAAACTTTAACAACAAGCAAGAGGGAAAGGGATTTTTTACAGCAGGTGGGAGAAAGGGAAACAAGCTTTGGAATATGGGGAATAAGGGAAAAGGGTACAGAGACCAGGGAGAAGGGGAAAAAAAAGGGAAGAAAATACAACCGCTGCAGGCAGCTGAAGTTCGATTGGCTTTGGAAAGCAGGATGCAGGAATCCTATAGCGAAAAGTCTCAGTCCCAGTCTCAGCGGACACTAACGGTGCTGGAACACAGGGCGGCAGGGAGACACGTGCTGCAGCAGCACAGAGCGCCAGCAGGTGCTCGACCTGCCGGCACGAGGGGAAGAGGAGAAGAAGCAGAAGAGAGAAGAGAGGGGTGGGGACTGGGTTCCCCCTCTTATAGTCCCAAAATCCTAGCAGGAAGTGGGAGTGTCTAACCATGCAACCTGGGAAAAGGGTGAAACCATTCCTTGGGAGAAGACAGGGGGTCCTAGGGGGCTTAAACCATCACACTGGGATAAGATTGGGTAGTTGGGGAAGGTGGAAGGGTGGTTGGGAACCCCTCTTGGGGATTCTGATCTCTGGGAGGGTCATGGTGTTTCTGTATTACCTTTTTACTGTGTATATATGTAAATATCTGTAATATATAGTAAATATCTGCTTGTATATTGTGCAAAGCTGTAAATAAAAAGTTTCATTTATTAAATTCCAGCCGACTGAGTCTAGCCTGGGTTATTTCACAGGTGTGGTGGGCACAGATAACTGCTGAACCATCACAGGTGCTTCTGCCAGTAAAATGATCCTGAAACCGTTAAAATGCTTCACCTCTGCGTCTTTTAATCTGTTTCTTCCAAGAGCTTTAGTTCATTTTTCAAAGCTATTGAGCTGTGAATTATGGTGCTTTATAGCCAGGCTCTTGGTTTTACCTGGGATAAATTCTCCCTGGTGAGCTGGGCTTTGGTTAGAATCCTGTCTCAACGGTCTTTTGTTTAAAGGTGTTGTGAAATTGTCTAGCCTACTCACAATGCTCTTTTTTATCCTTTCAGGTGAGAAGCTTCTCCAGGGGTTTCTTTTCTGGCATTTTATGTATGGTGCTGGAGATATTTGAAGATGGTTGAGAAACTGCAGACATCCTGATGCTATGATGCAAAATAAAAAAAGTTTTAGGGACTGCAAGATGTTTCAGAAGATGGAGCTGGAATGTTCTCCAGATATTCCTGAAATGGTGCCTGGTGTGTTTTAATAAGCTGAGACTATATGGAGATTGCCCCAAAGAATATGATGTATGCCCTTCTTTCTCATATTTAAACCTTTGAATTGTAGCATTGCACACACATCAGGAGACCCTCATGGCATCTGGATGCTCTGAAGAAAAAAAAATAATCAAAGCGGCAACGGCAGCCTGAGCACTTTGAGCCCCTACACTAGGTCCGGTAGCCTGAGCAGCTGCTGCCAGCTAACAGGTAACACGAGGGGAATAGCGGCGGGGTCTGCTGACAAAGATGTTGAACAAGATCTTTGTCGGTGACAGGGACAGAGGCATTGAGTGCACCCTCAGCAAGTTTGCTGAAGACACCAAGCTGTGTGGTACAGCAGACATACTGGAGGGCAGGGATGGCATCCAGAGGGACCTGGACAGGCTGGAGAGGTGGGCACAAGCCAACCTCATGAGGTTCAACAAGACAAAGTGCAAGGTTCTGCATCTGGGTCGAGGCAATCCCAAGCATAAATCCAGGCTGGGCAGTGACTGGCTGGAGAGCAGCCCTGAGGAGAGCGACTTGGGGGTGCTGGTGGATGAGAAGGTCAACGTGAGCCAGCAGTGTCCACTTGCAGCCCAGAGAGCCAACCAGATCCTGGGCTGCATCAGGAGAAGTGTGGCCAGCAGGTCGAGGGAGGTGATTCTCCCCCTCTACTCTGCCCTGGTGAGATCCCACCTGGAGGACTGTGTCCAGTTTTGGAGTCCCTATTACAAGAGGGATGTGGACAGACTGAAAGAGTTGGGGATGTTCAGTCTGGAGAAGAGAAGGCTCTGAGGTGACCTTATTGTGGCCTTCCAGTATCTGAAGGGGGCCTACAGAAAAGCTGGGGAGGAACTTTTTAGGCTATCAGGTAGAGACAGGACTAGGGGGAATGGAGCAAAGCTGGAGGTGAGGAGATTCAGATTGGATGTGAGGAGGAAGTTCTTCACCATGAGAGTGGTAAGAGCCTGAAACAGTTTGCCCGGGGAGGTGGTTGAGGTCACATCCCTGGAGGTGTTTGCAGCGCCAGGCTGGATGAGACTGTGGGCAGCCTGATTTAGGGTAGTGTGTCCCTGCCCATGGCAGGGAGGTTGGAACTAGATGATCCTTGTGGTCCCTTCCAACTCAGACTGGCTCTATGATTCTAAATAGATCTACCTGGGCTGCAATAACTGTAGTGCAGAAATACACAGGAAAACAGCTGAAGCTGCCTTATCACTACCAGAGGTTTGGCTGACAAAGGTCTGGTGATAGCTTCCAAGATCTCTCACTTCTCTTTTGGGGTTCCAGTGGTGCAGCTACCATTTATTGTTACCCTCTGTTCTATATGCAAGTGCCAATTAAATTGAGCACAGCAAAAGGAGCTCTGAAGGGTTCTGCAGCCATCATTTGCTACCAGATCACTGTTTGGTGATACACAGGCCAGCTGGGGGACTTTGGAGCAGCAGAGAAACATGGAATTTTTATCATGCGAGTGCATTCTCTCGCTGCTGCATCTTTGCTGCACTTGGAAATGAAGACAGAGTAATTACCTAATGATTATCTTGTCACCTTGTAGCAACATGCAAAATTCAGATTAAGGCAGGGCATGAGAGTGCATTTAAACACTGGGCTCTTGTGATATGGCATTTTCTATGTTAATTTTGGCTCTGTAGTCACAGAATCACAGACTGGTAGGAGCTGGAATGGACCTCTGAGGATCATCTAGTCCAACCTGCCTGCTAGAGCAGTGTCATCCAGAGTAAATCACACAGGAACATGCCTAGGCAGGCTTGGAATGCCTCCAGAGAAGGAGACACCACAACTGTCTCAGTTCTCTGCCACCCTTACAGTGAAGATTTTTTTTCTGTATGTTTACGTGGGGAAGAGAAGACTCTGGGGAGACCTAATGGTGGCCTCCCAGTAGCTAAAGGGAGCCTACAAAAATGATGGGGAGAGACTGTTTCCAAAGGCCTGCAGTGAAAGGGTGAGGGGTAGTAGTTTCAAAGTAGAGGAGATTAAGATTAGGTGTTAGGAACAAGTTCTGCATCAGAAGGTTGGTGGAGAGCACTGCAACAGGTTGCCTGGGGAGGTAGCTGAGGCTCAACAGGGCTCTAAGCAATCAGATATAGTGGAGTATGTCCCTGATGACTGCAGGGGTTGGACTAGGTAACTTTTAGAGGTCACTTCCAACCCAAACTATTCTATGGTTCTATAAGGATGGTAAATGCAGTTTACACTGACTGAGGAAAAAAAAATGCATAGTTGTCTGATGAACAGAAATGCCACAGTGTCCTACATGCAATCCATAACAGGGCTAGAGTTCAGAAGGAATGGAGGGAGCCCAATGAAAAGCAGAGAGCAGCAGTGCACAGCTACACCTTCCTATACTGCCCATTGCCTCACCAAAGGGGTTCAGATGATTGCCATCACTACTGGAGATACTGGTAAGCTCATGAGTCATAGAGCATAGGGCTTTGTCCAGGCATAAAATGGCTGGTGGGAAGTGTTCCCTTGCTGCAATACAGGTGTTTCCCAGAGAGAAGAGCAAAATTGTGCATAAAATGGATCAGCTATTCAGGACCTTGTGTCGCATCTTGAACACATTAACTGAGCCTTCTCTTTCCCTCTGCATCTGCAGTTCCTTAACTTGCAGCTCATCTCTGAAGGGCTTTCTTTGTTCTCTTCTGTGTCTTCTCTTTCAGAGACAATCCCTACATGCCGAATGGCAGCAAGGTGAATTTTCAGGCCTTTTTGACCCATTTCCAGGTCAACCATCCTACTGGCTTTCCAGCTTTATCCTCATGGCTAACATCACACCTGTCTTCTGACAGAAGGGAGTTAGTAACTATGAGCAGCTGTGGGAGCTTTCTGGCAATAAACTGCCTGAAGGCCACAGTTCCTCAGAAATGTCCCTTCTCTCATGTGGTGCATGCAAAGACCACAGTGTCTCAGGAACATCACTCAGACATGGAGTGCCTGCTTCCATTAATAAGTCTTCCCCTGTACATCATTATCTTCATCTTTCCCTCCATTCATCTCCCTTACCACCTCCCATGTGTCTCTTTGCCTTTGTGTCTGCTGCTGTTTCTCAGATATCTCTGTGATGGGACACTGAGCTTCAGAGACAGCTGCACAGGGAAGTTTATGGCCACCTCCCACAGTGGTCCCACTGAAGCCCCTGGATGCTGAAGCTTGAGGGTTCATGCATGAGTCATTGCATGCTCATCTCCAGTCCCCTGTGCAGTCATGCATGAAATGGTCAGGTTCTCCTGCCTGACCATATGTGTCCTGGTTTTGCAGTCGTGTATGAGCCCATCTCAAGCCCATTGGAAGCCCATGTGTGAGCTAACTGGGTGCTCAAGAATGAATTAATTGTGTTCCCATGCAGGGGTTAATTGGAAAATCAAATGTAAGTTCTTGGGATGCTCATGCATGAACTGGGCAGTCATGCACAGACTACTTGGGCTGTCTGGCATAAATTAATTAGGCACTTGGGTGTGAATTAATTGTGCAGCCATGTCTGAATTCATTGGACACTCAAGGATGGACTGATTGGGCTCTCATGCATGAACTGATGAGCCATTTGGATGTGAATTTTTTGTGTGCTCATGCATAGACTGTTTGAGCACTCATGCACAGACATACTGCGTGCTCATGCATGAACTTACTGAACATCCAAGTGTGAACGAGTTGGGCATCCCCAGAGACTTCATTGGACACTCATGCATGGATGCAGAAAGCCCTGCAGCTTATGCCTGGAGAGGCATAGGGATTCAGGCTGGTAGAATGTAAACACTGCAGTCTGATCTATGGGGGTCAGAGAGTTAGAGCTTGTGGAGAGTGCATGTAGTCAAGATTGGATAAGACTGGCTTCAGTGATCTAGTCACAGAATGGTAGGGGTTCAAAGGAACCTCTGGGGGTCTAGTGCAACCCATCCTGCTAGAGCAGGATCACCTGGAGTAAATTTCACAGGAACAAGTCCATGTGGAGTGCCTCCAGACGAGACTCCACAAGCTCTCTGGGCAGCCTATCTCAGTGCTCTGCCACCCTCAAAGTGAAGTGTTTCCTTACGTTTACATGGTACCTTCTGTGTTCCAGCCTGTGTCCATTGCCCCCTGTCCTGTCACTGGGCACCACTGAGAAGATCTTGGCTCGGTCCTCCTAACACTCGACCTTTAAATATAGGTCAGCATTAATGACATCCCCTTTCAGTCTTCTCCAGACCAAGCAGCCCCAGTTCTCTCAGCCTTTCCTTTTAAGGCAGATGTTCCAGTTCCATCAGCATCCTTAGTGGCTGTCTGCTGGACTCTCTCCAGTAGTTCCTTGTCCTTCTTGAACTGGGAAGATCAAAACTGTGTTCCAGATGAGGCTACACCAGGGCAGCAGTTTAAATTCCCTCGACTTAGCCCCCTAGGTCAAGGAGTGATGCTTGGAATAGATACAAGTTCAGACTGTGATGATGATAACAACCTCTTTAATCTGGCTCCCTAGGGGCAGCAATAGAACTTTACTGGGTGCCATGTGCACTTTGTGATATTAAGCCCATACAGTCTGGTGCACATATTGCTGTGATGTTAATCCTTACTCTCCATTCTGGGTTGAAGCATGAAGTTAATAATTTCTGGATATTAGGAGGGTAAGGATATTGAAAGTAGAGTTTGAAGTGTGTCTCTAGTGAAACAGCTCTTAAATACATGTCTTGGAGAGGCAGGGTGTGGAAGGTATTGAGATTAAATTGCAGAGTTTACCACGTCTGTGTATGGGCTCCTAATGAGCTGATGCATGAGTGCCAGTTCAGCCCATGCATGGAATGGGTGCCAGATTAGCTCATATATGGCTGCCCTATTAGTTTGTGCCTGGTCACCCAATTGCTTCATGCATGGGTGCCCAATTAGTGCAGATTTTAGTGCTCAAATAGTTTCCACATGAGGGCCCAGTTAATTCCTGCTTGAGAGTCCAATTAGTTCTGGATGAGCACCCGATTTACTCCTTCATGAATTAGAATCATGCTCAATTAGAACATGCATGAGCACGTGATGAGGTTATCCCCCTAAGAGTGCCCAAGTTCACACCTGTGCCACACTGGACACATGCAGCAGAGTCTGGTGTGGGAGGTGGCTGTGAACTGTCCTGTGCAGGTGACAGCCAGCTCTCAAGTTGATGTGCTATCCAAGAATATCAGGCTCTCAAGGATCTTGAAGTGCTCCAGTGCAGGCAGTGTGAGGAAATGCAGGTACACATGCAGATGATAGAGAAGATAATTGTGGGTGCTCCATACCCAGTGGGTGCCTGCCTGGATCACTACGGCCTATGCATAATCCACACCAGGGCAGGAACACTGAATGACTGTGGTCATGGGTAACCTCTGCCAGCACTTTGACCCTGGGAAGCCAGGGGTGGTGGAAGGGACCTAGTACCACACGGTGGTAGGCAGACTTGCACTGTCCGTTGGTTCACAGAGATGCACTGATTGTAGCATATGGTGAAGCCAAGAGAATCATAGAATCATTTCAGTTGCAGTAAGGTCTTTAAGATTGAGTCCAACCATCCTCTAACTCTGATACACTGAAATTAAGAAGGGTATATTTGGCTTAAGTGAAGCCTAGGAAAGGGAGAGTAAAAGCTCCTTACTTAAATGTTTATCTGCTCATGTTTTTTTCTTTCTCAATACTTGAGATGAGAGGTTTGTGTTAGTTAGCAATAACTTCAGTAAGAGTTTTTCCAGTGGAGGCTGTGTTGTATGCTACAGTGATAACTGGAGGATGCAGGCAGCATGCAGGTCTGGCATGGCTGTAATGATTTGAGTGACTTTGAGGCTCAGGAATGAGTATTGATTCTGATATTGGGAATTTGAAGTTTGTGTGTCTATTGTGGCTGGGGGTGGCAGGAGCAAACTGTGTGTAAGCAGGTAAGAAATAGAGAGTTCAAAGCTAACCATGGCAAATTCCTGAGGGAGGATTCTGGGTTCTGCTTCAGTATCCTGCCCAGTGGCCTGAAGCCAGGGCTGTCTTCACAGAAGGGATCCAGGAGCACCTTCTGTGGAGGGTCAGTGTGTCTGGGAAAGTCCAGGAGAGCTGTACACGACATTGCTGTGGAGTGCAGAGAGGCTAATTGTGATGAGGCCACACCTTGAGTACAGAGGGCGCTCACTACAAAAATGACATTGAGACATGGAACAGGTCCAGAGAAGGGCAGCAAAGCTGGCAAAGGGTCTGAAAAATAGATCTTGTGAGGAGTGGCTGAGGAAACTGGGATTGTTCAGGCTGGGGGAGGCTGAGGGTTAGGGTTACAAGTCTCTTGAGTGGAGGTTGTAGCCAGGTGGGTGTTGGTCTCTTCTCCTTAGTAACAAGTGGTAGAATGAGAGGAAATGGCTTCAGGTTGCATCAGGGTAGGCATAGGTTGGAGATGAGAAGAGACTTCTTCACTGAAAGGAGTCTCGAAGACTGGCACAGGCTGCCCCGGGAGATGGTTAAATGGCCATTCCATGAGTGTTTAAAAGAGGCTGAGATATGGTGCTGAGTGACATGGTTTAGTACCAGTTTTGGCAGAGGTAGAGTTACTGGTTGGACTTGATGATCTTAAAGGTATTTTCCAACCAAAATGATTCTGCGATTCTAATTTGTGTCTTCCAAGGTGTTCTCCACAGAGCCCAGAAGCATTTGGCAGAGCTGGGGGGTCAAGTGTGAGGGTGTCTGCTTTAGAGTAAGAGTCTGCTACAGGAAGTGTTAACAAGCGCTCAGCACACCAAGAATGCTCCTGATCAGAACAAGCAGCTTGTAACGCTGCACTGGTCCAAGTTTGTACAACATGGTGCACATCCCTACTGCCTGGTCCAGAGAGGGAAGAGTGGAGTTTCTGATTGGTGTGCATGAAGGCTGTGAGCATGGTGAAAGTAGAATTTATGGATTGATGCTGTGGCTATTTCCACAGAGGTGAAGGCTGGAATGCATTGAGCATAGGCTGAAGGGTTTGCTTGCTGCATTCACACGTGAGTGCCCAATGTGTTTGTGCATGAGCATCCCAAGAGTTCAGGCTCGAATGCCCAGTCTGTTAGTTTACTCACTGGTGTCCAGCTGAGTTATGCATGACCTCAGAAAAGTGCCAGTGCTAGGACCCCCCGCAACGGAAGAGAGATATATTTTAAAGGTGCACCCCTCTGGGCAAATCAATCCAAGGTGAAAACTAGTTCTTTGGTTCAGATGGAAGAGTAATAAAAACCAGTTCTCAATCTACACTTTCCTATCATGAGTACAACTTCAACTTAGGTCCTTCTTCAGGATCCAGGAAAAGCCATGTGTGAAATGCTGGCTTTCTTTACTCAGAATTCTAGCTGATCCAGTCTTTCTGTTGCCATATGGAGCTGTTCTGGTTTTGTTGGTAAGGAATTCCAGGCCACCCATGGGCTGCAGGTCACCAGTGGTCAACTAGCATGACTGACCTGAGTTTGCCACAGGTGTCTCTCAGACCATGAACATCACAGTGTGAAGTTTGCTGAGAAGAGCAGAACTTATGCTAGAGCTTTATGCTTGAACTTGCTCCTCACCCTGCTCTTTTTCCTTCCTTCCTTCCTTCCTTCCTTCCTTCCTTCCTTCCTTCCTTCCTTCCTCTTTTCTGTATATTGTGATTGCTGCACCTTTACTAGATTTGTGTTGGCATTGGTATCAACTTGCCAATCTCATCAAATCCATTTTAATTTCAACCTGTGGGTTTTCTCTCCTTTTTCCTGATCCCCCTTCTCTGCTGGGGAGGGGTCACCAAGCGATTGCGCAACTGCCGTAGTTTAGCCCCAGATAGGGGCTAAACATAGACAGTTTGCTTGGTGCTCAAAGTTTATTTGGGATCTGATCTCAATAGCTTACCTGGGGGGATTACAGAGCTTTAATTTGAGAGCTTCAGAAGGTGGAACGTATACTGGATTTGACCAAACTCTTACCAGCATTCATGATGTTGTTGTGGGTAGAGTGGTCAAAATGTTCAGTTCTCTATCATTCTAGAGTGGCTTTTGAAGCTGTGAGAGGCTTTACCATTGGGTTATTTGGTTTGTGCAGTTCATCACTTGTGGCTGTGGCCTTAGAGGTCCTGCTCTGCTCTGGTTCTTGCTGTTAGGTTATGGAATTATGAATTCCTTACAATTACATGGACTTCGGATGTCTGTGAAATGAGAGTGAATGGAGAATTCTTGGTACATCCTTGGGATGCATCTATCATTTTGATCATATTGTCAAGCCTTTTGAATGTCTTTCATTTCTTCACCTTGCTTTGAATAAAATATTGATGCAAAGTTGGATATTGTGTAGATGCCACAACCCCTGCAAAGGGCCTTAACACTGTGTCAGCCCCTGCCACAAGCACTGTAGCTGCTCAACCCCTGGTGAGGGGCAATGCAGCTTCCCTAGGGACTGAAATGCCAACACCAGTTGTCAGTGTAGGTAAAAGGAAGTATGACAAAAGAGCCAGGTCCCGCAGCGACATCAGAGGCATCTTTCCCTGAGTTGTGTGACATAAATAGTTCAGTCATCATGAAAATGAGCAATGGCTGCCAGTGATGTGGACTTGATCAGTAAAGAAGACAAACATCTGGGGAAAGTGGTTAGAGAAGGGAATATTAACAGCGGTCTTGTAAGGCCCATCCTCTCTCTGTAGAGGTGGCTTCTGCTCAGTATGAGGAACAGGGGTTCAAGGTGTGGCCTCCCCAGTGCTGACTCCAGGGGCACAACCGCTTTTCTGCTCCTGCTGACCACACTGTTGCTGATCCAGGCCAGGATACTGGTGGCCTTCTTGGCCACCTGAGTGCACCCTGGCTCATCTTCAGCTGGCTGTCAATCAGCACCTTCACATCTTTCTTTGCCAGACAGCTTTCCAGCCACTCTGCTCCAAGGCTGGAGTGTTCACTGGGTGGTTGCGACCCAAGTGTAGGACACAGCATTTGGCCTTATTGAATCTCATCCCAATGGCCTCAGCCTGTGGATGCAGCCTGTTCAGAGCCTTCCTACCCTCATCAGATTCACACTCTCTCCTAACTGTCATCTGCAAACTGCACTCAGTCGCCTCCTTCAGACTGATGTAATGTAGCATCTGATGTAGCAGACTAATGTAGCTTGTCACTCTAAAAGCTGCCAGTCTGGGAGGGAAACCAAGTAGCTCTCTGTAACTTGACTGGAAAATTAACAGGATACCATAAGCTTGTCCATCTGCCCCTTTTGATTGCATAATACCTGACCTGATGCATGCAGAGTTGTATATTTGGACTGCATAATTCAGTGGCTTTGTTCCTGATTTTGAGTCATTCTTATTTCAAGTGAAAACTGCTCTCAGTTCCATCTGTGGTACCTTCTTGAGCCCAACAACATCCCCAGTGTGGTTCGCCTGTCACTGGTTTTAATGTTTGGATTGCATGGCTTGGATGAGCACAGCTCTCCTGGAGAAAGTACTGCTGGACAAAAAGGGCCAAAAGGTGGTGGTCAGTGGAGTTAAATCTATCTGGCAGCCAGTCACAAGTGGTGCTCCTCAGGGTTCAGTGTTGGTACTACTTCTCTTTAACATCTTTATTGATGACCTTGATGAAGACACAAAGTGTGTCATCAGTGAGTTCACAGGTGACACCAAGTTAAGTGGCAGTGTTGATCTGCAGGAGGGTAGGGAGGCTCTACAGAGGGACTTGGATATATTGGATCTGTGGCCAACGTTAATGGGATGACCTTCAACAAGGCCAAATGCCAGGTCCTGCACTTGGGCCACAATAACCTCAAGCAATGCTACAGGCCCGGGGCAGTGTGGCTGGAAAGCTGCCAGCAGAAAGGGACCTGGGAGTTGTAACGGGCAAGCAACTCAGTATGAGCCAGAAATGTGCCCAGTTGGCAAAGAAACCCAATGGCATCCTGGATGGGATTAGAAATGCTGTGTCCAGCAGGAGCAGGGAGGTGACTGTCCCCTTGGACTCTGCTCTGGTGAAGCCACAGCTCAGTGTTGTGTTCAGTTTCAGGTACCTCAATACAAGAGGGATGTGGAGGTGCTGGAGCTAGTGCAGAGGAGGGCAAGGAAGCTGCAAAGGGCTTGGAGAATAAATCTGGTGAGGAGTGACTGAGGGAGCTGGGGATGGTTAGTGTGAAAAAGAGGAGGCTGCGGGAAGACCTCATGGCTGTCTACAGCTACCTGAAAGGAGTTTGTGGAGGTGTTTGTCCTGGTCTCTTCTCACAGGTAATTAGTGATGGAACAAGAGGGAATGGCCTCAAGCTGCCACTGGGGAGGTTTAGACTGGGCATCAGGAGGAATTTTTTTCCAGCAAGAGTGTTCAGGCCTTGGAATGTGCTGCCCAGGGAGGTAGTGGAGTCACCAACCCTAGATGTGCTTAAATGTCTTTTGGATGTAGTGCTTGGGGCTATGGTTTAGGGTGCAGCTTGTAGAGCAGGGGTAGGGGCTGAACTTGGTGCTCCTGAGGGGCTCTTCCAAATGGAATGTTTCTGTGATTCTGAATCAATTTTGGGAATGCTTCTTGCAACCACAGAAATGGATTTATTTTAGTGGGATTTTTTTTTTTTTTCCCCACAGTAGTCTAAGGAGTTGGGGGAAAGGCACAAATATCAGATGTGCTTGGGCATCTCTTGGTGTGGTTTATTATTCTGGTTTCTCCACCTCAAAATGAAAGAATTACAAGCTAGAGCTGTTAGGGCTTGAAGATGTGGAGAGCAGATCTCCCTTGGGGCCTAAGTTCTGCTGTTCCTACTTAGCTTGAACAGTAGCTTACCTTCTAAGTGGTGTCCTTGATTTAGAGCATACTTAGCAGGTGGGAGCTGACTGGAATGAGGCAATCTAAGGTAGGAGTAGAGAAAGTCTTCGTAAAAGCAGGGACAAAACAAGTTACTGCACACAGAACAATGCAGAGGCATTTGCAGGCTCTGCATCTCTTTTGGAAAGTGTCTCTGGTATCACTTCTATGTCAGTTTAAGCTAGAGGCAAAGGAATGTATTTGTGCACTCATGCTCCTTCCCAAGTGGAAGTTTCTTGCTTGTCTTGGGTCTCTCTTGAAACAATTTACTTATAACATGACCTAATTGTACCTTGGTGATGCAGGCTTAGGGGCAGGGCTGAATTTCTTGCTCTGTAGCACTGGAGAACAAGGAGGAAAAGCTCTTACTCCTCTTGAGAGATGTGTGGACTTAGTGCACTGTTCATGCTGCATCTGGCAGCTAAGAAAGAAGCTGCATTAGAAGCATGTTCTCATCACACTGCCAGAGCTGCTCTGCACTTTTGGGCACTAAGTTAGTGCCAATGTAGCCACATGGAAGGAGAAGATGCTAATTAAGGGTGGAGGACTAAAAACAGCTTTTTTTTTTTTTTAATCTTGATGTGATAACACCTTTGCTGCCTACTATTAGTGCTGCAACATAGCAGCTGGATGGCAAAGGGCTGTGCTGCCCACACTGAATTGAGAGGGAAGCAAAACTGAAGGGGGGAATGTCTGTTATAATTTCAGGTAGTCAACTACTTTGTTGTACCTCTGACACGTTCCAGGGGATGCCAGGCATTTGAAATATGGCTGTGTAAACTGCTGCAGCCTGAAGACAAGTTGTGCTGCTTTGGTGTGATGGTTGCATATACCTTTGCCAGGAAGGATGGAAGAACAAAGTGATGTTCCATTTGGGTCCATAGTTCTCTCTTTTTCTCTCTGTTCCCTAAGATAACGGATGGAGGATGTATAGGTCTTAGATGTCTTCCCTCTCTTCTGTTTGATCTAATCCCTTTCTCTACAGAGAATGAGGATGTAGATGAGCTGGCTTCTCAACATTAAAATTTGTAACATATAGTTGCAAAGAAATTTCAGAGTACTGAGAATTTTCTCAGTTGACAGGTGCCTTTTGAATCTTGCTGTAATAGGCACTGCTTTTGTCTCCAGCAACTTTTTATCTTCTGCTTCAGTCTTGATAGAATTTACAAGGATCAGCAATGGAGTGGACAACACTGTCCATCAAACCCTCTCTCCTGTCTTACACTCTTGGAGGTGAGTAGCAGTGAGAACTGATATGGAGCCTGAGGATTTAGAGCTGTGAGGCCCAGAACACAGCCCTCTTCTAGCTGGCTGGGTTAGAGTTCAGCTGACGAGAGTCCAGGGTCAGCTCATTCACTGATAAGAACTGCTGTGAAGAAAGCTAAAAGTGATGGCATACCCTTCCTGTCCTTTGTGAACAGTTTTAAGCAGGGGCTTTACTGCTGGCCCCCACCCATTCTCTACTGCAGCCTTGTAGCAACCCTATCTGTGATGGTTTTGTACAGCCACAGCTCTGACCCAGACCTGGACTTTCTGACTGGGCTTCCTGGCTTGACATCAGGACTTGCCTGAGTGATCACTGGACTGTGACTGAGCCCTGCCTCTTGTCCTGATCCTGACCTGGACCTGCTGATCTCTGTCCTAGCTTTGCATTGGTGAGGTCAGTGCTGGTGCCTGCTTTATGCTAGTCTGTTCCCAGCTTCCTGTCCTTTCAGCCCTTGCTGCTCCCTGACAGAAAAAGTGGGGGCCAATGGTAAGGCCCCATCTTAAAAGCAGTTCCCAAGGGAAATGAGGGACAGATGCTTGCTTCTGGCTTTCATCACAACCACTCTTATCAGTGAAGGAGCTGACCTCAGACTCAGCTAAACTATTTAGTTTAGGCAACTAAATCTTAGAATGGGGATTCACTCTGGGTCTTGAGAAGTGTATTCTACTTCGCTGACAACCAGTGCTCCCCTCTGTCTTCACAGAATCACTGAATGTCAGGGGCTGGAAGGGACCTCAAAAGATCATTCAGTCCCCTGCAGAGCAGGATCACCTAGGGCAGGTCACACAGGAACACATCCAGACAGGTTTTCAATGTCCCCAGAGAGGGAGGCTCCACAACCCCCCTAGGCAGCCTATTCCAGTGTACTGTCACCCTCCCAGGGAAACAATTCCTCCTCATGTTTCCATGGAACTTCCTATGCCTCAACTTCCACCCATTGCCCCTTGTCCTGTCATTGGGCATCACCCAGCAGGGCCTGGCTCCATCCTGTGGGCACTCACCCTTTACATATTTATCAACATTGATGAGGTCACCTCTCAGTCTCCTCCTCTCCAAGCTAAAGAGCCACAGATCCCTCAGTCTCTCTTTCTTCCATTGCTTTTTGGCTGGCAGTCTCTGATCCATTTACACAACTTCATGCTCAATCAGAATTCTTTCAGTTAGAAAAGACAATTGGAGTCTAACCATTCTCTACCACTACCAGGTCTGCTAAACCAGGTCCCTCAGCATTACATCTCTGTGGCTTTTAAACATCCACTTCTCTTCAACCTCCTTTCAGGGAGTTGTAAGCAAGAAGATTACCTCTCTACCTCCTTTTCTCCAGGCTGAACAGCCTCAGTTCTCTCGGGTGCTCTTCACAAGAGCTGTTCTCTGGACCTTTCACCAGCATTGTTGCTCTTTTCTGAACCTGCTCCAGGACATCAATGCCTTTGACCTTTTGTGGGGAAGAGTGCAAGGCCAAGTTGAAAGGGGTGTAAGTCCAAACCAGATTTATTCTCACTTCTGATGATGACACAGTACATATGAAAAAGTGCTTTTTTACTTCTCTTCCTCCCTCTCCAGAACTCCTAATGCTTCACCTACTCTAGGTTATGTTCCTAAGTGCCATCTTGACAGTTGTTTTACCACATCCTCATCACACAGAATGACAGGGTCCGGAATGGATCTCTGAAGATCATTTGGTGCAAACCTTTCTGCTAGAGTAGGATCACCTAAGTCACACAGGAACATGTCTAGGTTGGTTTGGAATGCCTCCAGAGATGGAAACTCCACAGCCTCTCTTGGCAGCCTGTCCCAGTGTTGTGCCATTAGTGTACCTATTGATGCTCTGCAAGACAAGGAGATGACAACTTTCTTTTGAGACTCTGCTACTGGCATATTTAGGCATTCAGGATTCAGGACAAAATTGTGGTTGAGGTAAATCTCCAAAAGCAAAAGTACTGTTGAAATAGTAGCAGTGTGTTTTGGGGGAGGAACAGGGATTAATTTAGAAGTGAATCAGCCCACTGGAAAGATTGATGCAGTATGAGGTGTTTGGTATTGAAGGAGGGAGGATGGGGACATAGTGGTAAGGGTGAATGTGGGAGTGAACCTGTCAGGTAGACCTAATTAAAATAGGTGTGAAAGAATTAGTGACAGCAAGAGCAAGTTGTGGAGCACTGAGCTCCACACAACCTCCTTGAGAGCAGCACCTGAGTGGGGGATTGTCCCACCTCATCCAGGTCACTCTGCACTCCAGACATTGCTGAGATGAAGATAAGGGTTGGGAAGCAAGGGATGGAGCCAATGCCCTATCTGCAGAGGAGCTAGGAGCAAAACTGATGCCATGTCTCTTGAAAGTCATGAAAAGCCAAAGCCTTGGTTTGCTCTCACAGGCAGAGCTCCCCTGGCCTTTAGGGAGAAAGTGTCTAAAAGCTTTCAACGTGCATCTGCAGAGCCAGCCTGGTTGTGCTGATCCCCAAGCTCCGATTACCACTGCATGTGGTCGGAATTCTGCATCATCTCTAAGGCAATAAGAAGTCCTGAAAGGTTTCTGTGGTGTTAATTTTAGTTCATTTGAAATAATCCAAGTAGGGCTTAAATGATACATGAGATTTATGTGTGGTTTATCTCAGCCTCAGTGAAAAGAAACCTGCCTTGTTGACACCAAGCAGCCAAACCAGGAGACAGGACAGAATTAGGGGGGTTTGTTGGAGTATTGCTGCCTGTTTCTTCGTTTCNGGTTTTTTTTTTTTTTTTTTATTTTTTTCAGTCGCCCCCCCCCTTTTTTTTTTTTTTTTTTTTTTTTTGTTGATTGGTGTCACCTCACATGCTTAGGATGTCTGCCTGTCTGCTCAGAGTGTGAACACATTCTTCAGAATGCTGATTTGTTCATTTCACACCAGTGTCAAAATGACGTATTAAATCCGGCACCTCCTGATACTGGGTGCCTGATGTGTTGCTATCCAAACATTAACTGACAATAAGCATATGCACCTGCTGGGCCCTAGCAAACTCATTTAGCTTGATAAAAATGGCATGGCAATATGCTTTAAATCACTGTCCTTGTCATCGTTGTTCCTTGCTAGCTGCAGCCTCCTTGCCTGTGCTTAGCGCAGGCGTTAGGATGCTGTTCCTTATAGCCTCGATTAAGCAATTTTTTTTCCAACTGTAGAAATATTTCAGCAGTGGCAGTGTCATTTCATCAAGAGATGGATTTTGCTCTTAATTAGCCAACGTGCCACCAGGGATGCTTGAGAGGCATGGGTGTGAAAAAGCCTCCAGCTGAAGATCATTCTCTGAGATGCAAAAGAAAACCAAAACTGATCAGTGACTTGGGAATAATTGGCAGCTGGGATGACAGTGAGTTGGCTCTAGCAGTGACAGTATGCTTCAGTGTAGTATCAGTACCTGCTGCTGTCTAGTTTCCAGTTGGTTCACTTAAGACTCAAGAGCAGTTCTATATATAACAATGTACAACAGAAGATGCCGGAGATGGGGAAACCATTCCCCACCTTTTCTACTGTCACTGGTGAGCTGCAGAGCTTTCACAAGGCATTGGGAACTTTGGTTTTGCATTCTCTTCAGCAGAAATGCAACTTCAGAGGCCATCTCTCTACAAACAGGCCATCTTACTACAGCAGAGCCATCCAAGGTGATGCAGCAGGTCCAGAGAAGGGCAATGAAGCTGGTGAAGGGTCTAGAGAACTGGGCTGGTGAGGAGCAGCTGAGGAAACTGGGGTTATTTGGTTTGGAGAAGAGGAGGCTGAGGGGAGACCTCATTGCTCTCTGCACACTCTGGAAAGACATTGGAGTCAGGTAGGTGTTGGTCTCTTCTCCGTAGCAACAAGTGGTAGGATGAAAGGAAATGGCCTCAAGTTGTCCCAGGGCAGGTATGGGTTGGATCTTAGAAGAAACTTCCTGACTGAAAGGGTTTGTGAAGATACAAGTAGTCTGCCTAGGGAGGTGATTGAATCCACATCCCTGGACATATTTCGAAGAGGCAGAGATGTGGTGCTGAGGGCCATGATTTAGTACCAGACTTATTAGACTTAGATGCTAGTTGGACTTGATCTTAAAGGTCTTTTCCAACCAAAACAACTCCATGATTGTGTGATATTTACTCATCTACAGGAAGTTTAGGAAAAGAAAGCCTCGCACATTCTCTCAGATGATTCTATGATACTATTCTATGATGTCAAAAGCAAAAGCCTCTGGCAGGTGGGATCCTGCTCCCATTTTAAGTAGCTGAGAAGAATCCTGATGTCATCTATGCTGTTCTTCTCTGAGACATGAACAGCTCTGTTGCTCTGGAGAAACCGATGTCTGTGAAGGCCAATACTGATGGAGCCTCTGCTATTCCAGGTTGCAAAAAATCTGTTCCCAAGTTTCAGTTTCCTAATCATTAGAGGACTTCAGGTTCTCTACTCTTACTGTCCTTCCCTGAATCTTCTGTGACAATCTAAGCCTGTAATTTGTTGATTTTTTTTTGCCATGGAGAAGGACAGATTAGCCCTTCCCTGTTGACACAGCCTTGTTTTTCCTTGGCAGACTATTATCCCAACCTCTTCAGTCTGCTCTTCACACTTGTCTGTCCAGAGGTTTCCTTGCCTTTTATTAAAGCTTATTTTCAGTAAACTCAGTCTGAACTTGAATGTATCTGTTAATTTCTTGTTTCTAGTCATATGCTTAATTTTTTTTTTTTTTCCCCTTTACTTCTGTCTGTAAAAGATAGAAAAGCAGGACTGACTGAATCCCTGCCAGCATTTTCACAGAAGCATGGAATCTTTTCTGTTGGAAAAGACTTTTAAGATCATGGAGGTCAACTGTTGTCTAGCTCTGCCAAGTCTGGCACAATGGGGACAAACTGGAATGCAGGACCTCAATGTGAGAGGGAACTTCTTTACAGTGAAGGTGCAGAAGCCCTCAAGCAGGCTGCCCAGAGAGTGTGAAGTCTCCTCGGGAGGCTTCCAAGGCCTGTCTGGGTGCTTTTCCTTGTGTGACCTGCCCTAGGTGATCCTGCTTTTCAGGGGGTTTGGACTCAATATCTACACGTTCCTTCCAACCCTTGTCATTCTGTAATTGTGTGGTCATTAACCATGTATCTGACCATCACATTTGTCTTTTAAACACTTTCCAAGTGCTTCAAACTTGCCTAATCTTTAGTGCATGGAAGGGATTTTGGCCCAGAATAAGAGACAAAGGTGTTTGATTGGCTTTGGTTTTGTCTCTTGAGAAGAAGACAAGTTCATTGACTCCTGTTCCTAAAGAATGTGAGGTTCTTTGCTGGGATGCATATGCTGTGAGAATAGACTTTCAGAAATGTCTGTCAAAACACCTGTTCCACATTTCTGGGATGACTTCAGAATAAACTGCTTCAGAGCTTGACCAGAAGTGGTATCTGAAAGAACAATTCAGCCTGGCAGGATGCAAATTGGTTGATATAGAAATAAGAATGTTATTAATAAAATGTTTTTGTGTGGTAAAGTTTTCTGAAGGGACAATTAGTCGTGTGAGGGGAAACCTTTACTTCCACATTTTAAGGATAAGAGTCTGTAAATCACGTTGTGCTGCTGCTGCCTGAGACTGCTGTAGCATTGGAAAGCTGTCAGGCTGAAATTACAACCTGGGGGTTGTAATTGACAAGCAACTAAATATGAGCCAGCAGTGTGCCCAGGTGGCAAAGAAAGGAAGGTGTTTAAAATACAAATGTGGTGCTCAGAGATGAGGTTAATCACCATGAAATTACAGAATGTTAGGGGTTGGAAGGAACATGTAGAGATTGAGTCCAAACCCTCTGCCAAAGCAGAATCACCTAGGACAGGTTGCTCAGGAAAAGCATCCAGACAGGCCTTGGAAGCCTCCAGAGGAGGCTCCACACTCTCTGGGCAGCCTGCTCAAGGGCTTCTGCACCTTCACTCTAAAAAAGTTCCCCCTAACATTGATGTCCAGTTTGTCCCCATCATACCAGACTTGGTAGAGCTAGAAGGTGGTTTTGACCCCATGATCTTAAAAGACTTTTCCTGGCTGGGATTAAAAATGCTGTTTCCAGCAGCAGGAGGCAGGTGATTGTTGCCTTGGACACTGCTCTGGTGAGGCCATACCTCCAGCGTTGTGTTCAGTTTGGGGCTTCTCATTACAAGAGGGATGTGGAGGGGCTGGACCCAGTGCAGAGGAGAACAAGGAAGCTGTGAAGGGCCTGGAGGATAAATCTGATGAGGAGCGAGTGAAGGAGGTGGGGATGGTTAGTGTGGAACAGAGGGGAGACCTCATGGCTGTCTACAGCTACCTGAAAGGAGGTTGTGGAGAGGTTGGTGCTGGTCTCTTCTTACAGGTAATTAGTGATAGAAAAGAAGGAATGGCCTCAAGCTGCCACTGGGGAGGTTTAGACTGGACGTCAGGGGGAATTTTTTCCCAGCAAGAGTGTTCAGGCCTTAGAATGTGCTGGATATGTTTAAAGGTCTTTTCGACATGGTGCTTGAAGATATGGCTTAGAGTGAACTTTGTAGAGTAGGGATTTTGGTTGGACTTGGTGATCCTGAGGGTCTTTTCCAGTTCAAATGTTTCTGTGATTTATGGACACAACCCAAATTCCTTGGAGCAATAAAACTTGATTAACCTCATTTGGTAAATGTGTGCTTGATCCCAAGCTCACTGCAATTGCTGGCAAATCTGGGGATGTGATTCTAATTGTCAAGAAGTACTTGCAAGTTTTTAGCCCATATTCTAGAGAGCGCCAATATTTCAGTGGTGAAAGGTGTTCTGTTCCAAATGGAATGAACTCTAACATGTCCCTCACACTGTGAGCCTGTCAAGTTGTAATAGAAAGACATGTCATCAGGCATTCAGTAGTGCCTGTCTTGCAACAGCAGAGCAGAGGCTGTTGGATTAGTGTCAAATGAAATGAGGAGATGGTTGGGCTTTGCAGGGCTATCTTCTCTAGATAAAGGGCCAGTGACCTTTTCACATCAAGCTTAGAAAGAAGGCTCTAGTTAAGGGTGTTATGCAAAAGTGTTGGCAAGGGGGTGGTTCATTAAGATTGAACTCCTTTCTCTGACCTTAGGGAAGTAATTTATGATGTCTGTCACATTGTTTTATCCTTCCAGCGAGGGTGGATTCCTCTTTGAAGCAGAAACACAATAAAAAGCATCCTAAAATGCTAAGGTAATGCCTTTAGGGAAAGTTGGAGTATTTTTCCTCTGAGCTTTTGAATCTTTCCAGAAAATATTTTCATTTCACAATTAGCTGCCCAGAAAGTTAATTTAAAAAAATGGAACAGTTTTACAGAATCACAGAACTTTAGAGGTTGGACAGGACCTCAAAAGGGCCCTGATGAGATGCACCCAAGGGTGCTGAGAGAACTGCCTGATGTGATCACTCTGCCAATCTCCATCATTTTTGCCAAATCATGGCAGGAGAGGTGCCTGAGGACTGGAGGAGAGCCAATGTCATTCCAGGGCAAGAAGGAGGTTCCAGGGAATTATTGACCAGTCAGCCTCGCCTCCATCCCTGGAAAAATGATGGAAGGTCTCCTTCTGGAGGGCATCTCAAGGCACTTGGAAGAGAAGAAGTTTATCAGGAGCAGTCGGCATGGATCTACCAAGGGCAAGTTGTGCTTGACTAACCTGGTAGCATTCTATGAGGACATAACTGAACGGGTGGATTCAGGGAGAGCAGTGGATATAGTCTACCTTGATCTTAGCAAGGCTTTTGACACCATCTCTCATGACATCCTCGTGAGCAAGCTCAGGAAGTGTGGGATGGAAGAGCAGACAGTGAGGTGGATTAGGAACTGGTTATAAGATATAGTTCAGGGAGTGGTGATCAATGGTGCCAGGTCCAGCTGGAGAGCTGTAACCAGTGGAGTGCCCCAGGGATCAGTGCTGGGTCCAGTCCTGTTCAGCATCTTTATCAATTACATTGATGAGGGAACAGACAGACAGACAGAGGTCTGCTCATCAAGTTTGCTGATGACACCAAACTGGGAGGCTTGGCTGACCCAGCTGAAGGCTGTGTGTCCATCCAATGAGACCTGGGCAGACTGAGAGCTGGGCACAGAGGAACCAAACGAAGTTCAACAAGGACAAGTGCAGAGTCCTGCACCTGGGGAGGAAGAATAAACTGCAGCAGTACAGGCTGGCAGGTACCTGCTGGAGAGCAGCCCTGTGGAGAGGGAGCTGGGAGTGCTGGTGGATAACATCCATGGGACAGCAATGTGCTCCTGCGGCCAAGAAGGCCAGTGAGGTCCTGGGGTGTATTAAGAAGGTTGTGTCCAGCAGATCAAGGGAGATTCTCCTCCCCCTCTACTCTGTCCTGGTGAGACCCCATCTTGAATACTGCTTTCAGTTTTGGGCCTTCCAGTTTAAGAGGGACAGGGAGAAGGTCCATCAGAGGGCTACGAGAATGTTTAGGGGACTGGAGCACTGCCTGGTGAGGAGAGGCTGAATTATCTGGGGTTTTTAGTCTGGAGAAGAGAAGACTGAGAGGGGATCTAATCAATATTTATAAATACCTGAGGGCTGGGGGTCAGGAGCAGGGGGACAGTCTCTGCTCACTTGCTCCCTGTGATAGGACAAGGAGCAATGGATTTAAAGTGCAGCACAGGAGGTTCCAGCTCAACACAAGAGGGAACTTCTTTACTGTAAGGGTCCCAGAACACTGAAAGAGGCTCCCCAGAGAGGTTGTGGAATCTGCTTCTCTGGAGATTTCAAGGCCTGTCTGGACGTGTTCCTGTGTGACCTGAGCTGGATTGTATGGTCCTGCTCTGGGAGGAGGGTTGGAATTGATGATCTCTTTGGGTCCCTTCCAACCCTTCACATCCTGTGAGCTTGTGAAAAGATAAGTCTAATGCCCCTGCCAGAGCAGGATCAGCTAGAGTAGGTCATGCAAGAATGCATCCAGGTGGGGATTTTTATGTCATCAGAGAAAGAGATTCCACAACCACTGTGGGCAGCCTGCTCACCAAAGTTCTGTTGCCTGCACCAGGAAAAAGCTTTTCCTTATGTTCACATGGCACCTCCTATTCTCCAGCTTGCACCCACTGCCCCTTGTCCTGTCACTGGACATCCCTGAGCAGAGCCTGGCTCTGTCTGCCTGACAGTGAACATCCTGATAAACATGAATGAGGTCACCTCTGTCTCCTCTTCTCTAAGTTCAAATGGGCTCAAAAAAATCTTGTACTGAGCATAAATAGAATCATGGAATGGTTTAGGTTGGAAGTGACCTCAAAGATCATCTAGTTCCAACCTCCTGCTGTAGGCAGGGATACCTCCCACTAGAATAGGTTGCTCATGGCCTCATCCACACTGGCCAGAGAAGGAGCAGCCAGAACCTCCCTGGGCAACCTGTTCCAGTGTCTCACCACCCTCACTGTAAAGAAATTCTTCCTAACATCCAGTTTAAATCTCCCCTCTGCCAGTTTAAACCCATTCCTTCTTGTGCTCTCATTACAAGACCCTGTCCTTCCCCAGCCTTCCTCTAGGCTCCCTTCAGATACTGGAAGGCCAGTGGCAGCTCTGTTTTGAGCATTGTTTTCCTTTGGTTAGTTGAAATCCAAAGAATTAAAGTATTGACATTTCCCTATCTGGAAGGTCAATAGCAGAGGCCTGCACCATGGTAGGGAGCTTTCTTGCCGTGCCCTTAACTTATGCCCCAGGAAGGCAGCACACTGCCCTCCCAAGTGGATCAAGTCCATTCCCTTCATGACTGGATGATCTTGACAGGGGCACTGCCTGATGAGGGGAGACTGAGAGCCCTGGGGCTCTTTAGTTTGGAGAGGAGAAGACTGAGAGGGATCCTAATCAACATCTATCAATATCTGAGGGCTGGGGGTCAGGAGGGAAGGGAAAGGAACAGCCTCTGCTCACTTGTGCCCTGAGACAGCACAAGGGACAATGGATGGAAACTGCAGCACAGCAAGTTCCACTTCAACATGAGAAAGAACTTCCTGACTGTAAGGGTCTCAGAGCCCTGGCACAGGCTGCCCAGAGAGATTGTGGAGTGTCCTTCTCTGGAGCCTTTTCAGCCGTGTCTGCATGTGTTTCTGTGTGACCTGAGCTAGATTTTCTGGTCTTGCTCTGGCAGGTGTGTTGGACTCAATGATCTGTGGAGGTCCCTTCCAACAACTATCAGTCTTTGGTCTTCACAGTCTCTTCCAACCAGATATATTCTGTGATTCCTTCACTATCCTTGATTCAGTCCCGAGAGAAACCTTCTCAGATACTTACCCATAGGAACTAATTTCCTTTAATGAACTCCTTTATGGTGAGGTACCCTGCTTGCTAGTGCTGTCTGTAGGCTAATCTTGTAGACCTTTTATAATGTGGTAGAACAGCATGAATCACCCAGAGTGCTGCTTCTCATCCATTGCAAGCATTTATCTTTTAACTATCCTTCCACAGGTAACTTATCCATGATGTAGCAGGTAGTTATTGATTAATCTTTCCACTTGTGTGTGCTAAATTTGGGTTGTAGCCTGCATAGAATCATAGAATAGTTTAGGATGGAAGTGAGCTCAAATATCATCCAGCTCAAATAACCCCCCGCCATAGGGGGTTTGGAACCTCCCACTAGAACAGGTCACCCAAGGCCACATCCAAACTGGCCTTAAACACCTCTAGGGAGGGAGCAGCCACAACCTCCCTGGGAAACCTGTGCCACTGTCTCACCACGCTCACTGTCAAGAACTTCCTCCTAACATCCAATTTCAATCTCCCCTCTGCCAGTTTAAACCCATTACCCCTCATTCTGTCATAACAAGACCTTGTCAATAGTCCCTCCCCAGCTCTCCTGTAGGTCCCATTCAGATACTGGAAGGCTACTACAAGGTCTCCTCGAAGCTTACTCTTCTCCAGGCTGAAAAGCCCCAACTCTCAGCCTGTCCTCATA